>OX359267.1:40411791-40651791 GCA_947179155.2 Hedera helix | reverse complement strand
CAAATCATACAGTGAGAAAAAAAACTATATAGTAGGTGAAAGAGAGACTATATAGTAGTATTTCATTACACTGCAACAGTTCATTTTGGAGAGAAAGAGAGAGAAGTAGAGAGAGAACGATTAGATAGGATAGGATAGGAAAGAGAAAATAGTGATTACACAGGAGAGAGAAAATAGTGATTAGATAGATTGGATAGTGATCGTTGAATGATGAAGTCTTAATTGAGCTGAGATCGTTGGATGTTGAAATCTTAATAGATTTGAGAGCGTCGGATATTGAAGCTTAAATTGATTTGAGACCGTTAGATGTTGAAGATTCATTTTCTCTTTCCGCTCTGTTTTATTATATAGATTTGTTTGCAAGTATAGATTATACTGCTTTTTTTTAGAATTTTCAAGAAGACATGTCATCGACTCTAGATTGCTTTTCCAACCAGACAAAGAAGCAAAACATTTTGAAAGACAAGCAATGTGGTTGTTAAGAAATAGGACAATTGTCACTTATTTTTCTTTAAGTTGTTATTCACTTTTAAAGTCGTTCATATAATTTATTTTTCGTTAATTTAGTTATTAAAGTGATATTTTTTGTCATTTTTGTTCCTTTTATCCGAATTTCTTGAAATCCTTTTATTCGAATTTTCTGAAATCCGTCCAAAATTCGACCCGATCCAATTTATTAAGGGCAAAGTTGTCTTTAACAATATTTATAATACAAAATCAAAATTATATTTTAAACATACATATACCGTATATGTGCAATATATATCTATGTATTCATAAGTATTGCCAATATTAAAATATATAAATTAGAAATAAAAATACATGCAAACTAATTACTATTCAAAAAAAAAAACCAAAGCAAACTAATTAGTATTCAAAAAAACAAATTCAAATTTCAAAAATAAAATCCAAAATTTTGAAAATTTAATTATTATTTTTCATTTTGAAAATCGAAATTATTATGCATATAATGAAATCATTAAATCTAGGCTTAAATATAAAATAAATATATTGTTGAAAAAATTAACACACTTCAATGAATCAAATTATTAATTAATTAAAATCAATAAAAACAAAACAAAAAACAATATATGTATTATTAATATTAGAAAATGTCTTTAACATTATATGTATTATTAATATTAGAATTTTAAAAAAAAACTAAAAATAGAAATTAAAATACAGAAAACAATAAAACAAAACAAAACTAAGTCGATTTTTTTTTTTTAAAACTAAAATGTTTTAAAACTAAATATTATTTTCAGACAAAAGAAATTAAAAATAAAGAAAATGGGATTCTTTTTGGAGGGAAAGAGCTCAGGAACTGAGATCCATCGCCAAAGATCTAACTTCATCATTGGGAAGTTGTTCTCTTTGCAAGTAAATAAAATTCGGGTGAAATGAATTAACAAATTTACAGAAGACTTTGAACCTGCATTAAAGGTTTTAACATTGAAACATTGATCCCACCGAAGAATCTATTAAGTTACAAAATCCCCCAAAATTAGAGAATCTACGGCTCTTATATAAAATGTCAAATACCCAGATTTATCTTCAATCCAAAAACTTAGAGCTCGAATTTGCGGTACTCGGATTTTGAATTCTAATGTGTTATTCTTCTATCTCACAAATATAGTCGAAATCTATTCATCAACTGCTAATGATTAGATCAGGGAAAATCTCAAATGTACAATATATGGCTGAAACACTGCTTTAATATGAAGATTTTAGGGATGGAAAATAGAGTATGATAAGTAAAATACTCACAGAGTTTCGAGGGTTGCGGCAAGCAATTGTTTTCTTCTTGTTGTTGTCCGACCTGAGGCAAGGCAGCATCCAACCCAAACACTGCAACTTATGCTAAAAATTCCAATTAAGGTTATGAACAAGATGAATAGTGTGTTTGCAATATGATTTTGTTTATGATTTAATATTTATATTTATTTATGATTATGTAATTACTTTTTTGTCTATGGTATTTAATTTGTAAGAAAATTAACATATATTTTTGGGAGTTAATTTACCCTCGAAATGACAACTTTGCCCTTAATAAATTAGGTCGGGTCGAATTTTGGGTGGACAGGTAAAATGAACAAAAACGATATAAAAAATGTTACTTTAATGATCAAATTGAAGAAAAATAAACTTTAGAGACGACTTTGGAAGTGAATGACAACTTGAAAGGATATAAATGAGATTCTCCCTTAGAAAATATATCAAGAAGATCTTGGGGATCATCAATCTTCATTCTCTCACCATTACCAAATAAAGCAATATCTCTTAATTCATAATGATACATTTTGAATTAGAGGAATAAAGGTGAGAATAGAATGATTCATTTTTATAGAATGAAAAAAATTATATTTGGTTGTTTCATTATAATAGAATGAACCATTCTCATCCTTTCCAAATTTCCAAATTTTATTTTTTAAGTGAGAGTATAGAATAACTCATTTCAACTAGAATAAAATGAATCATTTCACTCTCCATTTCATTTCTTACCCTATTCTATTTCTTCACTTATTTCGTTAGTTGATTCCAAAGGCAACATAAGTATCATGTGCTCAAGAGCATCCCTAACTAAGCTCATAAGCCGTGACGCCGTGTTGCAACTCCTATAACCGCAATATTTGTTGGGGTACAGGTCAGCGTTCTGCATTTCATTAATAATAATAACAATAATAGCGTAAATAGTAATGAAGCAACAGTCTTTGTTTTCCCAGTTCCGGGAGGACCCCATAGAAATTTGACATCAGAATAATGAAACTCGAAGGGTAGCTAGATTAGCTTTCCACATTAGTATATTTTAACCAATTAAATTCTGATACTTCCCCCGGTATTAACATCATGGATTTTGTAAAAGTCGTCTAAAAGATATCACAATGGAGTTTTCTATAAGCTCAACAAACATTATTCATGACCTTTATATATTTTTCTTCTTATCGTTCATCACTAAACAAAATGAATAAAACGAGTAGTAACTACTAGACTCCCTCCCTCTGTCCGGTGTCATAGCTATTCCTTTTTACAACTACTAAGATTTGGATATACAATAATAGAATGTCCATCAACATTTTTCCTTTTCCCCAGCTAGATGATGATTTATTTTGGGGTAATGACAAAAGTGTCCCTTTAAGTTGACAAGTTTTTTGTTTTTAACCCACAAGTATAAATATCAAAAATCAACACCCCAAAAAAAAATTAAAAGACATTTTTCATATATAGTAATATAGTCCTGTACGTGCAGATTACGAGCTTCAGGCCAACCTTACCTTGCTTTTCATCATGGCCTTAAGAGATATGCTTTAGCTTATCATGGTTGTGCCGAGCGTTTCCAGGTATCTGATGAATGTTATTCTAATGGATTTATATCTCTGATGCTGATAACAGATATGCACAAAACTGAGTGAGTACTCTACTAATTAATAATTTCTGGGTTAGCACAAAATTGTAATTATTATATTACAAATGGTCCACGGGAGCTTATCGTTCCCTAAAAAAATAATTTGGTTAGTGTAAAGTTGGCACCAACTTCACCCTAATAAGTTCTTAATGTTTTTCATTACATTGGGTTAATAAGTTGTCATACTTTTTTAATGGCACATTTTCCTATATCCAATATAATGAAAAACATTGCAAACTTACTAAAGTGAAGTTGGTGCTAACTTCACCCTAACCAGATCCTTAAAAAAATGGTCAGTATTGCGGGTTGTACTTTGTGAATACTGAATACGCTGTTAACCTCATACATTTTGTACAACTATGCATGCACGAAGAACGGAATACTCAAGGACTCATGAGCTACTGTTGTTTGTAGCACAATTGACTTCTATGCTTGATTACATTCTTTCGAGTTACAACCTATGTTATGCAGTCTTTATACTTGACTGTGCTTCTATCCTTTTTGGTAGGACGTTCACACTGAACTTATACAATACGAACCGAAGGGCTCAGATGACTGTGTTTCTATCCTTTTTGGTAGGACGTTCACAATGAACTTATACAAACGAACCGAAGGGCTCAGATGATTAAACAAGGGATCACCAATGATGAACTAAGTGTTGATTCATATATTCAAAAAGTAAATGGCTCGTGTCCTCTCGTGCCAGAAGAGGTATAGAATCAATTTCGTAAATATCTTACAGTTTGTGGCCCACAGTGCATGGAAAAAGGTATAATTGCTTCCCTTGAAAATTTCTTAACAATTGGTCAATGTTAAAGTTGCACTTTTATACAACTCCGTAAGTTCAATATCTGGGAGAACACTCTCTAACAAAAGTAAAGAGCAATTGAAAACTGAATGGGATAAGGCTGGTCCTTGTCCCCGGCCTCTTCCTCCACCTCCTGGACGACCAATTTATCGACATGAGAAAGAAGGGTGGTATGGTTGATTTAAGGATGAAAGCACACCAGCTGCTGTGGGATGCTCTTGATTATGTTGTTTCCTTGGAAGCAGATGCATTCTTTCCGGGTTTTGACAACGATCGATGGTAGCGGTTGGCCAGATTTTTCAAGCCTGGTTATGGGACATATATCGGCTTTTTGAGATGGCGTCTTCCAGAACGTATAGACCAGACAGGTGAAGGAAATAACTTAACGCATTTCTATGCTGCCTTTGTATATGAATTTCTTCTGAAAGACTTACAGTGCTTGTGAAGTTCTTTTTGGCTGCTTTGCTTTTATTGAGTTTCTACATGGTACTAGTCGTTTTTTAATTCTTTATACTCCAATTCCGGCCTTGGAGTTGATTTTCTGGTTTCAAAATAGTTGATTTAAATTATAGTTTCATTTATTATTTAGTTACTTTTTTAGTGCATCCTTGTCCATAATATATATACAGGGGTTGTATCCATGGCAAATAATTGTCGGAGTACTGTTCCAGCAACAAAATACAAGAGCAATTTATTTATTAAATTGTCTGTCACTAGAGACTCTAGCGATAGCGTTAAAAAAAATTAACTGCCTCCGGAGGCTCTAGTGACAATATGCTCTCAATAACTGTTTGTTGTGAATGCGTTATTATATATATATATATATTGTTGGGATATATTTTATTGGGCCCCAGATTTATTATGGGCACAAGGGTTGTTTTTTATTGGATAAATTATATATTATATTACTTTTTAAAAAGTAATTACAGAAAACATATATCTTAAAAATATTTACAAAAAGAATATTTTTTTTAAAATATATTTATAAAATTAGTGCATTCTTATCCCTTAAATTTAGTTAGATGATTTTAAAATTCAAAATTTAAAAAAGAGGTTACACAAATTAATGCATCTCATCTCTCCTCCTCCTCTTTTTAGCAGATGATGGTCTTTCTCTCTCCTTCCCCTCCCTCCTCCCTCCTCCCGCTACCGCTTCTCTCTCCTCCTTCCCTCTCCGCCGCCTGCCACCCCCTTCCCCTGCCTCCCTTGCCTGCTGCCTCCCCCGCCTGCCCCGCCTGCTGCCTCCCCCGCCTCTCCCGTCTGCTGCCTCCCTCTTCCCCCGCCTGCCCCCGCCTGCTGCCTCCCTCTTCCCCCGCCTGCTACCTCCCCTTTCCCCCGCCTGCCCCCTCCCTCCTCCCCCCTCTCCCCTCTCCCCTCCCCCGCCCACCTCCCGCCTCCCTTCCCCTCCTTAAGCTTTCTCTCTCCTCCCTCCTCCTTCCTCCATTTCGGTTATAATTTTTTTTTTTAATACAGTAACTAATTTTTTTTATATTCCAGTTGGTAACCAAACCTTCATACGAAGGTAACCATTTTAGTTTTTGTGTGTAACCAAATAGTGATATAAAAAATTCAATACAGTAAACATTTTTTTTATATTCCAGTTAGCATCCAAATCTTCATACAAAGGTAACCATTTTAGTTTTTGTGTGTAACCAAATAGTCATAAAAAAAAATTCAATACAGTAACCATTTTTGTTATATTTCAGTTGGTAACTAAACCTTCATACAAAGGTAAATCTAGGTAACCAAACACTGTTATGGAGGTAACCAAACACTAATATGAAGGTAATCAATTCCTGAATGTGTAGTAACTAGTTTTGGTTACCTTTGTATTAAAGGTTGGTTACCTCTGTATTAAAGTTTGATTATCTTTGTATTAAAGTTTGGTTACCTTTATATTAAAGTTTGGTTACCTCTCTATTAAAGTTTGGTTACCTCTCTTATTAGAATGATAGTTTTTTATTTTTATTTTGTATTGTGAATTTTGTTTTGGTAACTGCCGCATATATGACAGTTAATTATCCTTGATTTAAGAAATTCCTTATTTGTAGAAAACTGAATGATTTAATAAATTTATCTTGTTGTAGTCTTTTTGTAATTATTTTGTATGTGTTTTATTTTTGTAATTACTTTTTAATTGTTGTATATTAATGTTAAGGACCCTATTTTATTTGGAATTTGGTTGGATTATGTTTTACACGATATGGGCCCGGGTTTGAGGTGGGTCCATTCAAGTGTCCTTTTGGGGTGGTTTGGGTAATTTTACTTAGGGATAGTTTGGGTAATTTGGGAAGGTCAAATTTCATATTGACTTAGAATTCTAAACTAAATTGTGATCTCGGATCTTGAGATGATAGTGATTGACCGATCAACATTAAAATTATAGTTGGATTCTAATTAGCAATAACAAGTTCTCCGTTATTACGCTTTTTAGCCTATACTTATTCTTACACCGAAACATACCCAGACAGTTCAATTAAGTCGTTGCTTGATCTGGGGTGGCTAGCAGTTGTTTCTAATGCAAGTTACTTGTTGTTTGGTGATATTATCAGATAGACAAAATCACGCGTCAATATATATATAAACCACATTTATGATCTCAAAAGCGCAACTGGATGCTCTTCGTGCGAAAGCATATTAACAGTAGACTGGGTGAGGAGGGCCTTGTGAAGGAATATCATCAATCAAAATGGATGTCATTCCTTTCTCACCGGAATCCGGAATGCTCTTGTAGAACCACCACCAAGGCTTCTGAGGTTCAGTCTGATGATGGATGGGACCATACTCTTAACAATTGTGGATACAGAGGAGAGTACAGTTAATGAGAATGAAACAGATGAAGATCATGAGAACGATCGATGTAGGGTAGCAAGACTCGGTTGAACAAAACATGTATCCTTGGAGCAGGACGATCGGAAATGGACCCTAACTGGATCGATGTATAGTCATTACCCTATTCTTCATGTTGGGTTGCTTCTCAAGATTTTAATCATTCTAATCAACTGTCACAGTAAATGATTATTTCAAAGAGGTCCATGGAAGGAACCATTTGGATTCTTTGTATGGACAGAGCCTGAGATTTTCAACCCATCAAGTTTGGTAGATATAAGCAACTGGTCTACTGGCTCTCCAGCAGACCAGGAGGATTTTGTTGATAAAAACATAAGCAAAATTTACATTTGTTTTATTCCCTTTTTGCTTACGTATGGTATTACCTCACACTATTTGTATAAAAAAAATTTGGTTTCTTATAGCAAAAAACAGAAATTGTACTGCAGACATCTGCATTATACCAATTTAAATGCAGGATACTTTTTCTTTCCTTTTTTTTCCCTCTCCCACCCAGTTCGATGCTCTATTATTACTAACCAATTGTTGTTTTATTTATTTTATCATTTTTTTCTCCTTGATGATAATAAAGTCATGTTTGAGTTGTCTTGGGGAGACCAATGGTGCTGAGATACTGACAGTATCTCATATCATTAATATATTGTCATTCTAATATTATACAATAAATTTTTTATTGCATATATTAATATAATAATATGCGAGTGATATTAGAGTATTATATGATCATACCCCAAAATTATAGATTAATTTTTTTGAGAAAAGGGGTTCAAATTGCAACTAAAAATTGACCTTTTCTTTAAGAAAGATATTTCTACACACTTGACGTGAATTCATAATCTGAATACCCTTATTTATAGTCTAGTTTATATGGGTAAGGAAAAAAATAAAGTGGTCTTTCGACTCATTAATCATAAAAGCATGAGAAATATTTTATTTATTTTAAAATTAAAGACATATTTTTTTTAAACTTAAATATAATTTATGTAAGAGATTATAAAGCCGCATGTTGTTTATAATTTGAAATTATTTTTATTACTATCACTATCACTATATTAAATTATTAATTAATTTAAAAGTTAATTGTTTTAAGAAATAAACGTATTTGCAATTTTGAAACTAATCTTCGACCTACTATCCTTCTCATGCACACGATGGCACGACATGCGCATCGTTGTCATCTACTCCGGTTAACTTTCATATAGTCTGGACGAGTGTGGAAACATATGTGTTCATGGGCTTCAATGAATTTTGACAATATTCATCACTTTGACAGATTTCCTCCACTCAACTTCAATTTGGATCTGGCAAAAAAGAAACATTAACAAATTCATGGAATTAATAATATTGTAAAATGCTAGTATACTCTCATTGTCTTTAAAGTTTAAACATGTTTTATTTTTAAATTATTTATCACAATCTATATTTTTTCTACCTTTCTTTTCTTATTTCTCTCTTTTTTTCTTTTGCCTTGTTTCTTAAAAATTCCTATTGGTACTAAATCTCTACGAATTGTTTCCCTCTCGACCCTTTTTCATATTCCTCCCGAGTCTCTATAATTAAAAGAATTTTAATTCGTATTGTAAAAATTGTCTGTCAAATTATAAATATTGAAAGTAATGATAAATATCTCAAATGATGCAGTGTTAAATATTTTAGTATTATTTTAGAATAATATGCACAAATATTATATATATAAAAATTATGCACAAATAATATAAAAATAAAAATAGAAAGCAAGCCCTATCATTAAGTTTTTTACATATTTTTATTACAGTAATACTACGAACACAAATTATACATACAAAAATATTAATAATTTATATTTAACCAAATTTTATGATTAAATTAAATTGCGACTAATGTAAAATTTTGAGCCATAACTAGAATAAATTAGTGTGAGTTTATCTTAATTTCCTCTTCTCAAATATATCCGCATACGTTTGTATTTGTTATAATCCTAAATTTATTTGGTCTACTATAAAAAAAAACTCTGCAAAAAATTATATACAAATAATATAAAAAAAAGAAAAGAAAAAAGAAAGCAGGATGGTTCAAAAAAATAAAATTAATGAGATCCAAAACGTGCTCAAAGTAGCATGATCAATGGGCGTAATGTGTGAACGGCTGAATACAGGAACCAAAAGTCTAAAAAGGCTGTACTACAATCTGGAAACCGTTTAGATTAGCCATGGCCCCTGGGAAACAAGTCAGCAATTCTATGAACAAAAAAAAAGTAATAGTCTATTTTTCCCTGTTGGGGCTATAAATTTATCGAAAACGAGAGGAGCTTAGAAGCAGCTCACACACCAAAAGTAGAGAGAGAATTTGTCTACCATATTATCTACTAGTCGTCAGAGAAGATGGCCGGGGTGGAAATGCTACCAAGGGAATACGGATACGTGGTTCTGGTTCTTGCTAGTTCTGGCTTCTTTAATTTCTGGATGGCTTCTCAAGTCGGCAGAGCCCGCCGGAAGTATGTATATACTTAATCAATAATACCCCTTCTCAGATTCATTTCATTAATCCTCTCTCTGTACATTTTTGTATTCTCTCCAGCTCGGATGATTTGTTTGAAGTTTTGGGTGGCTTTTATGATTATATCTGATTTTATTTGGATGATTTATTTTTGGGTTTTTGCATTCTTAATCAGTAATGGCCCTTTTCTTTTTCATTTCATTAGGTACATTTTTTGTAGTCTCTTAAGCTCAGATGATTTATTTGGGGTTTTGGGTTTTATGATTATGTTTGAATTTGTGAACAAAATTACAGGTATAAAGTAGCTTTGCCTGCACTATATGCTTTAGAATCTGAAAACAAGGATGCCAACATCTTTAATTGCATTCAGGTATATCTCTCTTTCTTTTTAATACTAGTATTCAATTTTTGGGATCGGCTGATTATGTTTCCTAAAATTGAGAAATTTGTGTTGAGTGGTGCAGAGAGGTCACCAGAACTCGTTGGAGTGGATGCCACTGTTTTTGACGTTCATGATTTTGGGAGGGATTAGACACCCGATTATCTCTGCAGTCCTTGGTTCTGTGTACATTGTTACTCGCTATTTCTATTTCAGCGGCTATGCCACTGGCGATCCCCAGAAGCGTCTCACTGTTGGGTATGTCTTTCGGACCTTCTTTTGCTTCATTTCCATTCATTCAATTTAATTTCTTTAGTGTCTGTTTGTGTTTATTTTGAACCTCTACGTATAATCTACAATAGACATGGGTTTTTCACTCTTTCAGTTATCTTTTACATGGAAAGTGTTTCAAATGGATTATTCATATGCAAAATTTATTGCCCAAGTATGAGTCGGTACTTCTATTTATTTTTCAATAATAATGATGGAAAATGTAATAAATTATAAAATTCTCATTAGGAATTAGGTACTGCTGGATTTGGAATTAAGCAGGGCCTGTATTGTAGGTAGACTTTGAATTGATCAAAACTTTTATCATCTGTGATTGAGTTGATAATTATCCTACATGTGAATGGAGCTCTTTCTGGGTAAAGAAGGCTCAACTCCATCCCCTAAGTTCTTAGTGGTAGCACAAAAAATAGGATAAACTGAGCTATAGAGGTCCTATGGTGTATATATATATATATATATATATATATATATATATATTTATATATATATGAGGGCATCAGTTTAGACTGGTGGGTTTTTGGCGGGTGACCATTTGTGGTATTTGGAGGAGGTGGTTCTGATGGAGAAGTTATGCGAAAGAATCCAACCATGTGTGTATTTATTTTTATAAAAAGGTCCTAGGGTTTTATGAAATTCAGAAAGGTACACTTGATATAATGGCCGTTTCTTGCTGAGTCAGACCTGTCACATTTTTGGCCAAGTGTTTTGGAGTAAAAGAGTGGTCGTATACTCGTATTGTGTATCACTTTTGTGATGAAGCAAAAATCTCACACAAAGTTTCACACGGAATGGTGTACTACTATGATATTTGGATTGTGTCCGTAGTGTCATAAAATGGTTAAATGAGAAAGATAATCAGGGCGTTTTTAGTCGTGATACAGCAGACTTGCATCATTTGGACGGATTTTACTTGTTAAAGTTTGTCATATCTTTAGCTTGTATGTTGCAAGTCACGGTGATGATCTGTATTTGTACTTTGTAAGTAATTTAAGTCTGATGAGAGTGATCATTCAACGTGATTGGTGGTTTGGTTTCTATGTGATTTCTTTCTTCTTGACTTTTCATGTGTTTATTCTTCTTTTTTATTTTATTTTATAGTATCTTTACTTTTTCATTCAATTTTCTGCGCATATTCGTGTCGTTTGCTTGGCCAATATGAGTAGTTGATTATATTATCATACATTTCAGATTTTAGTATAAACATGTTTCTATTGTGACATCATGGTTTATGTTAAATAAGAGATTTTTTAATGTGAAATGCGTTTGTATAGAAAGTCATGTTTTGTTTTGGGATGAATTTCTTCATGCAGAAAGTATAGTTTCTTGGCACTAGTGGGGCTTATAGTTTGCACAATTTCTTGCGGAATCAATTTACTCATTTCATGAAAGAAGCTTGCTCTACGACAGCATATCCATGTTTTGCGCAATCCAGATCCAATCTTTTTGGTTCCTGTTTTATTTACTTCAGATGTTAACTCCTATTTACTTTGATGATTAGTGCGCTTTTAGGTAGATGCAAAGGATTATTTGGACGAGAGTATGTATCAAGTGGAATCACTATATCTACATATTTCGATTTAGTATGTTATTGTCGATTTATGCACTCTCTTTTGATTGGCAATAATACGATGATATGTTGAATTGAGGTATAAAAGGGTAGCTATTGTTTTCAGCTAAAAAAGTAAGGGAGTGAATCTTGTTGGCAGTGAAAGTATGAACTGCTAAAAGAATATAACAGCAAAGACACTTGCTGTATCTTTGTATAATAGATGCATTTTGGTGTATGGTATATTTAATCTTCTTTATCCCTTACTTTTCGTTAAGCTGAACTCTCGGATTTCTTTTGTGATTAATGTGAATGCAATGCCTCGAACTGGTGAATTTCTTCAGTTTTTGATATGCGTAGACAAACGTATTTTGTTTTCAATAGTTTTATTTAACAATATGTTATATAATCTTTGAAGTTTAATATTAATATTAAGTAGACGTAAATATTAATATTCCAACCAATACTCCCTCAGTTCTTTTTTAATTGATGCTTTAGGACAAAATACAAAGATTAAAAAATGTAATTAATGATTTGTTTGATCGATTAAAATGAGTACAAAATCTCAATATTATCTTTCAAAATTCATCGGAAAAGATGAACAAATTAATATTTAATGTATGGATAATAAGGTAAATTAAGTTATTAATGTTTTCTTAAAATTTATAAATAACAAATAAATAAAAAACTTCACTCTCTTACAAACGAATAAAAAGAAAGGGAGAGAGTAGCTAAGAAAGAAACAAGAGGCTTGTTTCTTGACGGAGGAGGGAACAAGAAAATACTACTACTTCCGCTTTTGTATGATTTTCTAAATAGACGAGCCTTCTGCTAGACTATTAATTTTAGGTGGAGGAGGTTTAGAAATTTTAATTACAGCCTGGTTTTAAGAGCACTCAAGGTAGCAACCTCAATTATTTTGAAATTTCTCACTATTTGACCCATAAACTTTTGGGTTCAACAAACACATCCATTAAATTGTGTGTCGGCTGCAGCCCAATTGGCTCACAAGGACCAAACTTTTTTCTTTTTGTTATCTTCAGGAGAGAGAGAGAGAGAGAGACTTACAAGTAAAGATGAAAAATTAGTAAATGTCAAATTCCATTATTTTTTTTGTGTAGCTTGACAAGTTACATATAGAAATTACTCAAAATGTTACTCCCTCTTTTTCATTATATACGATATTTAAGACATAATCGCACATATTAAAAATTCTTAGTAATACTAATGTTGAGTAATTAATGTTAGTTTAAAATTTCATTACTACTAATACACTAGTTAATTATTTTTCCCCTCTCTCTCAATTACTCCATCTTGATGAGATTTTTTAAGGACAAAATAAAAAATGATTAAATTATTTCTTCTAAATATATATAAAAAAAATCTTCTAAAACATTATATATATATATGCGCATAGGCATAGGCCGTATCAGTTTCTACAAGGTTGAAGATAATAATCAGTCGTCAACCCAAGTCTTTTGGTTAAATTTGACTTGGGTTACTGAGTGCTAATAGGTCCCATTTGGTCAAGCGGGTCCAAATTTTCGAACTCATCAATTTATTTATTTATTTGCTAAATAACTCATCAACTTAATTCAGATGAAGAACAAAAATATTAGATTCAGATGCAAAAAAATTATATTCCGTAGTAGCATTAGATTCGAAACATGACCTGATCAGACCAGACCATGATCTATCTCATCTGTCCCAAATCCATAATCCATTACTACTATACTATTATGTAGCCTAGTAATGAGCGGAGGAGTTCTGTAACATTATTAGTATTATTTGGCCCTGTCTGAGAATCTCTTTCCCTTCTTTATGCACATAAATCTACATTACCTTTTTACAATGGTAAGTAGCTGTACTCCGGAGTTCAGATTGAGCTTATACCACCAAGTGAACTTGTTTTGTGTTATATAACTAAATTATAAAACATATTATAAAACATGGTTGAAGTGAAGCATCATGTTCATACTATGGTACCTTTTGTACCACTTAAGTGATCATCAGAGATTATCCATTGCTTTGCAGTTCATTGAGAATTTGGATGTCTTCAACTTTATATTTGCTTCTTATCTGTAAGCACGTCACAAATTTAAATATAAAATATGACGTGGTATGTCACGTCAGCAGTCTGTTAACTTTTAACAGACTTTGACTGAAAATTCAAGTTTTGTAAAAAAATTCCAATACAGTGATGCGATTGTAAAAAAAATCAGTTCAGTAATACATTATACATATTGTATATGTAAATTGGTGTTCAGTACAGTGGGAAAAGATTTAACCCACTTAACAACACTTTTTGTCACAAACTAGTTGAGGTAGGCTGAAAACTTCTAACTTGCTTTGGTGCAGCGGTCCGTATTTAATGATGCTTGTATCTTTCCATGTACAATAACCTCTTGCCTGGAAATTAAGACTGGAGGTGTGAAATTAAAACTAGTTATAAACCCTTGGTAATCATTTTGGAATGAGATTCAGGTGGAGTAGACTACATTTTATGCCTAATCACCTATTGGAAGTTTCATATTTATTCCAAACGGGTGTTTATATACTGCAAGTTGCCTAGATGGATGTTGATAAAATTTGAAGGTCCTGCTGGACCAAGTCCACAATACCTCACCATGTTAGTAGAAAGGAAGAATTTCTTTATTTTGAGAATTTATTTATCTAACATGAGTTATGCCAAAACAAGATACTAGAAATAACATCTAACTAAGGTTCTTTTTCTAGAATTTGGCTACTTAGCTTTTGTACCAAAAGAGAAGGCAATGGTTTAAGCAAAATGTATGTTTGGTCAAGGATAATGATATTATTGGGTCAGAGCATGTGGTGGAAGATGCTACAAGCTATACTTCTTGGATGCGGATAAGAATATTGATTTATCATGAAACTAATGCTGCGAATTATGAAAGAGGTATGTGTGTGGCTGTGTGCCTTTGTCAAGGTACACGTTCATTGTAACTCCATGAATGATCTCACATATATTTCTCCTGTACAGTTCCCTAATCACTAATCTAGAAGATCATTTTTTATAAATGACTCAAATCAATTTCTGCTAGCTAGTGATATGGAGAAATGGTGCTGGGAGTTGAAGAAGCACAGAACAGATGGTCACCTTCTCATGAAGCTGTCTTGTATTTTTGTAACACAGTGACAATCAGGCTAATCAATCTTTTGTACCTGGTGAGTTCGTGGTACTCATTCTATTACTCCACAATTTCAACTTGCACCGAGTGTTAGCAAATGAATTTTACATACTGCCAAGGTTTAATCATTTGTTCTTTGAATTCTATAATCTTTCTGTAAATCCCACTTCGGTATTTGGATAAAACTCATTGTATAGGCATGGTTGTGACAGTGAAAAGTCTTTAGTTTTTTTTGTTCCCTTATATGGAGTAAATTATCCTGCTGAGTGTGGAAGACTTAACAAAAGGAGAGTGCTAAGATCAACACTAGCAATCTGGCTCTCTGTCCTGATAAATTGGTTTTTCATATGCACTTCTGTTTTGTTCAAGCACTTGAGGGGATGGAGCACTCTTAGGGTTTGTTGGGTTATTAAGTGTTTGCAGTGTTTGCAGTGATAGTGTTTGTAGTGTTTGCGGTGATGGCGTTTGGACTTCCGAAACATAACACCATTTTTGGTGTGTTTGGGATCCAAACGCTGTAAAATTATGGATTGTTAAAATGTATTAAGAGTTAAGTTGTTAAGATCCATTAAGATGCAATCAAACAACACCTTAGTAGTGTTAATACTTGAGGTCCAGCAGAAGTGGAATAATTGTATATGCCTTGAGTGGTAGCAGCAGGAGAAGTGGGCAAAGAGAGTAGCATGTTTTCTTGAAGAAAACTTTGGGAATCGAGTTGAGAAATGAAGGACTTGAGCTCAAGCTTTAGATAGTCCAACCCTTCCTTTGCTTGTTCTATCATCATCCTCGTGTCTGAACCCATTCTGAAAGGGGCAAAGGTAGAGCCCAAAGTCTGGAAATTCGAAATGGCTAAGAAGGAAGCAGAAAAAGCTGCTTTTACGTCCCTTCGAGGGAGTAGTGATGCCCTTTCGGCTTCCCCACGTAGTAAGACGCAAAAAGGATATGTAATGGTTATTCCTCTCCTTCCTTAACACCGTAACACTCTCTCTGAGTTTGGAACGTAAAAAAAAATAGAAAATTTAATTAATAATGAAAAAATATATAAAAAAATTTATATGTTTTCTTTCATATTATTTTTGAATTCATAAAGAATAATAAAAGAAAAATTAAATTTTACATCAAAGTTAATAAATTATCTTTATATTAATTTTATTATGTTTATAATCAAAAGCGCATAATAGGGATTATAAAGAATAGTCTTATGTTATTTAGTCTAAGTTTGGCGAGAAAATGATCAAGCTTTTCGTTTATTTTTTTACTTTTTCATTCGTTAAAAAACTCGATAACAAATGAAATAGAAAAAAAAAATGTCTATTTTTTTTTCTTTTTCCTTCCGTTTTAAAAACCTAATTATATATTTGTTAGAACTTATTCTATTACAAGTCAATTTTAGGATCCATTTTATCCTAAACCTAGGTTAGCGCGGTTTCTAGGATGAATTGAGCATTTTCATTCCATGTCTAAGATATCATAACTTTTGAATGTAATAGTAATTTTAGCTTTTAACATTTAGTGTTACGGAAAGGGCATTAAAAATTATACCATACTTCACATTTTCTGTTGAAATTCTTCTCCCAATATTAAAGCTCGACTTTGACACGCTTTCACATAATTTTCTTTAAAAAAAATTGTGACAATTAGTTTTATTCTTTGAAGTTTTAAATTGAAAAATCATCCAAAAGAATTATTTAATTATATTCGATGCAACTCTTTATATCAAAAAATAAAAATAAAAAAATGAAAAAACTTACATTTAAACGGATAGAGTATTAATTTCACATGCTTACATTAATAACAGTCGGTAGCACCTTCCATTTGCCAGCAAGAAGTAGTTGGGTAGGTAATTTGGCTTAGTTAGGAACGACATTCTGTGTACTAATTTCATAATGATACCTTTTAATCTTATCAAATTCAAGCAACCGTACCACAAGTTTATAAATATTTATAAAAAAAATAATAAAATAAAATTTAATATATGTCTTAAGGATATATATTAAGTATAAAAAATAAAAAATAAAATCTATTAAATATTATTTATTTATATATTTATACTAAATTTATTATATAAAAAAACAATATATTAATAAATTTTATGTATAAAATTTAATATAAATATATAAATAAATAATATTTAATAAAAAATTTCTTTTATTTTTTTATACTTAACATGTGCGACACATTTTAAGAGACCCTGAAGTAAATGTGCCTCACATTGGTTTGTACATTGATTTCAAATCCAGCACAGTAAATGGTCAAGTACTCAACCTCACTGGTCTAGTCTAATAATAGCCAGAATTTTCTCCCCTCATCGTCTCCAGGTAATTGCTCCACTCACAAGCGCAAACCCACAATCAAAATGAATCAAATGGGTCCAACAACTGCAAATTCAAACCCTCTCACACCTATTGGCTTCTTAGAAAGAGCTGCCACCGTCTATGGCGATTGCCCATCTATCATCTACGACGATACAACCTTCACATGGTCGGAGACTCACCGCCGGTGCCTCCAAATCGCTTCTTCTATTAAATCACTCGGTATCGGGAGAGGCGACGTCGTATCGGTGGTGGCTCCCAACATTCCGGCGATTTTCGAGCTCCACTTCGCCGTACCCATGGCCGGCTCCGTTCTCAACAACATCAATATCCGTCTCGATGCCCATACGATTTCCGTCCTCCTCCGTCACTGTGAATCGAAGCTCGTGTTCGTTGATTATCAGTCGAGCTCTGTTATTCTCGAAGCTATTTCTCTCTTTCCACCAAATTCCAAATACCCAATTCTGGTCCTCATTACAGATGATGAATCCCAATCTATCGGTGCTGATTTCCAGTTCAGTTATGAGGGCCTGGTGAAAAAGGGTGACCCGTTATTTAATTGGGTACGGCCAGAGAGCGATTGGGACCCGATTGCTCTTAATTACACCTCCGGCACGACTTCATCCCCGAAGGGGGTGGTTCATAGCCACCGTGGAGTATTCATCATGTCCGTTGGTGCTCTGCTCGAATGGTCCGTTCCAAAACAACCGGTTTATTTATGGACTCTGCCCATGTTCCACGCCAACGGCTGGTGCTACACTTGGGGCGTGGCCGCCGTTGGTGGCACTAATATATGCCTGAGGAAATTTGATTCTTCTGTGATCTACAGCGCCATAACTAAACACGGCGTGACCCATATGTGCGGGGCTCCTGTTGTACTCAACATGCTGTCAAATAATCCAAACTCTGAGCCTCTGCGAAACCCGGTTCATATCCTGACCGCTGGAGCTCCGCCGCCAGCGGCGGTGTTGTTTAGGACTGAGCAACTGGGTTTTGTGGTGAGCCACGGCTACGGATTGACGGAGACGGCTGGATTGGTGGTGATATGTGCGTGGAAGAGGGAGTGGAACCGGTTGCCGGCGACGGAGAGGGCTAGATTGAAGGCGAGGCAAGGGGTGAGGACAATTGGGATGACGGAGGTGGATGTGGTGGACCCCGAGTCAGGACTCAGTGTGAAGCGAGACGGGTTAACTCTGGGCGAAGTTGTTCTACGAGGAGGAAGCATAATGTTGGGTTATCTCAAAGACCCGGAAGGAACTTCCAAATGTATGAAAGAAAACTGGTTTTATACAGGGGATGTTGGTGTGATGCACCCAGATGGGTATTTGGAGATTAAAGACCGATCCAAAGATGTGATCATTAGCGGCGGCGAGAATCTGAGCAGTGTTGAGGTTGAATCGGTGTTGTACTTGCATCCGGCGGTGAATGAGGCGGCGGTGGTGGCGCGGCCGGACGAGTTTTGGGGGGAGACGCCGTGTGCTTTTGTGAGTTTGAAGATTAGTGCTAATACAGAGGCGAGGCCAACGGAGAAAGAGATAATAGAGTTTTGTAGAGGGAAGTTGCCGAAATATATGGTGCCGAAAACTGTTGTGTTTAAAGATGAACTGCCCAAGACGTCGACGGGAAAAGTTCAGAAGTTTATGCTGAAAGAAATGGCCAAAGCTTTGGGGTCGCCGAGTGTGAACGGAGCGGCGAGCAAACTGTAGTGTGAGTGAGTCGACTCGCCGGATTGAGTTGATATTCAGTTTAGATTGTATTTTGGTAAACATGATTATTGTGGGATTAAACTAAGAATTTTTTTAATATGTGTTCTAAAAATACATGTTAAGTACGAAAAATAAAAAATATGGTTAATTAAATATTATTTATTTATATATTTATATTAAATTTAATAAATAAAAAAATAATATGTTAATAAATTTTATATATTAAATTCAATATAAATATATAAATAAATAATATTTAATAAATTTTATCTCTTATTTTTATATTTAATATATATTTTTAAAATATATATTAAGAGGACCCTTAAACTAATTAAACTAATAAGTAGTTAATATTAGATGATGTGATATTAGATGATGTGATATGGATCATATACCGTTATATTTATATTATTATATTATTGGTTTCTGATATCCTTTGGAAAGCTGACACATATAGGTTGATACTTCCAACAAGGATAAGATATATTTATTTAAGATGATTAATTTAAATATTTTTATTAATTTTAAGATAAGGATTATTAAATGTCAAGCATTATTGCACGGACAAATTTACTTGCATAATATTTATATATAAAATTAAATATTATATTTATTTTAATTATTATAAAAAATTAAATATAATATGAATTTTAATAATATATTTTGTTTTTTAATAATTAAAATAAATATAATATTTAAATATTATATTTGGATACTTATTTTTATTGTACTCCTTTCTTCCGTGAAAAGAGTCTTATTGTTTCTTCAATTTATTTATTTTGAGAAAATCTAATCCCAATTTCACTAATAATCGTATAAATGACACAACATTTCTTAAGTACAATTATTATATTTTTATTATCATATCATCTATCAATAATTCAAGAACAATAATATATATATATATATATTGAATAGAATGACTACTTATGTGTGGGACTGTTTAAACAATATAATCATTGATTTTGATTATTATTTTTGTTTATAATCCGTTTTTAAAAAAGTTATTTGTGTTTAACAAACAAAAAAAACACTTGGCTAGTATCATGGAATAAATAAATAAATAAGTGTTCATTTCAAGTGCAAAATATTAAGGGTATAAAAATCTGTAAAAGGTAATGGTTAGAATTATTAAAATAAATAAGGATATATTAATAATATACTTGGTTAATGGTTATTAAATTTGGCAACAAAAAAAAATTTGAAGCATTACAATGATACTTCTGATTATTTTAATATAAACTAATTGTAAGCAGCTTTAATATGCAAATCACCAAAAATCTTACTTTTTAAAATTAATTATACGTATAAGCGATTCAAATATGTAATACAGGATCCAAAATTTAAGTTTATGAAATATTGTCTATTAGATGGTTATGCTATTTGTGGCATGAATTCAATATATAATTGGGGAATTCTTCTGTGAGTTGTTAGCGTAAATGGGCTGCCTATAAAATTGAGCAAAAAATATTTAATACAAAATTCAAAATTTAAATTTATGAAATATTGTCTATTAGATGGTTATGCTATTTGTGGCATGAATTCAATATATAATTGGGGAATTCTTTTGCGAGTTGTTAGCGTAAATGGGCTGCTTATAAAATTGAGCAAAAAATATGTAATACAAGATCCAAAATTTAAATTTATGAAATATTGTCCATTAGATGGTTATGCTATTTGTGGCATGAATTCAATATATAATTGGGGAATTCTTTTACGAGTTGTTAACGTAAATGGGTTGCCTATAGAATTGAGCAAAAAATAAATAAAATAGAATAACCAAACATAATTGAATTAAATCAAAAAATTTAATTGAAATATTTCAGTTATTTCAATAATTTTTGTTATAACCAAAATAAAAATCAAATTTCAGGATCGGATTTGGATATAGAAATTTTACTATTCGGTTAACCGTTTAACTAAATAGTAAAATTTTAAAAAAAATAATAATTATCAAATTAATGTTAATTGTCAAGCTGCAGGAGCCAGCGACGACATCGTTAGTTTCCATTTTGATTGTTCGAGACTTCCAGCCTGCAGCTAAGTGACTAATTTTATTTTAATTTAATACATTTTGTTGGTCTTTTAACCAATTGTCATTGCCACAAAAGGTTCTTAGAGATGGAAGATTGAACGAGGAAGATGTTGCTATTTTGGTTCCAGCTGATTCTCGTCCACTTGATGGTGATCCATTGAAAATTGACCAAGGGAGTGTGATGTTAGCTTTGCCCTATAGGCTATCTTTCTATTGAATTGGTTAAGTTTTTGCATTGTTGCTGAATTTATCTTTTTCACAAATTGCAATCTGCTTTGATCGGTGAGTCTCTTCCTATAACAAAAGGTCCTGGGGATGGTGTTTACTCTGGCTCTACTTGCAAACAAAAAATAAAATCTAATTTCGGTTATTAATTCAAAATAACTGAATAGAAAAATCGGTTATTCAGATTTCAGTTAATAGTTCGGATATTAAAATTTTGTCAATTTTGATTTTCAGTGCTAACCGAATATAGCCTATTCGTTGCAGTTATAATAGAATGATCAGTCCTAACAATTTATATTGGAACTTATCTCTACTGTCCATTAGGCTTAGTGTGCTTACATGAGGACTAAGTCCAATAAATTTTGGTTCGCTGCCTTATCACTTAAGGCACTAACTAAGTTATCATATCCAATATTAAACCAAAATTCTATATAAATTCAAATTTCCATCAAGTTCTTGAGTAAATAATGTCTTGCTTATTCACTTAAAATAAAATTCCTAAATAAAATCAATTTCATAAGTAAATGATTCCTAACCCATTTACTTAAAACTATAAAATTCATAAACAAAATTCAATTAGTAAATAAATGATGTCTAACTCATATATTTGAAAATTAAACTTTTAAACAAATTTAAATTCTCAAGTAAATGGTGCCTAATCCGTTTTACTTAAACCAAATTTCTACGTAAATTCAAATTTTCAAGTAAATGGTGTCTAACCCATTTACTTAAAATCAAATTGTTAAATAAATTCAAAATTCCCAAGTAAATGGTGTCTAAACCATTTACATAATAAATATATACAAAATTCAGATTCTTAAATTAAATCAAATTTATAAGTAAGTGGTGCCTAATTCGTTTACTTAAATCAAATTCCTAAATAATTTCAAATTTTCAAGTTAATGGTGGCTAGCCTATTTACTTAAAAATCAAATTCTTAAATAAATTCAAGGTTCTCAAGTAAAGGGTGTCTAACCCATTTACTAAATAAATAAATCAAATTATTAAATTAAATCAAATTTCCAAATAAGCGGTGTCTAACCTATTTACTTAAATCAGATTTATTCATAAATTCAAACTTCCAAGTAAACAGTATTTAACCCATTTACTTAAAATTGAACACTTAAATACATTCAAAATTCCCAAGTAAATGGTGAGTACCCCATTTAGTTAAAAAATAATATTCCTAAGGTAACTTAAACTCCTAAATAAACGACGTCAAACACGTTCACTTAAACCAAAATTCTTAAATAAATTTTACACAAATTAAATCTGTAAAGTAAATGATGTAAAATTCATTTACTTATACAAATTAGGGGTGTTCAACCGGTAAATACCGGTTCGAACCGGACTGGTATTAGAAGTGGCCAAATTTTTGAACCGATTCTTATCGGATAAAAATAAAAAATTAATATATTATTATTATTATTATTATTATTATTATTATTATTATTATTATTATTATTATTATTATTATTATTATTAATTTTATTATTATTATTATTATTTATTAATAATAATAATTTCTTAAAAAAAATAGAAAACTGTATACCCAGTCCGATTCGATAAATATTTAACCATTAAAATACGGTACTGGAATTGGTATCAAAAAACCGGTATATACCGATTTTTTTGTACCGGTACCGGACCGGTTTGTTTTGTACCAAAAAATCGGTTTAGTCCGGTCCAAGAAACGAAAAAAATCGAAACTGATGAACAGGCCTAATATAAATTGTTAAGTGAATAATATTAAATTCATTCAGTTAAGCTAAATCTCTTTCACAAACTGGTTTGATCCCCTTAACGGGTACATAGGCAACCTGAGTAAATAAAATTACTTAGGGTTGGCCATTAAATCAAATAAATCCCCAAAACCCCTAAATTTAATAGAGGTATGTAATTAAAAGATACATTATATTGAATGGGTCCGACCTATATTAATAACTAGATACAACCCCGCGCGTTGCGGCGGGATTATTTGTTTTGTTAAAAAAAATTAAAAATTAAAAATTGTTTCACTAATCAATTTGAGATAATATAAAATAAAATTATGGGATATAATATCAATTTAGAATTGATACAATTTTGGGATATAATATCAGTTTAGATTTATATTTATGAGATAATATTAAAAAAAATTATCTGATTAAGGAATTTAAAAATTAAAAAAATTATGCATGAATTTTTTTTGTAAATAAAGTTCTAAAGCCCAATGATGTGATAATATTACATATTTTTTTTCTTGAGAATTATTTTTAAAAAAATTAAAAATTCAAATTATTGGATAATATCATATATTTATGTGTCAGAGTTATTAGCAAACAATGAGATAATAAAACAATTAAAAAATCAAATTATTGGATAATATCAATTTGAAATTGCGGCAAGTCAATATAGTTTGACTGGTATATGAATACAACATTAGAACAAAAACTTCATACGAATCTATTGTATAATTGTAGTTTTGAGCAATATGTGTAGTTTACATGTTATCAGTTAATTTAATATTAACTCTCTTACTTTGTTTCCTATTGTTTGTGCTGAGTTGTAAATCTCCAATTGCAATTAGTTGAGCAATAACATCTAAACACAAAACATTACAATTATACAGTTAAATAATAAAATTTGTATGAAAAAGATGGCTTCAAAATCATTGTGAAACATACCAACTAAGTAGGAATCATCAATCACGCTAGCTAGTATTTAATCAAATGGACTGAATTGGAGTCCATATGTATGAATTGAAGCATCATCTGACTCTTGCAATGAGGTGAAATATACGAAATTAATCTTATATGGATGTTTGGTAGCTTTAAAAGAACCACCGTTTTGACTAACAACAAAATTTGTGATAATAAAAACTTTGTTTTCCTTGACCAATTGTTGAAATTTATTTTAAAGTGTTCTTTTGATATTGGCTTATATTTTGCCATCCTACGAAGGAATAACTTATAGATGTTAAGTTGTAAACAATTTGTAGATGTCAAGTTGTTATAGTAAAGGTAAAGTTTATGTATGTATATATATTTTCTTATTCAACGATATCATCTTAATACTGTTTCTGTAGTCACCTTTATAGAAGTAAGGCATATTTTAGAGTTTAGTTATTTGTGCTTTAATTTTTCACGTTTCTCTTTACAGGACTGATGTTAGCAACACAATTGTATTTAGTAGTTGCGCCAGCTAAATAATCAAATAACAAAAAAGTTGAAGTCAAATTCGTGGTGAGACAAAGGTTTATAATGAAGTAGAAGTAGAAAGAAAATTTGAAGTCAGATTCATGATGAGGCAAAGAAACAGAATGTAATAGAAATAGAAAAAGAGCAATAACAAAAGAAAAATAAGCTTACCATATAGAAGCAAAATATATGAAGAAGAAAACTGTTATGTGGTGTGATTTAGAATGAAATAAGTGGTATATATTTATAGGGTTATTATAAAAATTGTGTAGACCAACCATACATAAAATTGGATTATTATCTATTTGGTATTTCTTTAATTTTGTAATTTTATATGATTTGTGACAAAAAAAAAATTATTTTTTGTGCTATACTTAAATATTTTAATGGGATAATATTGAATTTTCAATTTATTAGATAATATTCGATTATGTTATATTCAATTTGAGATTGCTTAAATTAATGGGATTTTAATTGGATAATATTCAAAACTGAAATAATTTGATAAGATCAAATTGAGATTGCTTAAATTATGCAATATTTTTAGGTGATAGATTTATTTGCAACAATTTAGAATTATTAAATGAAAGTCATATTTATGCATATAGAAATATCCAATTGTGAGATGTGATATGCATATCAAATTAAGATATGTTGAATTATTTTGTGTATGTGAAATAATTAAAAAAATGGGTTTATTAAGGTTTCATTGAAAGTGCAAGCTGCGAGTGACATTTCTAGTAATGTTTCATCATAGAGCGACACGTGGCATAAGTTTAGATTTAACGTGGGATTGAGAAAAATGGTATAATATTACGTTGTAATATAATATTACATTGTTATATAAGTGTAAATAAATTGTATAATATTACGTTATAATATAATTAAATTAGTAATGATAGCATTTTTGCAGTTGAGATTAACAGAGCACTTGAGATTATCAAAACAGTTTAGATATGTACTGATTTTGTTTTTAGGATATACTAATTATGTTTGAACATAATTAAATTTAAATTTGTAGTGATCGTGTAGATTATACCATACATTATAAAAATAATTTTGTTATTATTTGTGTGTGGTATAATATTATAAATGGTATATAATTGTTAGTAAATTGTATTTTTTTACTTGTTTAAGGTATAATGTGTAGTATAATATTATAAAATACGAAAAGCAGGAGTAATGGTTCAGCTCAATTTTGTTATTATTTATTTAATAATAATATGTATGATATAATGTAAAATATAATATTATAAATGGAATATATTATTTTAAAATTCCAAAAGCCGGATTTAATGGGTAATTATGGTTAATAATTTGGGAAGTAAGTTATATGTATGGTATAATTATATAAAATGTATAATATTAGAAAACTGAATTAATTTGATAAGATCAAATTGAGATTGCTTAAATTATGCAATATTTTTAGGTGATAGATTTATTTGCAACAATTTAGAATTATTGAATGAAAGTCATATTTATGCATATAGAAATATCCAATTGTGAGATGTGATATGGATATCAAATTAAGATATGTTGAATTATTCTGTGTATGTGAAATAATTAAAAAAATGGGTGTATTAAGGTTTCATTGAAAGTGCAAGCTGCGAGTGACATTTCTAGTAATGTTTCATCATAGAGCGACACGTGGCATAAGTTTAGATTTAACGTGGGATTGAGAAAAATGGTATAATATTACGCTGTAATATAATTAACGTTGTTATATAAGTGTAAATAAATTGTATAATATTACGTTATAATATAATTAAATTAGTAATGATAGCATTTTTGCAGTTGAGATTAACAGAGCACTTGAGATTATCAAAACAGTTTAGATATGTACTGATTTTGTTTTTAGGATATACTAATTATGTTTGAACATAATTAAATTTAAATTTGTAGTGATCGTGTAGATTATACCATACATTATAAAAATAATTTTGTTATTATTTGTGTGTGGTATAATATTATAAATGGTATATAATTGTTAGTAAATTATATTTTTTTACTTGTTTAAGTTATAATGTGTAGTATAATATTATAAAATACGAAAAGCAGGAGTAATGGTTCAGCTCAATTTTGTTATTATTTATTTAATAATAATATGTATGATATAATGTAAAATATAATATTATAAATGGAATATATTATTTTAAAATTCCAAAAGCCGGATTTAATGGGTAATTATGGTTAATAATTTGGGAAGTAAGTTATATGTATGGTATAATTATATAAAATGTATAATATTAGAAAATTATAAAAAGTGGAGTAAATTCCCAATAGTAAAGATTGAGGGTATTAAATATGTAAGACATGTGTTTCATTGTGAGAAAGTCACTTGTCAAGTAACGGTTAATAGAAGACATGTGTTTCATTGTGAGAAAGCCACTTGTCAAGTAACGGTGTTATGTACTGCATTTTATTATATATAATAGATAACTCGTGCACTTAAATTGCGTGAATGAAATTGTATCGAGTAATTATTTATAATTTTTGCTCATCATATGGGTTTAGAGTTTATTGGTTTTTCTCTCCTAAACCCTAAATCCTTTTAAATAGATTGTTTGATATTTTTTTGGGTTTTGAGCATGAATTATATAAGTCTACAAATGAATTTAAGGTCCTTAAACTTTATGTTTAATGAGAATTGAAGGATATTTCCATGATGGATTTAGAAAATTGTTGTAATCTTGAGATTTAGTGTTTATAATTGTGATTGGACCTTAAAATAATTTAGATGACTTTCATGCCAAAAAAATTGGGTCTAAGCCCTATTTATAGTGATTTTTTATTATTTTGATATTCTTGGAGTTGTTTAAGATGACTTACATGCCCATGAGTAACATTAACCCTATGTTGATACTTGATTTTATTTTGTCATAAGAAAATAATTTTTAAACAAAAAATCAACACGATCTTTTAAAATTGAATCAAATTAGGTTATTAGATTAAATATAGAAGCACTTTGGAGTCTTGTTTCTCATTGGACAAAGGGATTGCAAAAATTATTTTGCTTTTAAAATCCTAATTTTTCATCAACATCTTCTTATATAATAAAATGTTTTTCAAACTAAAAAGAACATTTTCATAAAACTCATTTTTCAAAAATATTAATTTATTACAAATTTATACATATATGACCATTTTTAGAAGACAAATCCTAAAGAATAATTAAAAGCCCTAAAAGATACCTGTCGACGCCGGGATTTCGTTTTTTTTGAAAAGGGTCGGCTTGAGTGTCAACGGGGTTTGAAAGATCAATATTATAATGAGCCAATTGACCAGAGTCGCCAGTTGGTATATTTGAAATGGATGTACCAACTCATCCGAATTTTATTTTCGTAATCGCTGGCTCATATGTGATTCCGAGTTAATTGGTCCGCAAACCGAGATTCATAGAGTTCGGGGGCTTGTTTAAGCGAAGGGAATGTGTTAGGCACCCACCGACTTCCGTGAAAACACGGTTACCGCAATCTTGATGTTTTCCTATCATTTTAAAATCCTAAAACGTGTGAGTTGCGTGTATGTGCGTGCGTGCCTAGGTGATAGGGGTGAGCAAGAAACCGAATTGCCTCCGAAACCGCACCAAAAACCGCACAAACCGCACCAATTAAAACCGTACCAGCGGTTTCGACGTATGTGGCGGTTTTAGGTGGTTGAAAAACCGCAAATGCGGTTTGGGTTTGGTTTCTGAGCAAAACTGTAAGACCCCGAATTTTATGAAATATAAAATTTAATTTTCTTCATATATATTTTTTCATGAAACAGTAAGTGGTTAAATTGACAAAGTTAAAAGTTAAGGATGTTTCGTGCAAATTATACCTTGTTGGACAATATTCTTTTTGTCGGGGAATATTCGTTTTGTCGGGGAATATTCGTTCTGCCCGTACGACGGCGCAATATAATATTCGTGTCGTACGACGGCGCCGAAATAACTAATTATTGGTGGACCCCACAACGGAATAATTGTCGGATATAGAAAACGACAGAAGTAACCTTTTTAAATAAAAATAGTCAACGGTGTTAACTATTTAAATACTGGTGATAAAAGAATAGTAGCATACGGTAATTTATGGTATTCTACAGTAGCATGCGGTACTCTACAGTAGCACACGGTATTGCACAGTGTCTTATATTATTGATCTGAAATTGACACCCTAACTGTTGCACATCATTTCATCAATAATTGTTGTTGTATAATATTTTATGTTATCAATTCAATAATTGTTGCTACACAGTATTTTGCATTATTGATTTAATAATTGTCATTACACTGCATTTTATATCATTGAGTCAATAATTGCTGGTGCGTTGTATTTTAAAATTATTGAACCAAATAATTGTCACAGTAGCAAATACACAGTAATTTATATTATTTAAATTAATAATAATCTGTAACATGTTTATTACATTATTGTTATCATTGTTGTAGCATTATTTTATATGTTGGATCCACAGGTAGAATAAATAAAATAAAATAAAATAAATATTATTATTTTTCAAAAGTTACTATTCACTGACGGAAGTTACTGTTCACATCGGAAAAGTTACTCCGGAGTCACTGTTCACTCCCGGAAATCACTATTCATCGGCTGACAAAAGTTACTGTTCATTACTGTTCACTTTTTGAAAATTTTAAAGTTACTGTGCAAAGTTACTGTGCAAGTATTGAAATTTTTTAAAAAAAAAACGTTTGCGCAGCCTCTCTCACCTACCAAATGCACAGTGCCCACCTACCACGCATAGTACCCCCATTTTCCCCTATAAATAGCTTGTTCAGCTGAATAGAAAAATCACACCTAAAACATAAAAATTTTCTATAAGAATTTTATGAGTTTTCTCTGAGAATAGTAAGGTTATTTTGAGAGTTTGAAAGCCAAAAGGAGTGCAGAAATTTTTCAAGTAAGTCTTTTATTAAAGAGTAGTAATTTCATAAATTCATATATTTCGCGGTATTCACAAAACTTCCTTTAGAAGACTCTTCTATTAGAAGATTCATTTTTAAAAGCTTTCTTTAGAAGATTTATTTTGAAATATTATTTTAAAAACTATTTGAAAGTTGTTATATTATACTACAAAAATTATGTTAAATATATATAATTTTGATAGTTCATAATATACGAGTTATTATACACTTTGAAATTTATATGTGGTAATTACTAATTTATATTATAAATATATAGGTTGATCAACCTCATTTAAATCAATATCCAGTTACGTGTTAAGGTAAGGAATATCATTCTTTTCACACTCTTAAATTTATTGCGGTAAGGAATATTATCTTCTTTCATATTCTAACTTACTATGGTAAGGAATATTATTCTTTTCACACTCTTAAATTTACTGTGGTAAGGAATATCATCTTCTTTCATATTCTATTATTGAAACTTACTACGGTAAGGGGTATCACTCTTTTCATCATCATAAATGGATATTATTTTCTTTCTTACTTGAAGGGATTATCATTCTTTGATTCTCGAAAATAATATCGTTTCTTTCTTGTGCCATTTATTTCCATGTATTAAATTGTGGGAATAACCTTACGGCGCGGTTTACCGCCTGTTGGTGAATAACCTTTTGTATTCATTCCTTATTAATCTTTGAGAATAACCTTACGGTGCGGATTATCGCCTGTTTGGTGAATAACTCTTCGTATTCAAATTGATGGAAATAACCTTACGGCGCGGATTATCGCCTGTTTGGTGAATAACTATTCGTATTCAAATTGATGGGAATAACCTTACGGTGCGGATTATCGCCTGTTGGTGAATAACCCTTTTTATTTGTCTCGTGTGGAAATAATTTGTCTACACGAATTATCACATGACACTTTTATTCCATATTCGTAAGTGATATCATTTTCCTTTATACTCATAAGGGATACCATCTTTTTCATCTTCCATTATTCAAACTTACTATGGTAAGGGATATTAATTCCCTTCACCTTTTGTTAATCAAACCTGCTACGGTAAGGGATATTATTTTCTTCCATACACCTAAATCGAAACTTATTATGGAACTATTGCTTCTATAATTCCTGAAAATATTATATGTTCCATAATAGTTGAATTTCATTAGTTCAACTGAACCTTCCTATTTTCTGAACATTTCTATTGAACTGTAATCGTTATTCTGAACTGTGGATCTTGAATATCATTTTTAAATTTCACTCCACATCATGTTGGCAATTTGGACATTATTTGAATCTGCACAAAGTAAACTTCCGATACTTATTGTTTATCCTGTTTCTTCTGTTCATCAATTGTATCACTATTATTTGTACTAATCATCAAGAATCAAGCTGTTGTGAATATCTGTGGCCGGGGGCACAGATGTGATATAATTGTTGAACAGATGATAGGTTAAAGGCGATATACTAGGTTAAAGGCGATACATCTGTTCGGTGTCTTTTATGACACGTGGTGAATGTTCTCTTTGGCCCGTAGTGCAAAGATGAACTGTTGGTTGGTATGATTATGACCAAAGGCTGAATCTGGTATAATCATGACCATTGGTGTTATATTGAATGTCTTTGGCCCGTAGTGCAAAGACGAACTGTTGATCTGCATGATTATGACCAGGAACTGTGAAGTTGTATTATCTTGACTAATGGTATTTCAGATGATAAAAGTTGATGATATTTTTACTAAAAAGAGAAGCGAGTGGACATTATAGTCTGCATTTTTCTTCTAATAGATTGCTCATTCCGCTGCTATTATTGATCTGAACATTGTTTAAGAATTTAACTACAGTTTTTGATATAAACCTTGTAGTCTATTGTATTCTATCAAGAACTCAACTGTTAAAGGCTAATGATAATTTATTCGTCATTATCTTAGTCATGATATTTCTTACTGGGCTATTTGAGCTCACCCTTTCTTTTGTTCCATTGTTTTTCAACAGGAGATGAAAACGTAACGGGGTCTAGCCGGGGGATGGAGTGAGAGTCCGAGGAATAGCTATCCTAGTCTTCACGTGTTGTAAAATAGTGTGGCAATAATAGTGAAGACTTAGTTGTGTATTATTATACACTGTATTGTTGTACGTTGTGCTTTGTTGTAATAATTTTGTTGCAGTCTTTTGACGACTCAAGTTTGGGCTGTGTGGGCCTAGATTTGGGGGCGTCACAGTTGGCATCAGAGCTTAGGGATATGGTCTTTAATAGAGATTTGGGGTAGAACTAGGAGGGGAGAGACGAATAGAATCAATCACTAGTGTGTCCCACCTAAATTAAATTTTATTATCTAATGAGTTGATTTGAATATAGGGACATGAAGTGATGAGTCAGTTTATTTGAACTAACATTTATTTTGTGACCACAGTTAAGTATGACATCTGGAAATCAGGAGGTTAACTATGAAATGACCGAAACAAATGTAGCTGCAAAACAAGAGGCGACGAATAATCTTCTTACAAACTCAGAGTTGAATCATTTGCCTAAGGCAAAAATTATGCGTGTTCTATCCAGTAAGGATGAAGGTGAAAGTTCTGCTACAGTCGTTCCAGATCCATTATTAGAAGCAATTAAAGGAAGTAATGAACTTGCGGAAATTATTGCCTTTAATTTACTCACTAATTGGGAGAGTCATATCACCTGGTTATGCTCTATAACAAAGGATCAGAATATATGGACTTTTCATATTAGTCTTTGGGATTTATGGTGTTCCAGTTATGAGTTTCAAGATTATTTAAAAATGATGTTTCTATACTTTTGGGCGTTACAATTTAAAGGAATTCAGGTTAAGTTAGTCACTATCATGGAAACTGCAGTCTATCGAAAATACTATTCTTATGGAAATCATTGGTACGTTACTACTGATGAAGTTGATGAATCCGAGAAACAGTTTGTTAGAAAATTATTTAGCGGTATTCCCATGGTTGAAATATGTGAAGATCCGAATGAAGTATACGGGACTCGATTTGATGATGACAGCCTTGATGATCAAGAAATCGAATGAGGTGATGACCGGTAAGCTATTCATCAATTCTCAAGAAGTCTATGCCATGTTAGATACTGGCTCTATCCACTCTTTTATCTCACCTATATGTACTCAACGTTTAAATTTGACTATTGAAAACTTAAATCTTGTCTTATCAGTTGAAACCTCATTGGGAGAAATACCTATTACATTTACTATCTATAAATCTTGCCTAGTTCAAATCAACAACCTCACATTATCTGTTGACCTTATTTCTTTGGAAATGAATGAATTTGATGTGATTTAGGAATTGATTGGTTGACTACCCATCATGCTACAATTGATTTTTTTCATAAGATTATTAGTTTTCATATTCCTAATCAATCTGTCATGCAAATTCAAGCAACTAAACCATTGAAATCTATAACTATTATTTCTAGCCATAAAGTCATTCGTTTATTGAAAAACGGATGTCAAGCCTTTTAGCTCATGTTACTGATTTGAACAAAAACACGTCAAACTTGAATGATACACCCATTGTTAATAAATTTCCTGACGTTTTTCCTGAGGAACTTTCTGGCTTACCCCTAAACCGTGAAATTGAATTCTGTATCGATCTTGAACCCGGCACTAAGCCCATTTTTAAAGTCCCATACCAAATGACTCCCATAGAACACCAAGAGTTGAAATTACTAGATATCGGTATCATTCATTCTAGTACAAAACTTATATCGAGCGAGGAATGCGAGAAAAGTTTTCAAGAACTCAAGAAGAGACTTGTTTCAACTCCTGTTCTGACCATTCCAATCAGGATCAGGAGAATTCGTAATATATAGCGATCCTTCAGGCAAAGGTCTAGGCTGTGTCCTTATGCAACATGGAAAGGTTATAGCTTATGCCTCTCGACAACTCAAAGATTATGAGAAAAATTATCCTACTCGTGATCTAGAGTTGGCAGCAGTCGTTTTCGCGTTGAAGATCTGGAGACACTACTTGTACGGAGAGAAAGTGGATATCTATACGGATCATAAAAGTCTCAAGTATTTCTTCACCCAGAAAGAACTCAACATGCGACAACGACGTTGGCTTGAGCTGTTGAAGGATTATGATCACACAATCCAGTATCACCCGGGAAAGGCGAACGTTGTAGCTGACGCTTTGAGCAGAAAATCTTATGCGAGTACAAGTGCACTGCTGACAACACAAAAGCGTATTTTGTACGACTTGCAAAAGATGGAGATGGAGCTAAAGACACCAGGGACCCACTCGAAGATTGCTCACGTGCGAGTAGAACCAGCTTTAATCGATAAAATTAAAGTTGCTCAAGCTACCGATCCGGAACTGATAAACATGATAAAGAAAGTACAAGAAGGTACCATTCCCGAAGCAAGAATCGACGAGAAATGAATACTTCGAGTCAACTCTCGACTCTGTGTTCCTAACGATCCTGAATTAAAGCATAAAATCATGATGGAGGCACACAACACGCCATTTGCAATCCACCCTGGAGGTACCAAGATGTATCGAGATCTTCGACATACATTTTGGTGGAACAATATGAAAAGGGAGATTGCAGAGTTTATCTCAAGGTGCTTAACTTGTCAACGTGTCAAGGCAGAGCATCAAGTACCTAAGGGTCCTTTACAACCACTTGAGGTTCCCGAATGGAAGTGGGAACACATCAATATGGATTTCGTGACGGGTCTTCCCAAAGTTTCTCAAGGCTTAGATGCAATTTGGGTCATCGTAGATAGATTGACCAAATCCGCTCATTTCTTGCCTATACGAGAAAACTTTTCACTTGAACGTCTTGCCGGTATGTACATAAATGAGATCGTGAGATTGCATGGCATGCCAGTTTCCATAGTTTCTGATCGAGATCCTAGATTCACTTCACGCTTTTGGATCAGTCTACAAAAAGCTATGGGCACTGAACTACGTTTTAGTTCTGCATACCATCCTCAAACGGACGGACAATCGGAAAGGACGATCCAGACCCTCGAAGATCTTTTGAGACTTTGCGTACTAGATTTCAAAGGAAGTTGGGATAAGTACTTGCCATTGGTGGAATTTTCCTACAACAACAGTTACCAAGCAAGTATAGGTATGGCTCCATTCGAGGCTTTATATGGACGCAAATGTCGCTCTCCAGTATGTTGGAATGAGGTAGGAGAAGCAAAACTGTTGGGACCCGAGTTGGTACGCTTGACGACCGAAAAGATCCAAATGATCCGACAACGAATACAGACAGCACAAGAACGACAAAAGAGTTATGCCGATCTTCATCGGAGAGATGAGAGATTCAACGTCGGAGATCATGTATTCTTACGTGTTTCTCCATGTAAGGGGGTTACGAGATTCGGAAAGAGAGGAAAACTCAACCCTCGATTTATTGGCCCATTTGAAATCCTCGATCGGGTGGGAACTGTAGCTTACAGACTAGCCTTACCACCAAGTATGTCTCGCATCCATAACGTTTTTCACATATCTATGTTACGTAAATATGTGAAGGACCCAAACCACGTCATTGAGTTAGAACCAGACGTTATAGCAGAAGATTTAACGTATGAGGAAGTACCTGTTAAGATCCTAGATAAGAAGGAGTAGATCTTACGCTCAAAGGTTATACCTCAAGTTAAGGTTTTATGGAGGAACCAAGATATTGAGGAAATGACCTGGGAGCTAGAATCTGAGATGAAGTCTAGGTATCCATACCTCTTCGAAATGCCAGGTACGTCAATTTCGGGGACGAAATTTCATAAGGAGGGGAGGTTGTAAGACCCCGAATTTTATGAAATATAAAATTTAATTTTCTTCATATATATTTTTTCATGAAACAGTAAGTGGTTAAATTGACAAAGTTAAAAGTTAAGGATGTTTCGTGCAAATTATACCTTGTTGGACAATATTCTTTTTGTCGGGGAATATTCGTTTTGTCGGGGAATATTCGTTCTGCCCGTACGACGGCGCAATATAATATTCGTGTCGTACGACGGCGCCGAAATAACTAATTATTGGTGGACCCCACAACGGAATAATTGTCGGATATAGAAAACGACAGAAGTAACCTTTTTAAATAAAAATAGTCAACGGTGTTAACTATTTAAATACTGGTGATAAAAGAATAGTAGCATACGGTAATTTATGGTATTCTACAGTAGCATGCGGTGCTCTACAGTAGCACACGGTATTGCACAGTGTCTTATATTATTGATCTGAAATTGACACCCTAACTGTTGCACATCATTTCATCAATAATTGTTGTTGTATAATATTTTATGTTATCAATTCAATAATTGTTGCTACACAGTATTTTGCATTATTGATTTAATAATTGTCATTACACTGCATTTTATATCATTGAGTCAATAATTGCTGGTGCGTTGTATTTTAAAATTATTGAACCAAATAATTGTCACAGTAGCAAATACACAGTAATTTATATTATTTAAATTAATAATAATCTGTAACATGTTTATTACATTATTGTTATCATTGTTGTAGCATTATTTTATATGTTGGATCCACAGGTAGAATAAATAAAATAAAATAAAATAAATATTATTATTTTTCAAAAGTTACTATTCACTGACGGAAGTTACTGTTCACATCGGAAAAGTTACTCCGGAGTCACTGTTCACTCCCGGAAATCACTATTCATCGGCTGACAAAAGTTACTGTTCATTACTGTTCACTTTTTGAAAATTTTAAAGTTACTGTGCAAAGTTACTGTGCAAGTATTGAAATTTTTTAAAAAAAAAACGTTTGCGCAGCCTCTCTCACCTACCAAATGCACAGTGCCCACCTACCACGCATAGTACCCCATTTCCCCCTATAAATAGCTTGTTCAGCTGAATAGAAAAATCACACCTAAAACATAAAAATTTTCTATAAGAATTTTATGAGTTTTCTCTGAGAATAGTAAGGTTATTTTGAGAGTTTGAAAGCCAAAAGGAGTGCAGAAATTTTTCAAGTAAGTCTTTTATTAAAGAGTAGTAATTTCATAAATTCATATATTTCGCGGTATTCACAAAACTTCATTTAGAAGACTCTTCTATTAGAAGATTCATTTTTAAAAGCTTTCTTTAGAAGATTTATTTTGAAATATTATTTTAAAAACTATTTGAAAGTTGTTATATTATACTACAAAAATTATGTTAAATATATATAATTTTGATAGTTCATAATATACGAGTTATTATACACTTTGAAATTTATATGTGGTAATTACTAATTTATATTATAAATATATAGGTTGATCAACCTCATTTAAATCAATATCCAGTTACGTGTTAAGGTAAGGAATATCATTCTTTTCACACTCTTAAATTTATTGCGGTAAGGAATATTATCTTCTTTCATATTCTAACTTACTATGGTAAGGAATATTATTCTTTTCACACTCTTAAATTTACTGTGGTAAGGAATATCATCTTCTTTCATATTCTATTATTGAAACTTACTACGGTAAGGGGTATCACTCTTTTCATCATCATAAATGGATATTATTTTCTTTCTTACTTGAAGGGATTATCATTCTTTGATTCTCGAAAATAATATCGTTTCTTTCTTGTGCCATTTATTTCCATGTATTAAATTGTGGGAATAACCTTACGGCGCGGTTTACCGCCTGTTGGTGAATAACCTTTTGTATTCATTCCTTATTAATCTTTGAGAATAACCTTACGGTGCGGATTATCGCCTGTTTGGTGAATAACTCTTCGTATTCAAATTGATGGAAATAACCTTACGGCGCGGATTATCGCCTGTTTGGTGAATAACTATTCGTATTCAAATTGATGGGAATAACCTTACGGTGCGGATTATCGCCTGTTGGTGAATAACCCTTTTTATTTGTCTCGTGTGGAAATAATTTGTCTACACGAATTATCACATGACACTTTTATTCCATATTCGTAAGTGATATCATTTTCCTTTATACTCATAAGGGATACCATCTTTTTCATCTTCCATTATTCAAACTTACTATGGTAAGGGATATTAATTCCCTTCACCTTTTGTTAATCAAACCTGCTACGGTAAGGGATATTATTTTCTTCCATACACCTAAATCGAAACTTATTATGGAACTATTGCTTCTATAATTCCTGAAAATATTATATGTTCCATAATAGTTGAATTTCATTAGTTCAACTGAACCTTCCTATTTTCTGAACATTTCTATTGAACTGTAATCGTTATTCTGAACTGTGGATCTTGAATATCATTTTTAAATTTCACTCCACATCATGTTGGCAATTTGGACATTATTTGAATCTGCACAAAGTAAACTTCCGATACTTATTGTTTATCCTGTTTCTTCTGTTCATCAATTGTATCACTATTATTTGTACTAATCATCAAGAATCAAGCTGTTGTGAATATCTGTGGCCGGGGGCACAGATGTGATATAATTGTTGAACAGATGATAGGTTAAAGGCGATATACTAGGTTAAAGGCGATACATCTGTTCGGTGTCTTTTATGACACGTGGTGAATGTTCTCTTTGGCCCGTAGTGCAAAGATGAACTGTTGGTTGGTATGATTATGACCAAAGGCTGAATCTGGTATAATCATGACCATTGGTGTTATATTGAATGTCTTTGGCCCGTAGTGCAAAGACGAACTGTTGATCTGCATGATTATGACCAGGAACTGTGAAGTTGTATTATCTTGACTAATGGTATTTCAGATGATAAAAGTTGATGATATTTTTACTAAAAAGAGAAGCGAGTGGACATTATAGTCTGCATTATTCTTCTAATAGATTGCTCATTCCGCTGCTATTATTGATCTGAACATTGTTTAAGAATTTAACTACAGTTTTTGATATAAACCTTGTAGTCTATTGTATTCTATCAAGAACTCAACTGTTAAAGGCTAATGATAATTTATTCGTCATTATCTTAGTCATGATATTTCTTACTGGGCTATTTGAGCTCACCCTTTCTTTTGTTCCATTGTTTTTCAACAGGAGATGAAAACGTAACGGGGTCTAGCCGGGGGATGGAGTGAGAGTCCGAGGAATAGCTATCCTAGTCTTCACGTGTTGTAAAATAGTGTGGCAATAATAGTGAAGACTTAGTTGTGTATTATTATACACTGTATTGTTGTACGTTGTGCTTTGTTGTAATAATTTTGTTGCAGTCTTTTGACGACTCAAGTTTGGGCTGTGTGGGCCTAGATTTGGGGGCGTCACAAAAACCGCATCTAAGAAACCGCTCCGCACCATGCACTGTTAAATGAAGCATATCAAGAAGTACAAATATTTAGAATTATTGCAAATTATAATTATCTCTATTTAGAATTTTCACATATAAGGATAAATCATTATTCATGTTTTTAGATTCTATTTTACTTTTGTTTAGACAAAATATTATAAGTAAAATTGTGTATTATCAAAGTAGTATTTAATATTGTGTGATGTTAAATTGTTAATTTAAATTGCATAAAATTTAATTATTTCAATTGGTTTTGGAACCGAAACCGCACCAAACGAAATTGCACCAAACGATTCAAAACCGCACCGCACCAATCACAACCGGTTTCATGTGCGATTTTGAATTTGTCAAACCGCACCTAAGCGGTTTCATGTGCGGTTTGGGCTTCAAACCGCACAATGCTCACCCCTACTAGGTGGTGGTTGTGGTGAATTTTTGTATAAAAGTTGCTTTGATTTTATACGGCAAATGTGTTTTGTCGGGAAAGCGTTTAGACGTCTTTTGACCCAAATGACGAGACTTCACTTTTTTATAATAAAAATTGATTTTAATTTCGAAAACGATGAGGTTTTTTATTAGATGTCATTTTTAGAAAACAATAGTTTTTAAACTTTTGTCAAATAGGAATCGAGACTATACATTGCCTTCTAACAGTAAATTCAAATAAAATGAAGGCAACTTCTAGAACTTTTTAACCCTATGCACAAAGTTTAATGAAAGCGTTTATTTATTTTTTACGAAGAACCTCTTTTATGACCTTTCAAAACCACATGGAGCCTTTTCGTCAAATAAGGGTCAAAGTTCGCCAAAGCTCTTAATTTTTTAACCTCGTGAATCTAATATCCTACTTTGATCATTTTTAGAAAATCTTTATCGTTTGCCTTATTTTGAAAAACCGTTTTTGCGTCGTAAATCAAACAAGCATTCAAAACGTGTCGGGGCTATCCATGGGCATGTGAGCAGTCCAAATAACCTCAAACACCCACAATCACATATTTTATTATTACGGGGCCTTAACCCGATCACGGTTTGGTATCGCTTTAAGGCCCGATGTTACATATATACAACCATGGACCCTATACAATGATTACATACACCAAAAATGTCCATCATCGGGATTTGATCACGAGGATCTCCTCCCTAGGCTCACAGTTACCCCAAATCACTGCACAACCATACCTAGGCAAATCTAACAATACTAGACTTGTTATTACATTACACAACTCAAAGATCGCAAACCCAACATTACGAGTTATTCATTACCACAATAAATGACATATCACCGTACGGATGTCATCGGGGCATTAGGAGGAAGTTACGTTCCGATGGAACCCTCGCTAATAACCCCCTAATCCACGGATCATCGTCAATATAACAACATACTACATTAAACAACCCAAACACAAGATTATACTAGCAATACCAACAATACAATATCAAAGGAAACACTCTTTTTACCTTGCAAAATACCGACGAAAGCTTCTTATTTCACGAATCGGACAAAACCACAAGAACACTTGACTAACTAGCAAAAGAAAATGGATTTATCACTTGAATCTATCAAAGACCCGAGTCTTTCTCTCTCCTCCCGCGGACTCTCTCTCTCTCTAAAACTTAAATTTTCTATCTCTTTTTTCTTCTCTCGGGTGGAAATGGCAATGTATAGCATTCTGCAGGCAGCCGCAGGTGCAACTGCGGCTGGCCGCAGGTGCATCTGCGACCGGGTTCGCTAGCCGTCCGCGCCGAATCCTCGGCTGCCGGGTTGTCTCCTCGAGCCGCGCACTGTCCCCTTTGTCGGTGGCCGCAGGTGCACCTGCGGCTACCCGGCTTGCTTTTTTCGATTTTCGTGCCACGCGGTCTTAAATCATCAATTTCTGCTGTATTATTTTGGATGGTTGTTACCTGACCCTCGAACATCGTAAGCGTAGTGGCCATTAGTCGTCTTTTGTGATTAAATCAGGTTCTTCTGGATCAACTGTTTGTCTTGCCTGATGCTCGTTGTCCGTTGTGGCGGCCTTGACCGTAAGTCGTTGGGGTGGCTTCGTGTTGGGGTCCACCTTCCTTTTCGCATGTCGGGTCAAGTGACGACTTTGCCCTCCTGCCAGGGTTAGTAGAGAAGTGCAAAATTTGGGTGTCTAAAATACCTCTTCAATAAAAATAACTTTTCAAAAGTCATTCACGAAAATTCAAGTTTTTAAAGAACTTTCAAACCAAAATCTTTTGTCCGTATGAATGAAGACTCAAATTGCTTTCAAAATAATGCACTTAGATGACTTTAAGAGACGAAAACTTAGATTTCCTTTTAACATGATTTAGATGATTTAAGAGACGATACCCTAAATTTTCTTTTCATGATAACTCTAGGAGGCGATACCTTAGATTTTCATTTTATCATAACTTAGATGGTTTAAGAGATGACACCCTAAACTTTTTTTTCATGATGACTGTGACGCCCCGAGATCCCAACTTTCCGTAATTCTATCCGATTATCTTTGGATATCATAATTATTAACTTTAAACCATATTAATCTAGAATCTCGTGCGTTAAACTTAACCATTAATCCTTTAATACCTTTTTAATTGACCATAAATGCGGTCCATATATATATTTTAAAAACTTATTTTGTTTAACTTATATTCCTTAAACCTGTCTCAGGATCGCAACGTTTACATACATTTCATTAGAACTTAGGTCCACCATGTATTATTTGTGACCTACTCTATTTCAATTTCAAACCATATATAATCATGATTTAACATAACTTATCCTGTAAATAAAATTTCGCCATTATTCCATCTATATATGGTCCTATTTACATATACTCGTTCTGTACTTGTTCTTGTTCTTGTTCACACATATCTGTATGCATACATGTCCTGTTTACATATCTTTGTATCATACACGCGAGTTTATTACATATCAAACTCTATTACCAATAATACATTTAACTTTAACTCTTACATCTCCTAACTGGATAATACATACATACACATTCATTATTATGAATTTACAAATCATACGTTTCTTACGAACTCACAAACATTTGTTATTTTACATGAACATTTCACATATATCAAATTCTTTATGCTTATCTATTCCATCAACGATCTTTTACCTGAGCTGCACCGGAATCCTCCGGCCTTCTCGTACTTTACCTGAAATGTTAGTTCATAGCAAGAATGAGCATAAAGCTCAGCAAGTAATTCAGCTAACACCTTTCATGCTCACAATTTATAATATGCGTCATACATCCTTTATCTTAACATACAATGCTTAATGTCACGTAATTCATTTAGCAATTAAACACATAGTTGCACATAGGGCACATTTCAACTCACTATCACGTAGTTCATATCGAACATCTATTATACTTAAGTCTGAAGAACTTGTCTGTGCGCTTTTATTTTACTTAACATGTATTTCCTCAATCATCCTTCGTTATCCGTCTTGTCGGCTTGCTCATTTCGAACTCTGTTTGTCAACATATAACTTATATGTCATTCTAAGATCATAAACTTGCATAACTTATCAAACTAATTCCTTAAATACATGACTATCCGTCTTTAACCATTTCACATTTGATGTATTATACCTTATGTAGGTTTATAATACACCCTAACTTGCTTTCGACCTTTTTCATAACTTATATCATGCTTAGACTTAGCTTTAGACATGTTACACTATGCCATTTATCGTTTCATTATACCTTAGCATCCTTTATTTTGATCATTCTTTATCTATTTAGGGCTTACACAACCTATCCTTATCATTCCATATCAAAATATAGCTTTCTGGAAGCTTAAAAAAAATTCGGTGCAGAGCAATTTCACCCCGGCGCCGCCAGAGCTCGCTGACCGCGAAATCTCCTCAGGTATGAACAGTACATTGCGCCCCCGCGCAATGTTTAGTACAAAACATGGCGCCTAGGCGCAATATTCAAAATCTAAAATTCTGATTTTTGCACTACCTTTGCCGATTTTTAATTTCTTCACCTTAACTCCAATTGAGCTAAAATTTGGACCACATCTAGACCTCACTACCTAGTATTTTACAAAAATACTAATTACCTCATTTGGCTTCTTAAAAATAGAGATACACTAGCCCATAGGAGGGCTGTTCAACACGTTTCCAGACTTGGAACTTTTTTTAACTTCAAAACCAACTTTTTACCAACTTTGTGATTTTTGGCCATAAGCTTTAAAACTTAATTCTAACACTTGACATAGAGTAGGTCACAAATAATACATGGTGGACCTAAGTTCTAATGAAAGGTATGTAAACCTTGCGATCCTGAGACAGGTTTAAGGAATATAAGTTAAACAAAATAAGTTTTTAAATATATATATATATATGGACCGCATTTATGGTCAATTAAAAAGGTATTAAAGGATTAAAGGTTAAGTTTAACGCACGAGATTCCAGGTTAATATGGTTTAAAGTTAATATTTATGATATCCAAAGATAATCGGATAGAGTTACGGAAGGTTGGGATCTCGGGGTGTCACAATGACTTTAAGACACCATATCCTAGATTTTCCTTTTATCATGACTTAGACGGTCTAGGAGATGATACCTTAGAATTTTCTTGCGTATGGACTCTATGAGACGATTCCCTAAATCCTTCCCATACAACACGATCCACCTAGAGACAAGACACTATGCACATACTTTTACACTTCTTTTTAAGGCAATTTATTTAAATTTTAGAAAAAATATTAAGAAAATGATAACTGTGTTTCACAAAAGTTGGAAGGTGTCAACACTTTCCCTTTGTTTAAACAAGTCACCAAATTCTTGAAAAATCTTGGTTATGAACAAATTTTATGGAGTCACGTGCGGACCATCTCATTTATCAAAAATCAAAAATCTTGATGAGGTAGTACATCTATTTAAATCTATATCAATTAACAACTTTGTCTAATTGACCAACATCCAAATCAACATTTTAAAACTCTGTCAACGTAAGTTGGTTTGTTCCAAAATCACCCCACATAATAATAACAATTATTTTTTAAAAAGAAAAAAATTCTGACGTGGACATAACTAAAGCATCTAATGGGAATATAAAATGATTAAGTACATTTATTTATTTTTTAGTTTTGTAATAGCATATAAAAACATTATTTTATTATTTATGCCTTTAATTTTTTTATGTTTTCTTTTATAATTATATACCATGTCTTATAATTTAATTTATTAATTTTTTTGTGCATATTTTTTATTATAATAACCAATTGGCTAGTGAAATATTTATAAATCTCTTTATGTACCAATTAATCATCAAAATTAAGTTTTAAATTATATTAAAAATTATAAGTCAGCCTATAATAAACCTTAAAATCAATAAGAGCACATGTGTAAATATTAACTTAACAAATTTGATTTTTTTTAATTATTACTCATTTCTTTTCACCGTAAGAATTTAATTTATAATTTTTTTTTAATAAAAAAGATATTATTTTACTTTCTTTGTATAATAATACAATACCACACAATGTTCTCAAATTTGATTTATAATTTATGTGTGAGCTTTTTTTATAATAATTGTTACGCCCCCAAATTGGGCTCACACTACCCAATTTGAGTTATCAAAAAACTACAAATACAATGCACAATACTCAATAATATGCAACTAAATTTTTACAATTATTACTATTCTACAATACAGTGAAGACTACTATAGTAACTATCTCGAACAGCTATTCCATTCCCCTTTCCTTCCCGCCAGTCCCGGTTTCGCTCTCATTTCTTGAACAATTGAACAAAAAGAAAAAGGTGAGTTCAAATATCCCAGTAAAGAATATCATGATTACGGTAATGAAAAATAAATTATTCTTAACCTTCAACAGTTGAGTTCTTAATTGAATATAATAAACAACAAGTTTTAAATCAACAGCTGTAGTTAAGTTGTCAACAGAGTAATATAAACAACAAGATTTAAATTAAAAATAATAATTAAATTCTTAAACAAAGTTCAAATGCAGTGAAATAACCACTACTAAGAGAATCAAGTAGATCATGATGTCTACTAGCTTCTCTTTTTAAGAAAATTATAATAAACTTTTATTATCTGAAACATCACTAGTCATGATCATGCCAAACAACAATTCTTCTTTACCCCCGGCCAAAGAGAACATTCATCACGTGTCCTTATCATCCGACCAAAGACACACAACAATTATATCGCATTTATCCTATATTGCATTTAACCTATATCGTCTTTAATTTATCATCTGTGTCCCAGACCTTAGATATTCAGAACAACCTGATTCTTGATTATTGAAATAACAACAAATATATAAATAATGAACAGAAGAAACAGGATAAACAATAACATTAGGAGTTAGCAAATTTTACTTTGTTCAGATTCAAATAATGTCTAAATTGTCAACATGATGTAGAGAAAAAAGGTGTTCAAATTCAAAAGTAATGTCCAAGATTCACAGGGAAGAAGTTCAATGGTAAGGTTTACGGTACAAGGAATTAGTCTAAAATGTTCACAGTTCAAATAAATGTCCATAGTTCAAAAGTTCAAAGTCCATAAGTTCACAATTCAAATATAACGATGGAAATGTAATAGGAATGTTCTTGTCAAAGGGTATTAGATGAAGTACAAACTATTAAGGGAATATTAATGAATTTTTAATTCTAGAATTTTCACCGTTTAATAATATTAGAGGTACAAATGAGATACTTTCTTACCGTAGTAAGTTTAAGTAATAGAAGATGAAAAAGATGGTAAGAAAGAAAATGATATTCCTTTATGATGATAAAAAGAATGATATCATTTATCTTATCTCGTGACTAAATACAGCTTTTATGAGATTGATCAACCTATATATATATATTCATAATTTAATTAATAAGTAACACATACCAATTTTATGTATATAAAATAATCAAAGTGACTACATAATATAAATATACTTCAAAATAGTTTTTAAAGAAAATAATTTTTCAAGGTAAAATCTTTCAAATGAAGTTTTTCAAAATAAACCTTCTAATAGAAGAGTCTTTTAAAAGAAGAGTTGTAAGCTGATGTGTGTGTGAGTGTTTATATAACTTTTATAAAAAAAACTTACTTGAACAATACTCGTACCCTTCCAGATCTTTAACGCTTAAGATAATTTTAATATACTAAGAAAAACATTTATACTAAGACATATTTAGATAGTGGAAAGAAGATTGAGTGAGAAATGTATGAAACTTCTTATGATAAGCCCCCTAGTTATAGCCAGAGACTAACCAACTTTTTCACACACACGTTACACATTTTAATCTTATCTTTTAATCTAAATCATTCATCCATCAACATACGTTTCACACTTTAAACTGCATCGTTCGTTGACTAACACGCGTTTCACGTCTACACGCGTTACGCATTTACGTGTGTTACACACTTACGCATGTTACACACTTATATATTATTTTATTAATTTAATAGCCCAATTATTGAATATGTAGTGTTTTTCAAATAATAAATATATCTAATTGTTTAATACCCGTGACTACTACAGTAATAATTATTGTTGAAGGTTGTTTGATTTGATGATGATGACTGCTGTGCAAAAAGGATTGTGGCAAATATGTTTACTTGGTTGATTGTCAATATGTATCTGACAAAGTGGTTATGTGCTTATGTGCTTAATTGATTATGTGCTTAAATACTCTGAACGTGCTTATGTGCTTACATGGTTGATTGTAAATGTGTATCTGACAAATTGCTTATGTGCTTATGTGCTTAATTGATTATGTGCTTAATTGACGACGTAATTATATGTTAATCAAATTATGTGTCTACATGATCATGTATGTATGGTATAAGTTACTTATGTCTAAATACTGTAAATCTACATATTTGTATAGCACAAATATGATCTTGTTATTTACTATCTGCTGCTTATTAAAGAGAATGAAAGTTATCTGGTTAAAATGTTGTAAAGTCCTTTTTAGATATATGTGTACAAAGGACTTAGATTTCAAAGATCAGAAATGTTAGGTTGATCTTTCAATAGAAGTCACTCTGCATAATCGATGTATGATATAAGCAGAGTTGTATAAGAATGAATCACTGTTGAATTTGTGCATATCAGAGTCTATAAAAGTCCTTTCAATATGTAATGATGTAATAATGTAATAAAGGACTTAGTTAGAAAAAGATCAAATATGTTAGGTTGATCAGTCTATATGATCGTAGAATGGACTCTACGATTCCAAGCAAAGAAGACTCAACGATTCGGCATGATCGTAGAGTGAAAGGTACGACTCTCAGCCCAGATGACTCTACGATCATCAAAGAGAGACAGACGTGCAAGAAGTCTACAGAATATTCATACAAAATCGAATAACTGATCAAGTACTAATCGTAGAGCTGAACTCTACGATCGACAGCCAAGCTAGCCTGCAGACAACGCTGAACCAAAGAAGAGATATACTCTACGATATACACGCTCTTGCAAAATCGTAGAGTAAAACTTGAAGAGCAACCACATACAACTGAATTTTGCACAGATAGAAGAAGTCGTAGAGTGGAACAGAATGACAAGGCAATACAGAAGATTGCTATACACATGGAACAATCGTTGAGTAGAATTCAAGGATGAAGCAACAAAGACTACAACTCAACGATTTCACTAAGAAGCAAGGCAGTTCACAAACTCTACGATTTGAACAAAAGGACAAGATCGTAGAACGAAATCATAAAGCAAAGCACTGCAGACAAACTCTACGATTTGATCACAAAAGCAAGATCGCAGAGTAAAAGAGAAGTACGCTCCATCTCCACCATTTACCCGACATACTTCAAATGACGAGTGGAGATGAATTCGTAGAGTCCAAATGAGCAGACTATCACTCTACGATCTCAATAAGCAGCAAAGAATCATAACTGCAATATAGTGTGAGAGAAAAGAGAATACTCCCCGCCCAGATCCAAGAAAGAGTAAGTGCTCTTTGGAAATCAGATGCATGTCAGAGTCAACAGAAGATTCTGTGCCTAAACGACTATAAGTCAGGACCCACTGCTCAGGAAGATGGTGAATAAAGTCAGAAATGGGACATCGCTGGATGCATCAGAACAGTTGGTTCTAAAAGTCAAGGAAGGTATTTATTGATGAATCAGAAGATTAATTAACAAAGGAAATAATAATCCTTGCTGAACAAATCTGGGTGTGCAACGGCTATAAATTCAGAGAAAGCTGAGCTACAGATCAATATATCAGAACATGTCAGAAAAGGGAAAAGCACTGACACAAGCGGCAAGAAAGTCAAACTTCGAAGATATTTAAGATCTGCACAAAGCCAAAGGAAACCAACGGGATTTATCTCAACGGTAAAATATGCTCAGAGATAAAAAGGCATACATAACAAACAGAAAAGTTGTTATTGAAGAAGTTACGAGAGAGATGATGGTAGACAACAACCGATCGTAGAGTGGAACAGAAAATGAATATGCTAAAGGACTCTACGATCCATCAGAACACTAAACACTGAATTGAGAGAGACATAGAGATAAATAACTCTATTACAAGAGAAGTGTTTAGAGCTGGCTAGGCACATGGAAGAGAGAAGCTTAAACGCCAACTTGATACATACATGGTAGCTACTGAGTACCAAAAGAAAGGAGCTTCACAGTCATCTTAGAAGCCCATCTCGAGAAGCTATAATCTGTCTATGATAAAAAGGAACAACTGAGTACCAAAAGAAATGAACATCACAGTCAACTCAGGAGTTCATCTCGAGAAGTTATCAAGTACAAAAGGAGCTGAAGTACAAAAGCCTACCAGCACAATGGGTGATCACCAGGAGATATTGAGCATATAAAGAAGTCAAGCATCATTGCCGAACTCAATATTATCCCAAGAATGATCACACCCTGCTACTGAGTGTTTAAAGACAATAGGACTTAAAGTACAACTCAGTAGCAAATCCAACCTCTTTCAAACAAACAAAGGAGCCAAGTCTGCTGGACTTGAAGAGGGCTGTTGTCCTTGTCATAGTGACTAAAGGAGCCAAGTCTGCTGGACTTGAAGAGGGCAGTAATGTCCTTGTCTTTGTGACTAAACTAACCAAACCTGCTGGGTTTGAAGGGTTTTTAGTGAACCAGAGTTTCCAGGCTAATGAGCTTGAAGGGTTCCGTATGAACCATCCTTAGTGGATTTCTTACTCGTTGAAGTAGAAGAGTGGAGTATGAGTTATTCAGTCTCCGAACGACTTAAAACTTTCGGGTGTTATTTACTTTCAGTCATTTACATTCTGTCTTATATATATATATATATATATATATATATATATATATATATATATATATATATATATATATACATATGACTGTTAATTGATTTACCTAACAAGTGGCTTTCTCCAATTGAGTCTTATCTCAACGGAGAAGTAAATCTTTAAGGGGTGTTTTCAAACTAATATTCCGCTGTGTAAACAAAAACATTGAGTAAATGAATTACTTGGTAATAAATTCTTAAAGTGAAAATTTCTAATAGATCTATTCAATCCCCCCTCCACTTCTAGATCACTTGTGTGCATCTGGGAACTAACAATTATTGGCACAATAATGCAAGATATTGTGCATTATGACAATTATTATTCAATAATATGGAATATTGTGAAATTAATAATGTAAAATATTGTGTAATGACAATTATTGATTCAATAATGTAAAATACTGTGTAATGACAATTATTGATAATAAAAAAACTGTACAATAACCACTTTATCAGTTCAATAATTTAAACATTGTGTAATACCGTGTGCTGCTGTAAAATATCATATGTTATCATACTTTTATCAGTAGGTATTTTAATAGTTAAAAATGATAATATCGTTGACTATTTTTATTTAGAAATGTTACTGCTATCGTTTTCTACATCCGACAATATTTCATTGTGGGGTCCACTCATAACTGAATATTTCAGCGCCATAGTACAAATATTCCCAACAGAACGAATATTTCCCGATCAATCGAACATTGTCCGACATAATTTTTTTACACATAACATCTTTAACTTTAATTTTTATTAATTTAGCACTTTACTGTTAGGTATAAAATTATAAGAAAATTTTAAAATTTATTTATTAAAATTCGGGATCTTACAATAATAATAATCATTTTCTTGTTATATAAGACTTGTATTACTCATTATGTAAGATTAATGATAATTTAAATTTTGAACAAGAGAGTTGATGTTAATTATGAAATTTCATGTATTTATATTTTTTCAACATAAGTGAACTAAAACAAAAGTACTTTCTAAATTTTTTTAATATCTAAATATATTGATTAAAATTGTTCGATTGAATTTATAATTTTAGAATGAAAAGAATAACATCCTTTCAAAATTTTAAATTTTATAAATAAGAGTCTTCATGTGCATATTTTGGGAAATATAAATAAATTTGTAATAAATATAAGATGGTACATACTACGTAAGTCTAAAAAAATATCTAATGTAAAATTAGGAAACCTCCCAGCCTCTCTATCCCGACTGACCGACGAAAAATTATTAGAAATTTTTGAACATTTATTATGAAATATTTTATATTATTTATATATTATTATTTTAAATAAATTATTTTATTTTAAATATTAAAATAATAATACATAAATAATATGAGATATGATGTGAGAGAGTGACTTGAAACAATAATTACTCCCGACCGACGGAGCACGTGAAATTTGCTATAAATAATAACCAATATAATGATATATATAATAATTTAATATAAAAATAATGACATTTATTATATAAAAATAATAAATCTCATTATTTTTATATTAGACTATTATAGTCATTACATAGGGCAAACCCCGGAGCACGTAAAGTAAAAATCCCAGCTTGGTGTCTCACACTGTCATAACAGTTTTACTTCCTGCTCCCGCAACGACTCTTTCTCTCTCCCACTCTCCTTCTCTCTATCTGCGTCAATGGCCTTTACAGCAATTCAGTACCGCCGGTTCTTCTTTCTCTCTATCTGGGTAGGGTTTCTCGCAATTGCCGCCAACGCGAGGCCCTGCAAAACCATTATTTTCGTCTCATCCTCTTCTTCCTCTTTCCCCGCTGAAGACTCTAATTTTCTTATTCAAAACCCTAGATTTCTCACTTTCTATATCACAGAAGTCCGTGAAATCAACCCTAAACCCTTTATCTCCTACAAGGACCCCCAGTTCTTTCAAGATCATCGGACGGTGAAGCCCTCTCCCTTCCCCGTCAATTTCGATGCCTCCGTCGGCAGTTCTATTCGCGACCGCACGCTCGATATCATAAGCATCGTCGGCGGGCTTCTATTCGGTGTTGGATGCGGCGCTCTTACTGCCGCCACAATTTCCTTGATTTGGTTCCTCTTCTCCCCTAACCGTTTCAATTCCGATGGCGATTCCGATGGCGATTCCGATGATGACGAGTCTAAGGATGTTTATGGGGACGTCAGCCCTAAGAAGATGGGATATGTGGCCGTTCTGGCTGATACTTTTGTGTCCCCTCCCGCTAAACAGGTGGAGTAGGCTTTGATTCGGTGTTTCTTATTGTGCAGGTGTTCTTATTATAAAAAGGAAATTGTTACCCATTTATGTATCTATAAATACATATACCTGCTCATGAATGTTATGATCTTATATATGGAATTCTACCTTGTTTTTTTAATCGGTAATTCAAATTGGGATGACTCGTGTTTGTATTAACCTTTACTGATTCTTATCCAGGCTTACGCTTTAGATTAAAGTACCATTAGAATGGTGTATTACCTTTTGTGGGGGGCTTTTTATAAACCATCAAATAGCTGCATGTTCATTACTTATATAAGTGTATAGTAACAAAAACCTATGTGCATGTTTCTATTCTTTCTATAGATATCTATTTTTATTAATATTTTTTTGGTGACTGGATTACTTTTTTGATGTTGTGCAACACTTGAAAATGTGAATACTATTTTCAAATTCGTCAATCTATTTTCTAATTGAGTATTGCTCTATGTATTTAAAGTGATATTTTTGTTTTTTCCCATCATTTATATAGTTCTTTCCAAAATTTATATGGTATCTTCCAACATCATTTGCTTATCCTAAACAAATGACATTTTTAGGCCTCGTTATTTGCTTAAGATGAAAATGGTGTCTTCTTTTTTCCATTATCAGATTTTTTTCTTCTTAATTCTATGTTTTTCTCTTTCCTGTCTGTTTGTTTTCTCTTGAATTAGTCTATCCTTCACTTATTTCCCCCCTTTCAGTTATTTTCTCTTAAATTTTGATACGAACTTTTCACAATATCTTTTTACAGATTATTTTATTTTCCTTTATTCTAATTCTCACTTTTCCTCCATCTTTTGTGTTTTGTGAGTTTCAGTCCTCTTAGTTGTGTCTGTTAAAGATGACCATTCTCTTATTCCAGTTCGTACTTCCTCCTTTCTTCCTGTCCATTTCTTTTTCTCTTTTCCATAAAAACTTTTGCACTTTTGTTTTCTTGAATTAGCTCATTTTTCACGTTCATTTATTTAGTGTTTGTTTTTCTTCCCCATTTCTCTTTCATACATTTTGTATCTAACGATCAGATGTTGGATATGCATATTTTGATTTTTTAAAGTTATTTTTCACATCATTATTTGGTTTTACTAAATAAATAACATTTTTCTGTCTCGTTATTTGTTTAAGATGAAAATTGTGTCTTCTTTTTCCATTCTCAGTTTTTTTTCTCTTAATTTTAATTTTTTCTCTTTCAGTTTGTTCTTTTTCTCTTGCATTCGTCTATGGTTAACTTATTCTTCTTCCTCGCTCTTCGTTCATATTTATATTTTTCATCAGTTTTTCTCCTGCCTTTATAGTTTGTTGAAAAAGAACAGGGTCATGGGAGCTTTCACTGGCAACAATGGGTAACAACCACCACCTGTCATGACATATGTTCCCCAAGGACTCAACTTTTTTCTTTTTCCATTTTTTTTTATTCTTCTTTGTTGAATTAGTCTGTGCTTTGTTTGGTTTTCTAAATTAATAAATAACACGTTTCCGTCTCGTTATTTGTTTAAGATGAAAATTGTGTTATTTTTTTCCATTATCAGTTTTTTCCCTTCATAATATTATGTTTTTCTCTTTCAGTTTGTTCTTTTTCTCTTTTATTTAGCCTATGATTCACTTATTATACTTCCTCGCTCCGCCCTTCCTCCATAATTATGTTTTTCATAAGTTTTTCTCCTGCCCTTTTAATTTGTTGAAAAAGAAAAGGATCACGGGAGCTTTCACTGGCGACGATGAGTCACCAAACGACAGGAAGGACAGGTTAGGAGGGCCTTGACAACCACCACTTGTCGTGCCGTCTGTTCGCCAAGGACTCTCATTACTTTTTTCTTTTTCTTTGTTGAATTAGTTTGTGCTTTATTTGGTTTTCCTAAATGAATAACACTTTTCCGGCTCGTTATTTGTTTAAGATGAAAATTGTGTCTTCTTTTTTCCATTCTCAGTTTTTTTTCCTTCTTAATTTCATGTTTTTCGCTTCAGTTTGTTCTTTTTCTCTTTCATTAGTCTATGATTCAATTATTCTCCTTGCTCGCTCTTCCTCCATATCTATGTTTTTCATTAGTTTTTCTCATACCCTTTTAATTTGTTGGAAAAGAATAGAGTCACGGGAGCTTTCACTGGCGACGACGGGTCACTGCACGGCTGGTTAGGGGAGGGCCTTGACAACCACCACTTGTCGTAATGTCTATTCGCCAAGGACTCGTTACTTTTCCCCCCCTCTTTTTATATTATTCTTTGTTGAATTAGTTTGTGCTTTATTTGGTTTTCCTAAATAAATAACACTTTTCTGTCTCATTATTTGTTTGAGATGAAAATTGTCTTCTTTATCCTTTTTTCTGTTTTTTTCTTTCTTAATTTTATGTTCGTTTCTTTCGGTTTGTTAATTTTTTTGTTTCATTAGTATATGATTCACTTTTTATCCTTCCTCACTCTTCCTCCGTATTTATGTTTTTCATCAATTTTTCTCCTGCCCTTATAATTTGTTGAAAAAGAACAACGATTGGTCGGTCTCCGCATGACAGGTTAGGAGGGGAGGGTCTTGACACCCACCACTTGTTGTGACGTCTGTTCTCCAATGACTATCGTTACTTTTTTCTTTTTCCATCTTTTTATATTCTTCTTTGTTGAATTATTTTGTGCTTTATTTGGTTTTCCTAAATAAACAACATTTTTTCAGTCTCTTTATTTGTTTAAGATGAAAGTTTTGTCTTCCTTTTTCCATTCTCAGTTTTTTTTCTTCTTAATTTTATGTTTTTCTTTCACTATATTGTTTTTCTCTTTCATTAGTCTTTGATTCGCTTATTATCCTTTGTTGGTCTTTCTCCATTTTTATGTTTTTCTCCTACCCTTATAATTTGTTGAAAAAGAACAGGGTCACGGTCCTTGACGTTTGTTCGTACTCATTGCTTTATTCTTTTTCCATCTTTTTATATTCTTCGTTGTTGAATTAGTTTGTGCTATATTTAGTTTTCTTAAATAAATAGCACTGTTCCTTCTTTTTATTTGTTTAAGATGAAAATATTGTCTACTTTTTTTCATTCTCAGTTTTTTACCCTTAATTTTATGTTTCTCTCTTTCAGTTTGTTCTTTTTTTTCTTTCATTAGTCTATGATTAACTTATTCTCCTTCCTCGCTCGTCCTTCGTATTTATGATTTTCATCGGTTTTGCTCCTGCCCTTTTAATTTGTCGAAAAAGAACAGGGTCACGGGAGCTTTTATTGGCGATGATGTGTCACCGCACGACAGGTTAGGAGGGCCTTGACAACCACCACTTGTCGTGGCGTCTGTTCTCCAAGGACTCTCATTACTTTATTCTTTTTCCGTCTTTTTATATTCTTCTGTTGAATTAGTTTGTTCTTTATTTGGTTTACTTAAATAAATAGCAGTGTTCCGTCTCATTATTTGTTTAAGATGAAAATTGTGTCTACTTTTTTCCATTCTCAGTTTTTTTACCCTTCTTAATTTTATGTTTTTCTCTTTCAGTTTGTTTTTTTTTTCTTTCATTAGTTTATGATTCACTTGTTCTCCTTCCTCGCTCTTCCTCCATATTAATGATTTTAATTTGTTGAAAAAGAACATGGTCGCGGGAGCTTTCACTGGCGACGACAGGTCACTGCATGACAACCACCACTTGTCATGCCGTCTGTTCGCCAAGGACTCCCATTACCTTTTTCTTTTTCCATCTTTTTATATTTTTCTTTGTTGAATTAGTTTGTGCTTTATTTGGTTTTCTTAAATAAATAACATTTTTTCTTCTTGTTATTTGTTTAAGATGAAAATTGTGTGTTCTTTTTTCCATTCTCATTTTTTTTTCCTTCTTAATTTTATGTTTTTCGCTTTTAGTTTGTTCTTTTTCTCTTTCATTAGTCTATGATTTACTTATTTTCCTTCCTTGTTTATATATTTATGTTTTTCATCAGTTTTTCTCCTGCCCTTTTAATTTGTTGAAAAAGAACAGGGTGACCGGGAGCTTTCACTGGCGACGGTCACCACACGATAGGTTAGGATAGGAGGGACCACTTGTCGTGACTATTCGACCAGGACTCTCATTGCTTTATTCTTTTTCCATCTTTATATTCTTCTTTGTTGAATTAGTTTGTGCTGTATTTGGTTTTCTTAAATAAATAACACTTTTCCATCTTGTTAGTTGTTTAAGATGAAAATTGCGTCTTCTTTTTTCCGTTCTTATTTTTATTCTTAATTTTATGTTTTTCTTTCCTTTTTTTTTTCTATTTGATTAGTCTGTGATTCAGTTATTCGTCTTCCTCCATTTTTATGTTTTTATCAGTTTTTCTCCTGCCCTTATAATTTGTTGAAAAAGAACAGGGTCACGGGAGCTTTCACTGGCGACAATGTCTGTTCGCCAAGGACTCCCATTACCTTTTTCTTTTTCCATGTTTTTATATTATTTGTTTAATTAGTTTTTGCTTAATTGCATTTATTTAGTTATTTTTTTTGTTTCCCTATTTCCTCCCTTTTATGCATTTATTATCTCAAGTGATGCTGATTGGGATTTAAAGCATAGCTTCTTTTTTTTGCTTCCCCGTTTCTCCCTCTTATTTTTCTCCATGTTTTTCTCTTTTTATACTTTCTACATTGTGGAAATACTTCATTCTACACTTTTATTTTTTCAGTATTTTATTTCCCCCCTGTTATGTATTTTGTTCTGAAAATTCATTTGGTCTTGTTTGTTTTCTTCTTTTGAATATTTGATTACGCGATTATTATTCCTCTTATTCTTCCTACCTTTTCTTTGTCATTTAGCTTCTGTTCCTTTACATTCAGCTAAAGGTGATCTATCAGTACCCGCAAATTGGCGTTTCCATTATAGTATTTGAATTTCCCTCTTCGTTAAGTACTTTTGTTTTAAAAATGTTTTGGCATTTATCTTCTGATCATAAATTTCTTCTCCTAGTTTGCTTGTATTGATTTTTGTATCATCCTTTGAGTTTCATTTTGATTTGCTTTTGGATTGTTTATTATTTTTCAACATAATTGATAATATTATTGGTGATGGCATACTATTTGCGACTGTTTTAGCTTGTGTGGTTTGGTGTCTTGCTTTGTCGTATAATTACACATTTGAGCAAACCAAGAATTTTATTGGTGGTTGATTTCTGGAATGTTCAATTTTTTCACTTCTTTTGCTTGAATATTATTTGATTATGGGATTCACTCTCTCCCGGTTAAGTTGATGAAATCTTGCATCATTCATGCTTAGTAACTGCTTTTGTGTTTTTACCCCTCCGCCTGATTGGGATTATATTTTATTTGATTTTAGAAAATTTCTGTCATATTTTTAGTCTGCTATCCATTTGCCATTTACGTTTTTTTTTTCATTGGTTTATTCTCTAAAGGATTATATATATTATGTGGTCCATTGCTTAGTTACTTTGTTTTTGCTTATTTTGTTTTTGTCCTTCTGACCTGGATCATGTTTTATTTGAACTTTTTATTTAAAAAGTTCCGCCATATATATATATATATAATCTGCCATATATATCCATTTGTTATTTACCTTTTTCTCTCATTGGTTTATCCTCCAAAGGATGATATATATTAATGTATAGTGCTATGCTAGATTGCTGTTTGTTTAGGCTGATATAAGTTAGGAGACGTTAGAAGTGACTAAAGATTTCCTGTTCAATATTTCTCTGTCAATATTGATCTAGTCAATTAAAATAAGATGAGGTTTATCTGATGTCTATTAACTTCCTCTGATGTTTGTAATGGAATTTTCACTACAATCCCATCTTCTTCCTTAAAATTGATGCAGTTGTATGAATAGAACTTTTGGGAAGGTTATGATCTTTTTGCCCACTAACCCAGTTACTGAATTTATGCAACACAAGTAATTACTGAAATTATTAAGTCAATAACTCCCTCTGCATAAATAATGCTCCCTTGCAAAATCCAGTTTGTGGAAACAGCCTAGGTGGTTTTATATCGTCATGAAAATACTTCAAATGCTCATAGTATCACGTGTATTCAATGATGAATATTGTGTTGCTGATCAGTTGTCCTTTCTACCCAAGGCAAAAAGGTCTGGAAATTATCCTAGGGCGAAGAGAGTCTTCTATATATTGCTCCAACAAATTTGGAGCTCAACTACATATTCTTCAGTGATGGTAAAATCATATTCAACCAGCTTTTATATTTATTCTTTTTATCAAAAAATAATAGATTGTATACAAAATTAGTCTATTTAGGTGTTTTTGAATGATTTTATTTTTATTAATACGAGTTAAAAGTTTATCTATACAAACTGTCTATTAGAGTGTTTAATAACTTCTATTGAGTTTTTGATAAATAGATAAATATGCGGCCGTGTTCAATTATTGTTAGATTTATATTTAGTAAATATATTATATTAGAGTGTTAATCACTTTTAAATTTATTCAGTAAATATATTATGTTAGTGCCTTTGAAAACTACTAGATTTCTTTAGATATTTAAATATGCAGTTAATTAGGTTACTTACTTTGTGTAGAGTCGTCTATTAAGAATCTTCAGTCTTGTAACGATTCGACTTTATTATTATTATTATTATTATTATTATTGTTAGTATTGTAATAAATTGAAGTATGTTCTCATATGATTATTTTCATTAATTTGTAAATATTTAGAAGTTTTAAAAAAAACTATGCTTTTTGTATAGTTATAGATGTTAGCTTTGGTGATTGTGATTGTGTGGATATAAGCTTGGGGTGGTAGTAAGCATTAGTAAGATGAAGAAAATTGGCAATGTTTGAAGGCAATCATCTAATGCTCCGCACTTTTATGTAAAAAATTTGCCCACTGAAAGGCCAAGAGATGTTTAAGGATATTACTAATAATTTATTTATTTATTTTCAATTCTCTTCGGCCCTCTAACTCCTGGGATCTGTTAGCAAAAAAATATGTTTAGGATTGAACTATTTGTATTAATTTAATACTATTACAGATTATTTTATCATATAATAGGGGATTGATAGTCCTTTAAATAATGATATGGATTATTTTTAATCATTCTTAAGGTTATTTATGAGGGATTATATAATTTCATGATAAATGTAAAATTAGTTTTCATTATTTTAAGTTATTAAATGACTTTATGTGACTAATAGTCTAACATTAAGAAACTAGTAATCTCTCGGTCCAAATTAATCTTAAATTAAAATAAATATTCTAATCTTAAGTATGTTTTTTATAAATAAATATAGTTTTATCCTAAGCATGTTTTTTATAAACAAATATAGCCCTAATATTTGGGAGAAGTATATTTATATAATTGTTGATGAAATTTTTTCTTCATATATTACCCCCCATTTTTTTAGAAGTGAGTTTGATATTTATTTTTTTGACTTGTAGACTAAATTATGCTTTCCAAAAAACTATTATTGCTGAAGAAATTTTCGCCCCATTTTAAAGAAGAAAGTGAGTTTGATTTTTTATTTTTGACTTTTATTTGCTATGCTTTCAAAAATAATTACTGCTGATTGTGCCGTATACTGTTGTAGGTGTTATATCTTCCCAAGTGTTTAACTTCTCTCTTAGTTTTTGGACCCACAAATCTCCTTACCTTACTGTCTAATTTTTGGATATGCCCGCTGCTCTTTGAAATACAGCAGACTTTATTGAGGCCTATCGTCATGAATCATTCTATCTTTATTTCAAGTCTTTTGGCTAGAGATAAATGTAGATTGCGGTATATTAGCCTAGAAATAAGTGAAGGTTCATCTACCCCTTATCTTTTTTTTGGTACTTAAAATTTTTTGTTATAAGAGTAGTCTGTCCCACAACAGGAGGACAGGCCTAAATGTCAACCTCCCAAGAGTCATAAAAGAGACTCATGTCCATTTTTCAAGAATCATGAAAGAGATGTGAACCTATGACCTAGACGGAGATCATATGTCGAACTCACCACTAAATCAACTCTTAGGAGTTCAGTTGATGCGAAAATTATATTATATATGAAAATAGATAAATAGATACATCAATTAACTCTTAGCTTTGATTCACTGACAAAAAATTATGAACACTATGCACACCAAGGGCATAAAAAAAGTGCATGATTCATATAATATGTACTACCTCTATTTTAAAATATGAAATCAACTTTATTTTTTTAAAGTTGTTGCGAGATATTTTAAAATTAAAATTAATATGAATTTATTTAATTTTACATAATATAACTGTAAAATATTTATGATTTTTAAAAGATAAATTTTAGAATGCAAGGAGTATATATCATTTAAACATGAAGGAAAAAATATATTAGTAATTTGATGCTAACTTAATCATACCAATTGATGTCATTACTATGATGTTTAAGTTAAGGTAGTACGTCTAGAGTTAATTTAGCACACATTGTCTCATGAATACTACTTGTAAATCATATGGTTCCTCTTTATGCAGCTTGTCATCATTGTATTTGGTACAAAACATTGTGATAGCTCCCGCCATGAGTTGAGGTGGTATTATTCAGATTTTGCACAGCAATGATTTGGGCTTTGAATCCCTCCGGTCCCTCGTTGTCCTTGTGATAATAAAGAATTTAAAAGTACCAAAACAATAAAAAAATTAAAGCAAAAAGATGGACGAAAGAGAAAAATCAATTACAAATTGATGAAATGTGATCCATGTAAATATTATTTGCCTTTTGTCCATAGTGATTATAAAATTTGATTGTTTGTTGTTCGTTTAACAGTTAGCAGTTAGGGGTGCTAATTTTTAACACGGCATAAACATGATATAAAATTAAATTTAAAATTTCTTTGTTATTTTTCTAAATATCTTATTTTAAATTTTGTTAAATATAAATTATTATAATTAATAAATTATATTATTACTTAATAAATAATTGAATGATGCATATTTTTTAATTTAAAAGTTTTAATTTATGTACTAAACATATTAAAATGGTCAAACAAGAGTAATAAATGGGTTGGTATTGAATATTTTGACACGAATAATTAAACATATAGTATTAGTGTTGACCTATTTAATGTAATACTTATAGTCTGACGCGATATGAATAATTAAACATATAGTGTTAGTGTTGGCTTATTTAATATTATACCTATAATTTGATATGACACGAACTCGCTTAATACAAAAGGCTAAAACTAAATCGACAGCCTTATATCGGAGAGATTATTTAATAGTCTTAGGGTAAATTCACGTGGTACCCCAGACCAATGAAATATCTCTATTTTAGTGGATCCATAACTATAAGTAGTAGGACACCACTAAAATAGATATATTTTATTAGCTTGGGAAACCACGTGACGTTATCTCAGGACCATTGAATAATTTTTTCTTATATCGAGATGAAAGAAATGTACTTTGATGAATGGGACTATAAATATCATTTTCCTTTAGAAGTAAAAAAACACTAAAATTGTAAGTGAAAATTGGAAGGTACCAACCAAGAAAATATCAAAGGAGTAAGAAATTGAGGCCAGGATGTAGGTTTCAGAGATCAATAATTATAGGGGGACCGGATTTAGTGACCAGCTAATATGGATGCTCTAAATCAACAAAGAAAGACAAATCACACTTTACTAATACATCTCACATTCAAATACCCAGACTATAAAAAAACTCCCCACTTTTAAATTACTTTACTAATAACTTTCTCTCTCTCTTTTTGTAAACTCTCTTGCTGTCCACCTGTATCCGGAAATACACATCTTCTTCTCCTCTACAAACTTCCTCCTGGAACAAAATTCGGTCCTGTGACGACCCCAAATCCGAGTTCCTTGAACCTCGGATCCAGTTCAACACGAGTACTACCTTTTTCTTATTATTCATGAATTACAACAATATTATAATTGCTAAATAATTATTTATTTATAATTTTACAACATCTCTTTCTATTCCAGAATCGAAATCTTTATACATTCCTAGTATGTCTCAATATCATACATGATACGACATTCTATTACAATCAATTTGAGTATCTAAGACTCATAATACATACCAACCAATTCTTATACTACACAATCATTTTACCTGTCCAATTCGGACTGATATCTACAATGGTCGTGCTAGACCTTCAGTGAATGTAATATGCATTCTTGTTTCTTGATCCTTATCAAGACTTCAAATACTTGTACTATCTGAAAATGTTGGTTTAAGCAAGAGTGAGCACGACGGTTCAGCAAGTTTAACAGTTACACATAACACATTACATGCTTCACATATACTCTGCAATTTATACTTACATCATGCTTTTTATGCATTTCAGTTTATGTCATACTGCTCATGCATCACATATAACATCTAGCATTTCATGCTTTATATTTTACATGTAATCATACCTCATGCATATCACAATTATTATCAATATCCTTCTATTAACAATTTAATATCACATCATAGCATGTCAAGGCACATAGAAGCAAGTTCTGAAAAACTTGCATGGTCGCTTCTACCATTTACGCTTATTTGCGTCATTTGCTCAACCTACAATTTATATAACAAATTGACATAATCATTAGCTATCAGGACTTTTAATTAGTCTTAACTTAAGACCTTAACTTCAAATTATTAACTCTTAAGATGTCCGACAATGAACCCTTAAGTTCCGAACAAAACCCTAGTCCAAATACAGTTTGGACATATCAGGCATGTTTAACCAGCTTACGCTTTCATTATACAATCTTCGTACAACCCACTTTTAGTAAGTTGTCTAAATTAGTCACAAATGGACTATTTACATTTGTTTAATTCAATTACACTTTCTTCTTCTACATAACTTAATGATTCGGACATTTAACAATGTACCAAATACCCCAACATATTATCTATCTTTGATAATATACCACTACGTTCAAATATTATTAACCATTTAATAATATTTTAATCTCTTATTAATATTATTAATCATTTAATAATATTTTAATCATTTATTAATATTATTAACCAAATAATATTTTAATCACTTACTAATATTATTAACCATTTAATAATATTTTAATCACTCATTAATATTATTAACCATTTAATAATATTTTAATCACTTATTAATATTATTAACCATTTAATAATATTTTAATCACTTATTAATATTATTAATCATTTAATAATATTTTAATCACATATTAATATTATTAACCATTTAATAATATTTTACTCACTTATTAATATTATTAACCATTTAATCATTTCTTAATCACATATTAATATTATTAACCATTTAATAATATTTTAATCACTTATTAATATTATTAACCATTTAATAATATTTTACTTATTTAATAATGTCATTAATTATTTAAGAACATTTTCATCATATCCAAATGTTATTACACATTTAATAACCTTTTAATCTTATACTAATATTATTCATCATTTAATAATATTTTAATATTCTTCAAACATTACCAATAGTTAACTTTTTAATTGTGTTAACTTTAGTCTTTATTTTATATCTTTAGATACCAATTAATCACTAATAGATTCAATATAAATTGATTTAGTATTCAAATACATTCATTTTATATGTATTTCAACTTAAATTTTCACTAAAAACTCAACCCGGACTGACCCGACCCGACCCGACCCGGACGTCTAAAACTTGTATCTGGCAGAATGTTTGACCGCTGCGGCGGTAGTACAAAATTTTTGAAAACCTAATTTGGGGACTGCCGGACCCTCCGACGCTCCGACAGCCATAACTTCTTCATTTCAAAACATTTTGGGGTGATTCTTGAGTCCATTCTCATCAAAATTTCCCCCTCTACAATTTCTCTTTGTATCACAAATCTAAATTCCGAACGTAACTAGACTAAAAACTGCTCACAAGGACAAAGTGAAAATTAAAATCACAAATCCTTGGTTTTAATTGTTCAAACTTGAATAAAATAAACTCTACACATCCAAATGACACCAACTTAATGTTGTTGTCTTCCTAACTTCTTGTTTTACAATATTTCATACTTCAATCATATTTTTGAAAACGTTTGACACAAAATTTAAAGATCGAACCCCTTAGGGTTTTATCGGTAAATCGCAATATGGAATTTTCTTCCATTTATTTGCATACCACACAAACCAATACTTGTTTTAAACATACTAAACCATGAATCTACCTATATATCATAGATTTAGACTTCTAGAGCATCAAAATAACTTTTGATCGGTTAAAAATACATTTTAACCGTTTGAATCACATATAGACTATAAAAATGAACTAAATAAAGTTTAGAGCACTTTTTAACCTTTTATACATGGATGTTATCCTTCCTCTTGACATGATCTTGGCTTGTGACACCATCTTGATCATCCTCCAACATTTTTCCATGGTGGATCATCAATCTCACAAAGTAGCTCTTATTTTTCTCTAGAGCTTCTCTCTCTACAACACTTGAACTAACTATAAAATGACTAACATTTGCTAGCTCTTTCCCTCTTCTCTATATATAGCACTCTCTTAATCACCATCAACTCCTACTAATCAACTAACATAGTCAAATTAGGAGTTAATTATGCTTACTATTAGATTGATTGACCACTTGAATGACTAGGTGAGTGACTAGGGTTGATGAATCACTTTGATATTGTGTACAAGTGAAGCAACCAAGCAAATAAAGCTACCCCTTTGTGTGGACCACTAAATCTCAGCAAAATGGGATTTAATCCCCCATTTTTGCTTTATTTTTATAGCTTATGTCGACGCCGAGATTTTCGTCGTTTCGTTTTATAATAATAAATGTCTTTTCCAATTTTAGCCTTTAGATTAAGATGTGATTTTTGAAAAGGGTCGGCTTAGCGTCGACGGGGTTTCGAAAGGTCGATTTTTTAATGAGCCAATTGACCAGAGTCGTCAGTTGGTATATTTGAAATGGATGTACCAACTCATCCGAATTTTGTTTTCATAATCGCTGGCTCATATGTGACTCCAATTCAATTGGTCCGCGAACCGAGATTCATAGAGTTCGGGGGCTTGCTTAAGCGAGGGGAAGGTGTTAGGCACCCCCCGACTTCCGTGAAACACGGTTACCGCAATCTCGATGTTTTCCTATCCTTTTAAATCCTAAAATATGGGTATGCGCGTATATGTGCGTGTGTGCCTAAATGAATGTTTGTGGTGAATTTTTTGCATAAAAGTTGCTTTGATTTATATGGCAAATGTGTTTTATCGAGAAAGTGTTTAGACGTCTTTTGATCCAAATGACAAGGCTTCGTTTTATAATAAAGATTGATTTTAATTTCGAAAACGATGAGGGTTTTTTATTAGATGCCATTTTCAGAAAACAATAGTTTTTAAACTTTTGTCAAATAGGAATCGAGACTATACATTGCCTCCTGACAGTAAATTCAAATAAAATGAAGGCAACTTCTAGAAACTCTTTAACCCTATGCACAAAGTTTAATGAAAACGTTTATTTATTTTTTACGAAAAAACATCTTTTATGACAGTTCAAAACCAAATGAAGCCTTTTCGTCAAACAAGGATTGAAGTTTGCCAAAACTCTTAATTTTTGAACCTCGTGAATCTAATATCCTAATTTGATCATTTTTTAGAAGATCTTCATCGTTTGCCTTATTTTGGAAAACCGTTCTTTGTGTCGTAAATCAAAACAAGCATTCAAAGCGTGTCGGGCCTATCCATGGGCATGTGAGCCATCTAAATAACCCCAAACACCCACAATCAAATATTTTATTATTATGGGGCCTTAACCCGATCACGGTTTGGTATCGCTTTAAGGCCCGATATTACATATATACAGCCATGGATCCTATACAATGATTACATATACCAAAAATGTCCTTCATCGGGATTTGATCACGAGGATCTCCTCCCTAGGCTCACAGTTACCCAAATCACTGCACAACCAATACTACGGCAAATCCAACAATACTAAAATCGTTATTACATTACACAACTCAAGGATCGCAAACCCAACACTGCGAACGATTCATTACCACAACAAACGATATATCACTGTACGGATGTCATCGGGGCATTAGGAGGAAGTTACGTTCCGATGGAACCCTCGCTAACAACCCCTAGCCCACGGATCATCATCATCATAACAACATACTACATCAAGCAATCCAAAACACGAAATTATACTAGCAATACAATCAATAAAAAAAACCAAGAAAACACCCTTTTCACCTTACAAAATGCCGATTAAAGCTTCTTATTTCACGAATCGGACAACACTACACGAATACTTGACTAATTAGCAAGAGAAGATGATTTTTTCACTTAATCTATCCAAGAACCGAGCGTTTCTCTCTCCTCCCACGTACTCTCTCTCTCTCTAATTCTTAATTTTTCTCTCTTTTTTTTGATCTCTCGGGTGGAAATGGCAATGTATAGCCTTCCGCAGGCAGCCGCAGGTGCATCTGCGGCTGGGCTCGCTAGCCGCCCGCGCCGAATCCTCGGCTGCCGGGTTGTCTCCTCGAGCCGCGCACTGTCCCCTTTGTCGGTGGCCGCAGGTGCACCCGCGACTGTTCGACTTGCTTTTTCGATTTCCGTGCCACGCAGTCTTAATTCGCCAATTTCTGCTGTATTATTTTGGAAGGCTGTTTCTTGATACATAAATCGTTTTTTGTGCATGGTTTCCCGGGAGCGATGCCCCCTACTACTGTAAACGTAATGGTCCTTTGTCGTCTTTGGCGATTGCATCGGGCTTTGTCTGGATTGACCGTATGTCTCGCCTCAAATGACTCGATTCTCATTGTGCGTTTGACAGCTTTGATCGTAAGCCGTGGTAGTAACTTCGTGTTGGCGTCTACCTTTCCTTTTCGTATGTCGGGTCAAATGACGATTTTGCTCTCCTGTCAGGGTTAGTACACAAGTGCAAAATTTGGGTGTCTACAGCTGCCCCTCTTTATCATGTTTATGGAATGACATATGAAATGGACATGATAAAAAAGTAGGCACCCGATGCATGAAAATGCCAATACATATTTAACGATGTCGCGCATACGTTAAGATGATGCGATGTCACATTCAATATGTTCATGTAGAGGTTAGTTTCAAAGTTACGAATGAACATTGCCTGGGTCTCGTCTCCGGCGAGTCATTTTTTGAATTGGTTAGGTATCGTTTCGTTTTGGAAATGGTCAGGTATTGTTTCTGACGGGTCGTTTTTTGAATTGGTCAGGTATCGTTTTTGACGGGTCGTTTTTGAATTGGTTAGGTATTGTTCCTGACTGGTCGTTTTTGAATTGGTCAGGTATCGTTTCTGACTAGTCGTTTTTAATTGGTCAGGTATCGTTTCTGACGGGTCCTTTTTTAATTGGTCAGGTATCGTTTCTGACGGTCGTTTTTGAATTGGTCAGGTATCGTTTCTGACGGGTCGTTTTTGAATTGGTCAGGTATCGTTTCTGACGGTAGTTTTTTGAATTGGTCAGGTATCGTTTCTGACTGGTCGCTTTTGAATTGGTCAGGTATCGCTTCTGACGGGTCGTTTTTGAATTGGTCAGGTACCGTTTCTGACTGGTCGTTTTTGAATTGGTCAGGTATCATTTCTGACGGGTCGCTTTTGAATTAGTCAGGTATCGTTTCTGACGGTCGTTTTTTGAATTGGTCAGGTATCGTTTCTGACGGTCGTTTTTGAATTGGTTAGGTATCGGTCCTGACGGTCGTTTTTGAATTGGTAAGGTATTGTTTCTAACTGGTCGTTTTTGAATTGGTTAGGTATCGTTTCTGATGGGTCGCTTTTGAATTGGTCAGGTATCGTTTCTGATGGTCTGTTCTAAAATCTTGTATCTTAACATGTGACAAGTTACCTGTTGACTCGGGGTAACAAAAAGGGAGGCAAAAGGGCACCGAGACCAACCGCAGGTGCATCTGCGGCTGGCCGCAGATGCATCTGCAGCTAGGATCGGCTCCTATTTCAGATCGCGACCCCCCGCGTCTGTCACTTTCTTTAACTTTCTTTCTCTCGTTTTCGGTTTTTCTCGTCCCCCATCCGGCCTTTTCATCTTTTGGACATCTTTTGGCAAAATCTGCTCCGATTAAATCAGTCTACGCACTCTGGGTAACATTTTAACTCATTTTTCTTTGATTTTCGCTTTCATTTGACTATACATTTGCTTGTTTGAATATTTTAATTTTATCAATGCATGCCTATATGTCATATTTGTGTTACACGCAGCATAGATAAATACCGGGTTTTGTAGACATGCTTCATTATTTTGGAAATTCTATTGTTTTAGTCATTTTATGCTCTCGAATGCATTATTTTCACTTGCATTTTGGGTTTGTTGGTTGCCTGACTTGATTAAACATGCATGATCGTGCATGGGATGCCCATTTTACAAACGAAACTCTGCCGAAATTTCGGGAAATCTAGCGCACCCTTAGAGACTAATTCATGCATTTCCAATCTCATAAACATGCCATGCTGCCCTATGATATCTAGCAATATGCAAAGAGATTTTTTTGAAAGATAACGGGCTAAGGATGTACCTCCTTTTCGTGATGCTGTTTCAGTTATGGATCCTGCTGCTCCCAGTGGCTCCACAGTGCCCCGGGTTGCCGGTGTCCGTCATCGTAGAGCGGCCACCTCCGCTCCAGCTCCAGTCCTGACCCGTCATTCCCGTAGACTGGCGGAGTCTATTATTCGCCCCATTCACCCTAATGTCGATGAGGATGCCCCAGCTGAGGCATAGGCGGGTCCCTCTGGCACAGCGGCTCCTCCCACGCGTCGGACCTTACTAGGGGCCCGTGCTAGGATACCGGATCTGCTCGGTCCTGATCTCGGTCGTCACATTTTACGCCTCCAATTCTAGGTTTTAAACCTTAACCTTTAATTAAATCAATTAAGATATTATCTAAAATCTTGAAAATATCTGGGATATTACAGGTTCAAAATAAGAAGCTTTTAAGGTACAGTGGATGTATACATATTATATAATGTACGCTTATTAATAATAAGTATGTATATATTTATGCCTTAAAAATTGATTTTATGATTTTTATGTTAAGATATATGGAATCGGGATTCTTATGCTATGATTTTCGGAATTGCTGAAACCCAGTCACTAAACCCAGAATTAATTGGTACTAATTGAAACTTTGAGCTATTTTCATATTTATACGGAGTAGTAGACTTTTTGTGTGTGTTCCTATTAGCGATTTTTTTGTGTGTGATAGTGTTAGTGATTTGAAATTGGCCATTTTTTGGGCATAGTGAATGTGTAAATATATATAGATTTAGGCATTATGTTTTTTTAATTTATGCATAAGATTTTTCTTTTAGCTAAATAAATCCACTTTAAGCTCCAAAAAGGTGGGAAACCAAGTACATGTGGTGTGTATAAAGCTTAGGGAAAATAAAAGGCATACCTATGCCCCAAAAAAGAACTACAGTATAAAAAAGACATACATTATATATCATACAGATTTTTATAGATCTATGCCATGTAGTTTATTTATTTTTATAAATTTGCAGAAATGGCATGTAGTAATGATTTTGATTTAACTATGAAAATGAATGATATTGAGGAATGTGCTATGACGGAGGATGTAGTAGAAAGTGAAAAAGTTGATGAAGTTATTAGAGATCTGGAAGTAGGAATGGAGTTTGGTTTCGTTGATGAGTACATGAAATATTACACTAATTTTGGTAACCAAAAGGGATTTCCGGTGAAAATAAAATCTACGAAAAAAAGAATAAATGGAAAGACTAAAGTTGTGATTCTTGCACGTGCTCAGTCAAGATGTCGAGCAGGCAAGTCAAAGAATGCCTTCAACTTACACACTGTTAGCAAAAATGGTTGCAATGCTAAGATTTGGTCTGCAGAAAAGTGCGAGTAAAGACTAACCCTTGATCATAATCATCAGTTGAGCCCGGGAAAATCTATATTTTATAAGAAAAATTGAATTATGAGCAAGTATGTGAAAAGCAGACTTGAACTTAACAATAGAACTGGTATTAGACCAAATAAATTTTTTAGTTCTTTCTTAGTTGAAGCTAACGAGCATGAAAATGTGTCATTTTCACAGAAAGATTATTCATTTATAGCCTTGCACCATCCCAGAAACTGCATTTTCCATTAGGGAACGCGTAGTAGATTCGACCTTCATTTCCATTCTTATCGGAGCGGGTAATATTACAAAATCGCAAATTGTCTACAGTGACATTGCTCGCGTTGAATCCTTAAATCAAATTCGTTGCTCTCCACTATGCTTCTTTATGCAATGTTGTCTTCTTACAAAAATGACAATTTACCATGTAATCCCTGAAATTTTATAAGAAAAATGCATTAAATGCTATAATTGCTAAACCAAGGGAAAGTAATCTGTACTATAATAACTGTTTTAACATAGTAGATAGTAGGCTACAATAATATTCAATAGAGGTGTTTGGGTTAACAAAATTGGGATTATTTAATTATTGGCTCGACATGTTTAAATCATCAAGGGCTGAACAGTCATTGCATTTATGTACCTGAGGCCTTTTCCAATATTCCCATAACATACTTTCTGTTTCCACCAGTAGTTTTTTGTTACGAAACAATTTCTAATTCTTGTTGCCTACATTTTTGTTCTCAGTATTTTCTAGTTATAGTTTCTTTTTGGGCATAGTGAATGTGTAAATTATTACTATATGCCATTTTATCTAATTTATACAAATAAATAAACTATATGCCATAGATATATAAAAAATTGTATGACATTAAAAATCAACTTCTACATATTCAATTAATTAGTACATTCATACTTTACATATAAACTGAACAGAAAAACAATTATCCCTTTGGTATAAACTAGGAATCTAATGTGTCTTTTTTATAGTTCTTTTTTTGGGCATAGGTGTGCCTTTTATTTTCCCCAAACTGTATACACACAATATGTACCTGGTTCCCTACCTTTTTTGAGCTTATAATGGATTTGTTTAGCTAAAAGAAAATTCTTATTTAGAAATTAAAAAACATAGTGTCTCAATCTATATATATTTACACACTCACTATGCTCAAAAATGGCCAATTTCAAACCACTAACAGGAATACACACAAATAAACCACTAACAAGAACACACATAAAAAGTCCATATAAATATAAAAAGAGCTCAAAGCTTCAATTAGTCCCAATTAATTATGGGTTCAATGACTGAGTTTCAGTAATTTCAAAAATCTTAGCATAAGAATTTCTATTCCAAAAATCTTAGTATAAAAATCATGAAATCAATTTTTAGGGCATAAATATATACATATATATTATCAATAAGTGTACATTATATAATATGTACACATCTACTATATCTTGAAAGCTTCTGATTTTGGACCGAATTTTGTTCCAGGAGGAAGTTTGTAGAGGCGGAGAAGTTATGCATTTTCGGATGCAGGCGGGCAGCAAGAGAGTTTGCAGAGAGAGAGAAAAAGAGAGTTATTAGTAAAGTAATTTGAAAGTGGGGAGTTTTTTAATAGTCCGAGTATTTGAAAATGAGATGTATTGGTAAAGTGTGATTTGTCTTTCTTTATTGATGTGGAGCATCCACATTAATCGGTCGCTAAATCTGGTCCCCAATATCCGGTACCCCTATAATTATTGTTGAGAGATTGGCCCATGGTCCCAGACTAGAGCATACCATGGACCACCTCATGGTCCGCTTTCTTATTTGTCAATTAATTTAGGCGGTCGCATTTATTAATTTATTGTCCCTCTCAGATCCTCTAAAAAGGTTGCAAATTGTGGTATGGATCAAAGGTTAAATGCAGAAAACACTATTTTTATATGATTTTTTTTCCATATGAAGGTGAAACTCAACTTATGCTCATGTGAGAGAGAATCTTATGAAAATATCAAAAATTCATATAAAAATATCAATTATCTTAAACAATTGTGGTCATTCTGGTATACCTTAAATAGTTACATGCTATAAACAATATTTTGAAACATTTTAAATTACTAAAATTTAAAAAATATTTTAATTTATTGCAAATGATTTAAATTTTATGACTTTGAATGATAAGTGTTTTATATAAATAACAAATTTAAACTAAAAAATTTAACGGTAAAAATAACTATTAATAAAATATTAAATCTAAACATTTTTTTAACACAAATAAAAATACTAACAAATTATATTGGCAATTCAATCGCCGTAGTTTAGAAATAATTTTCACAAATAGAATAAAATAAATTTTAAAATGGAGTAAACAAGATCTTGCAAAAAATGATAATGAATCTGTTTTACAACAAGAAATAAATTAATTGAGATAAAAAGCAAAATTCTTCCCCATTAAGGAAAAAAAAGTTTTCATATAAAGGGAAACTGAAATACTACTCTTCCATCCCGCAAAATATATTATTATTTTATTTTTTTAATCTAATACTTATAATTTTTTAATTAAATATTTTAAATTTTATCAAACTATAATTTTATCTCACATAAAATTAAAACTTTAAATAAAGATTAATACATAAAGTTTGGACTCTTATTTTAATTTTCTTAATATTAATTTGACGGTGTAACAATATGTATCTCAATTATCTTTAGGTTGAGGAAGTCGGTCTCCCTCTCCTTTTCTTGTCTCTCTATTTATTTAATTAAATTAATAGGAGTAATTATTTATACTTTCTCTCTCCTTGACACGCTCTCTTAAATTTATGTGCAATACAATATTGAGGCTCCGTACTCTGACAACGACCACTGAGGGATGGTGGCACATGCTTGATGTCATATCTGTAAGATAATCAACGGACAAGATCCTCGGGTACGGATTTCCCTACGGTCTCGATTCCTTTCCTCTCTGCAGATATAGAGAGAGAAAAAGAGAGATATAATACTCCTACTACGACTACACTCTGATGCCCCTTTCTCTCTCCTCACAAATCTTTCTCACTCTACTGCTCTCAGGTTGAACTTGGTCGGGTGCGGTATAAAAACAAAGAGTCTCTATATCTATATACTACCAGCGAAAGCGATTGGCTACTAAAAGCTCCATTTTTGAGCTCGCTCGGCTCAGTCATGGCGACCTCGAAGAACGTGCGGCTCGCCGAGCTCGGTTAGGGTTTTCGTTTTTTGTGACGGAAACATTACTACCGTCTTACTTTACTATTTAATTGAGGAGCTAGGTAGTAGAAATTGGGAGTTTCTGTTTGATTTGTTGCGATTTGTGTGATTTTTGTGTGCTTCTGCTGCTGTAATTTGTGCGTTATTTTGAGTGTGGGGTTAGAGAGAGAGGATGAAGGTTTGTAAAGAGGTTATTGAGGATGGGGAGTTGGTTTATTGGAGGAAATATTTAGGACTCAACAACATTCTAATTTTACTTGCTAATGAGGGTTATATCAGTTGAGCCAGAGGGTTTTATAGTGTTATTATTACAGTTTTTTAATAAATTACAAGTTTAATTATATATTTAAGCTGAGCTGAGGTACTGGATAAAATATGAAGCTTTCAACATCAGGATTGGGTCAGCAGGCTCATGAAGGTACGGATCTTCCCCCATCCCTCTCTTTCACACACGTTCACACCTTTTTCCTTTTTTTCTCTTTTTAATCTCGACTTTTCTATGTCTGTCTTTTTCTATTGTTTTTTTCTAAGTTGCATTATGCACTTCCATGACGTCAACATCTTTGTGTTTGCAGTGCATTAGAAAATAGATTAGCAATTGATAAACTATGAATTGATGAATTAATTATTGCTTGTAAAATTTATGAAGGAGAGAAGAAATGTTTGAATTCAGAGTTATGGCATGCCTGTGCTGGTCCTCTCGTGTTCCTACCAACACGTGGTAGTCGTGTGGTTTACTTTCCTCAGGGTCACAGTGAGCAGGTTTGAACTTAATGAGGCTGATTTTTTTCCTTCCATTATTATGTATTCATTGCTTAATGTTTTCAGTTGTTACCATATATAGTTGTGCAATGTATTGAAAATTATATATGTTATCGGCTCAAAAAGCAAATTTTAAGGAGTCAAATTGGAATTTGGAAACCAGGTTGCTGCCACAACTAATAAAGAAGTTGATGTTCACATTCCCAATTACCCAAGCCTGCCTGCACAGTTGATCTGCCAACTCCACAATGTCACAATGCATGTGGGTTATATTGTATTAATCATAGTTATATGTTTGTTCATGTCATGTAGATCATCAAAAAAGTTGATTCTTGTTTTTCTTGGTGAAATTTCAGGCAGATGTTGAAACAGATGAAGTATATGCTCAAATGACATTGCAGCCTTTGTCACCGGTAATCATGACTTGTAGTTTTAAGATTCCACTAATATCAATCGTCTAGTTATTAATTGTGAATTGACTTGAAACTTAATAACTTGGATACACTTACCAAAATAATAATAACTTGGGGCACTTTCTTAGCAAGAACAAAAGGATACATATCTTCCTGTTGAGCTGGGGATTCCAAGCAGGCAGCCAACAAACTATTTTTGCAAGACATTAACAGCTAGTGATACTAGTACCCACGGAGGGTTCTCTGTTCCTCGTCGTGCTGCAGAGAAAGTTTTCCCTCCACTGGTAAAGGTTTTTTTTGTTGTTCTGCATTTCCCACTCCAGCATTCTGCTAAAACTAATATTCTTTTTCTTGTACCCAACAGGATTTCTCACAACAGCCCCCTGCTCAGGAACTGATTGCTAGGGATCTCCATGATGTTGAATGGAAGTTTAGGCATATTTTCAGGGGTAAGTATGACTTTTATGCATCATCTAAAAATTTACATTATTGAGTGTGGTTTTGCAAATTACTCGTTGGATTAGTTAATGTATCATTTGTGCCTATTGGTAATAAATTTGCAATAAACTTAAAGGAAGTTGTGGTATTTTATATGTAATTTGTTGGCTATACAGCCTGTACTTGATGACACATCTATACTGATTAGAAGACACTAAAGTCATCTTTCAGTTTTTATACAATATGAGAATATAACAGGATGAGTATTATCAAGGTGTCATCTATGTGTGTGCTTTGCCTGCTCCCCTCTTAATATTCAAATTTCATATGATCGTAGAACTGATGTTTGTTCTCTTTCATTGCTGATTTCTGCTTGCCGTTGTAGTGATAGTTTCAAAATATTTATTAATTGTCGTCTTGAAAGTTCACTTTCATCTAGTAGTACTATTTCACTAAATTAAGAATTTACTTTGGTTTCAACTTCATAGGTTTTAGAATAATACATAGATTACTTTTGTGCTGGGGGACCAAGCAGGGCATAGCTAGCGGCATCATAGAGTGGTGTTAAGAGTTTTACTCTTGAACAAATTTCTTTCATCTAATTATTCTGGGGCTCTTTAATTGTTTGAGAATGTTTGCTCACTTTTGATTTGGTTGAGAGAGGTATTACCTGTTTCATGTTGGTGATTGCATAATTTATTACTTTCTCAAGCGATCAAGTATGTCAGTTGCGTGTTGCAGTAGTTGCAATCCTGCATTCCTTTGGGGAACTCTTTTTGTAGCAAAAGTTGAACCCAACTTGACCCATAAGCTTAAGTTGAGAGATCTTAAACTAACCTTATATATTAAGCTAAGCCTAAAACTTCACACTCGAACACCAGTGTGAAATTGAGTTAGTTCCCATGTTATCTTAATAAATCTCCCCTTGACATGTGAGTCCCAACACTGACAACCCGCTCCCCCTTGATTGTGAATTATATACTCGCAACACACAAAAGTTTAAGAATTATTTAAGCAATTACTTGAGAACTTCTCATCACACATTAATTGAGAGTCTATCAGGATCCTGGCTTTGATACCAATTTATTAGGGAGCCAAGGGAGTCTAGTATTGAAGGCTTTAATATAATTGTTGAGCCCAACTGGACTCAAATGCTTAAACTAATTGGTCTTAGGTCAACCTTATAAATTAAGCCTTTAACTTCACTATCAAACGACGTGTGACTGACCAATTCACATGTTATCCTAACAAAGATTCATAGTTTTTTTTTGTAACATTGACTTTGAAGACCATAGTCTGTATTATTGGTCCTTTACAAAAAAAGTGAAGGATGATATTCTGAGGATTGCTCCTATATTGCATTATTTGTGTTCTACTTCATCTTTCTGGCGTGATTTGACTAAGGTGATATAAGTACATGTGTGTGTATACATATGTAGGGATTGATCCATAGCTAGTGCTAGATGGGAGTACTTTTCTGTCTAGTGCATCTATAATTGTCCATCGTAAGATCCAAGGACGGAGAAAAAAAAAATTGGGACTTCTGCCCTATAGAGAGCCGGTAGGGTGAGAAAGTTCAGATGAGAGAAAAATCTATTATACCCTTTAATTATATAATATAATAATGCATATATAATATATTAACCCAATTCTACCCTTTTAAAGGGTCGGAAGTCCTCACTTTTTGAATAGAACCGTTGGAATTATATTAATTAAATACTAGCATGAATTGACTACCGTTAATTCTAACAAAACTCTCCTTATCCATTTAAACAAAATCTGCAGATCATCAATAAAACTATTATATTATCAATTGAAAATTCTCCTTATCCGTTGACCATTGGCACGGACCACCAATTAAAATCCCTCCCTTCCAACTGACCACAATTGACTGCAATAAAAAAAACCTTTCGGCCCTTTGGACAAAAGGCCTCAATCATCTAGTGTATATTAGTTTATGTAGACATTATTATATTATAACAAAATATACATACATGCAATTTATTGAATATAAAATATTTAAAAAAAACAAAATAAGATTTCTGATTAATTGCAATAAATCACACCATTATACATTAATCACATTTTAATACTAGTCTTTTAGTGTCTATATACCTCAAAAATTAAATTATCCATGGTTTATACACAATTAAACAAAAATATATATACATGCATTCAAGTGAGTAGAAAATACTTTCAAACAAAAAACTAATTGATTAAATTGCAAATTTCTTTCACAATCAGTTGATATGGATCAACAATTGGAGATTTGGACCACAACAAAGCTAGAATTTGACCAACTATTGCCTGGTTTTTTTAAGAGAGAGAGATAGGTAGCGTGCTGTTTTTTTTGGTTATATCTGTCTTGTCGGAAGGGAAGGGATTGCAAAGATAAAATCTGTTAAAATATGCGCTAGATGGTTGGGGCCTTCAATCAATTTTGGTCAATTGGAAGGGAGGAATTTTAATTGGTGGTTGCTGTCGGTAGTCAATGGATAAGGAGAATTTTAAATAGATAAGATTCTAGTTTTATTGGTGGTCTATAGATTTTAACGACGGTCAATTAATGCGAGTATTTAATTAATATAATTATAACGGTCTTATTTAAAAAGTAAGGACTTTCGACCCTTTCGACCCTTTAAGGGGTAGAAGTGAATTTAATATATTACATTATATATACATTATTGTCTTATATAATTAAAGGATATAATATATTTTTTTTCATTTAATTTAATTGGAGTTCTCAAAGTATCAAACATTTTGGGACATCCCGAATAGAAAGTATGACGTCAACTTAGGATTGAGACTCGAGAATGTACAATCAATTTATTTTATTCAGGGAAGTGGTGTGATCATCAATATTTGGAATTATGAACTGTAAGCAAAAACTGAGAATAGATTAGAGGATAAGGGAAGTTCGCAGAAAAGGAAACCAAACATATTTTCTCATTCATGGTTGCTTAAGGGAGGGGGTGTGCTAAGAAAAGGGATGAAGAATTTGAAATAGAAGGAGGTAAAGAATGAAGAACAATAGACAGAGATTTTTACCTGTTCAATTCATTTAAAGCTAAACAATTCATTAACATCTGAGGCCTTTGAATATATAACTTGGACACTTAATATATATGTATCAAATAAGCAAAACTTTTACTCTTAACTTTCTTTGGTAATCATATATATGTATCCAGTAGTGTGGCTCATCAAAGCCCATTAGGATATCCACTATTCTCATTGGTTGAGAAATAATCAAAGGAACCTCGTCCCAACTCCCAAGAGTAGTGCTAATGATACAACTGAACATATGACACATTCAAGGTGGTATCAGGTGAATGCTTCTTAAGTGTGAGTGCAAGGACTGGTTCAAATAAAGAATTAGAAACTTCTTTGAGGTCAAGTGGAACTAGTAAAATTTCTGTAGGCTCAGATAGGACACAAAAAATGTCACCAATCTCCACTTCTATTCTGGGCCCTAGTGTTTTATTGCATAAAATTTATTTTCTCGATCCTAAGGCTTATTTTCTACTTTCTTGTATTCAGACTAGTAATACATACAAAAGCAACTATTTAGTGCCAGTTCTCCACTCTCGGAAGGTTTCTCAAAACTATATGATTATGTGATCTGAAGAATGAAAACTACTGTGACACTAGATATGAAAACTATGAAAATCATTAGTTGGCACAGACTCATGAGAAACAAGGAAAATTGATTTTGCATTCCTCTTATTAATATCACTTTGACTAAGCTGATTGCTCTACCTTTTAAAACATCGATGTAAGATGTACTAACCATCTCATAAAACATTGATGTAGACTTATAAGAGACAGGTTCTCCTTGCTATCATTAAAAACATTTTCTTTGGGTGTCAAACTACACTTAAATTGTAAAAAAATGACATTTAACTGATAGGACTCTCTGGCTTGAAATGTCATGTTTCCTTGAGGGCAAAGCTCATATAAGGCCTTTTATAAACATCTTCTGAAGGTCCATCCCAGATCCACTGAAACAGCAGAAGCAGCACGTTTTGATGTTAAACTGGTCCAGTTACTAGCCAAATCAGTCCAAGAAAAGAAAAAGAAGAAAACAAAAGGAAAAAGCCCACAGGGTAAAAAAACAAGGAAAAAGGCCACAGGGTAAAAAAGTGGTCTTCTAGAACTTCTTTGGAGTTCCAGGTGGAAGCACGAAAGTTGGAGTGTGCCATTCCTCTTGCTAATATGGTTGAAAGAGCAGCCGAGAAAGTAAAGAAGGAAATATAATGAAAGACAAACTCGAAGAGTGACAGTTAAAGAGTGCTCTTTGTAATCCTCTTGATTGCACTTGTTAAAGCTTGGACTTCTGAGGGAGTTCTAGACACTTGTCTGGCAGATTGACTGGTGCTTTTCTTTGTAGCAATATCTCCATTATTTATGTCCTTGGGGAATCGCTCCAAGTTAATGAGGTGGGATCCTCCTTTTTTTCCCCCCTATTACATATTCAGTAGTTATTTACTTGCTGTTTCGATATTTAAAGAGATTCGACTAGATTATGTAAAGAGCAACTTTCTGCTTCTGTTTTTATGTTTTTTACTTTTTAATACAGACTGGTGAATTTATTTTTACCCCTCATCACGCAGGGCAACCTAAACGACATCTTTTAACCACTGGATGGAGTGTTTTTGTCAGTGCCAAGAGACTTGTTGCTGGAGATTCTGTTCTTTTTATCTGGTATTTGTTATCTTGCATCTTTGCTATGTTTTAATACTCTTAGTTCTTGTTTCTTGTGAAATTTTGATTGGTTATGTTCATATTTTGTGCCCCCCTCTCTTAAATTTACATATTAGGAATGAGAAAAATCAGCTCCTTTTGGGAATTCGTCGTACCACTCGACCTCAAACTGTGATGCCATCATCTGTTCTTTCAAGTGATAGCATGCACATTGGACTGCTCGCTGCTGCTGCTCATGCAGCTGCCACTAATAGCTGTTTCACAATTTTTTATAATCCAAGGTGGCTATTGTTATGAAGAAAAATAAGATGTTTATTTCATAGTTTTTCTTCTTTTCTACTTACAGTTTAGTTTTAATCAGGGCTAGTCCATCTGAGTTTGTCATACCCCTTTCGAAGTATTTCAAAGCTGTTCTTCACACACGCGTTTCTGTTGGGATGCGTTTTCGAATGCTCTTTGAAACTGAAGAATCAAGCGTCCGGAGGTATGGCAGTAACTAGTTCTCAAGTACTACTAGTTTCTACAACTTGTATTTTTCATGTGTGTTCTAGCATTGATGTAATTAAAGTAGTGTGCGTGGAGCGTGGTTTGCATCTTCAATGGAGATAAACTTGTTGTGGATGATATGCGACAATATAACATTGCATCATACTTTGCTGCTGGACATTGTAACATTGCTGCTTCTTTTTCATTGCTAGATGCTTTTACTGGCTTAGTATATAATCAAATCTCGCTAAAGTTTGCAGCAGAAAAGACTGCATGTTTTAATGCATAATATTTGTGATCCGAATTCTATTTAGTTACACCTTTGCCCCTCGTATGTTCAGGAAGAAATTGCATTTTTTACATTTGTATCTGCATTGTTCCCGAATACAATGCGAATACATGTCATCTACGATTGATTAAATGGTGGGGCTCCCGTTGAATCAGAATGCATTGAGATTTCTTGTTCTCTTACAAATGGATGGCTCCTTTTATCCAGATACATGGGCACAATCACTGGCATTGGTGACTTAGATCCTGTTCGCTGGCCAAATTCTCACTGGCGGTCTGTCAAGGTAAAGAACTTCTACAAACACTGGTTTCATATAAATATTTACCCTGGTGTTTATTTCTAAGAATTTTGTTAACCTATGTACTTCCTTAAAATTTTCTTTCTGCTGTTGGTTCTCTTTCTTGGTAAATTTTATAAAAAATATTCTAATGTTGAAGCTCAATCCTTAAATGTTTTGGTTATACATCTTTTATTTTTGTTTAACATGTTCTATTTTGTTGTGTGCTTACCATTTTATTATGCATGATTAAGTAACATTATGCTTTCCCGATTAAAGAATGAAATCAAATTAGTTATATATGTCCCATTTAGTGTTATTATAAGAATGTTTTGTCATTTGGTATTTGACTGGTCTATTCCCTTCGGTTTCTTATTGCATTGTCAGCTAATATCATTATGGATTTGTAATTTGTTGCATGGAACATTTACAATATAGTCCCATCTCAGGATAGATGGTTTTCGAGTGCTAATCTGTTTTGTGACTTGCTAAACATGCTTTATGTATTTAGATATGTACTCCGTCCTTGGTACTGAACTTTGTATTACTTTCTCTTCCCAAGTTGTCGAGCACCAATCAACTTCTCATTTCTCAGCTCTGTTCTTAGATTTTGTGGTTTCTGTGTCATTAGACATTACTCATAACCTTCACTTGTCAATAAAGAAACTGATTGTAGGATATTAGACGTTTCATGTTGGTGTATTTTAATAATTAACTTTTACGTGCAAGTATACACGATCAACAAGTAATATAATGATAAGTCAAGTATCGATTCCACTGAGAATTAATTCTAATATTTTTCATGTGCCAATTTTATATTAACTCAATCTTACTTAAACAGATGAATTAAACTAAAATTATTATATAAACTAAAATAATAAAATAATAAAATAACAAAATAATAAAATAATAAAATAAATAAATCTAAGATTATTAATTTCACCCAATGCTTTATTTAAATCTCATAACTCTCCATTTAATTATGCGGTCACGATGAATTGTTAACCAGAAACTCTAAATTATTTATAAGTCTATTTCCATTGGCAAATAAAAATATCAATTCTAATTAAATTACTATATTCCTATGCAATTTAAATTAGAACAAATTCATTAAGATCAAATTCCCCAATTTGGTTACACATGGCATACAGGTATATTCCTATTCTATACACAAATTATGAATTCCAACTAATGTAGATTATCACAAACATGTCATTATATTCAGATCCAAATCTATAATCATTATATTCAGATCCAAATCTATAATTATTATATTCAGATCCAAATCTATAATCAATCTCTCAATTTCATATAGATTATCTCAAATTAATTACTGACCAGACAATTATTACATGAAAGGACAAAATATAATGATCAATTCATATAGTGCCAATCAAACAGAAAGATAATCCATTTAAACAAAACATTAAATTTCGTTAAAAATCTTAAATTAAAAAAAACATGTTCATAGCATATAAAATTATATTCCAAAATATTCAACATCAATGAAAACATAAATAAATAAAACGTATAGAGAAGAAAAATAGCCTCCCGCCAATCTTTTATTTCCACACTTTTTCAATTCATGACCTCCATCTTTGTTGATATTCTGCATGTTCTTGAACTCCAAAAAATGGAAGAGAATTAGCCTCCCATAATGTTCATTGGTTTTCCCCCAATTATCGACTAATACATAGAATGAGAATATTTATAGGATTATTTATTTATTTTTTCTAAACCTAATAGGAATTAAAATCCTAATAAAATATAATATACAAAGTCCCAGTTAAAAAAAACTACTTAATTAAAATGCTATTATTTTTTTCCAAATCAGTTACTGTTTATTAATTACATTTGCTGGTCCCACGTGGAAGGAAAAGGATGCACAGAATTTAACAAAATTAAAACTTGTTGGCCTGCAAGAGTTGTAAACTATAGGACCCACATGCATTGTTTGTTTTTTTAATTGCTTCACAGCCGTGCATGGTGCACCAACCATCTTCACTTTTTACCGCCCTCCGCGCAATGCACTGCAGTTTCAACCCAGCAGCTCGTGCGCCATGCGCTTGCTGCTCCTTGCCTGATAATTACGATTATGCCCCTAACCTTTAATTTTCCTAAAAAAAATTAAAAAATTATAAAAACACATAATAATAGGCAAATGTAAATTAAAGGATCAAAATGTTTTTTTTTTTTTAATCTTTTAAGCATACAAGGATTATTATTATTTTTCCCATTTTTCTTTAGTGAGTGTATTTTATGATCTATTTCACTTTTTTTCTTTTTCTTTAACTAGCGAATGCGTTTTATGCTCAATCTTGCTTTTCATGTGTTTATGAGTGAGTGTATTTTACGTTCCATCTCAACTCACCACATAACTTCATTTTTTCTTTCACATGATTTTCAATTCAAATAATTCTAGAAAAATTACCTTAATCATTTCCCCCAAATTATAATCCACATAATATTTCGCTTTAAGTTACGATCAAATAAAAAATAGAGCTCAAACATAAAAATTTTCTTTAAATTAAAATTAGCTCAAACAAATGGATATGTGCATAAAGATAAGGATCTTAAATAAAATAATAACTAATAAAAAGCCAAAATTCTAACTAAGCAAAAATTTATTAAATAAAAATCAAAATTTTGTCATTGACCAAAATTTTAGAAATTGAAATTTAAACATTACCCAAGTGACTAAAAAAAACAAAACACTGAAAAATATGCATAACTAACAAATTCCTAAAAACACATTTTTCCTGAATGTAACCTACATGCGTAACTATTGACAAATAAAAACAAGAAAAACAAAAAAATGACACAACCCCAAACTTAAAAGAGACATTGTCCTCAATGTTTAAAATAAGGGAATTGAAAAACAAATGACTTCCCTGAAAATATAGCAATCATCCTCCTTGTCTGCTAAGCTTGGTTTGTACGATAGGAACATCGGAAAGTCTAGGACACTGCACGGAATTGGACCAAATAACCTGCAAACATAAGTGAAACAATTTATTATAACCTACTAATTAATAAACTAAATAACTAATAAAAACTAAAAATCCTAAGCTATCTCATTTTCGTAGGACTCACGATTGCACTTATCATGTAAAATGAGTCTTTAAACCCCATGGTTATCCCAAGTGGACGAGTTGTATCTTATGAGGGTTTGTAGTGAATATACTCACAAAATTTTAAAATTTAAAATAAACTAAAAATAAACTAAAATAAAATTAACTACTAAAGTAACACAACCTAAAAACAAAGACCATACACCTAGCGACACAAAACACATAAATAACAAGACATCAAAGCGAAACATTGAAAACCCTCAAACTTGGAATTGACAATGTCTGCAAATATGCAATAAAAGAATTAAGCTAAAAAAAACTTCCCTGTCAATTGATCAGTTATTATCAACAATAATGACTGTCTCCATTATTCGCTAAGATATGACTTGCACAAAAATAAAACCAAAAATTAATGAAACCTACAAAATCAAAACAAAAATACAAGTTTAAATGAAGATCAAATTGATTGAAATCAATAAAAAATAATTTTCTGGTAACGGCGCCAAAAACTTGTTGGTGTAATTTAATAATTAACATTTACGTGCAAGTATGCACAATCAACAAGTAATATAATGATAAGTCAAGTATCGATCCCACAAAAAATTAATTCTAATATTTTTAAGTACCAATTTTATATCAACTCAATGTTAATTAAACTAAAATTATTAAATAAACTAAATAATAAAAATAACTAATAAAATAAAAAAGTAATAAAATAAATAAATCAAAGATTATTATTTACAGCCAATGCTTCATTTAAATCTTATAACTCTCCATTTAATTATGCGGTCACGATGAATTGTTAACCTGGAACTCTAAGTTATTTATAAGTCTCTTTCTATTAGCAAATAAAAATATCCACTCTAATTAAATTACTATATTCCAATGTAATTTAAATTAGAACAAATTCATTAATATCAAATTCTCCAATTTGGTTACACATGGCATATAAGTATATTCTTATTTTATGTACAAATTATGAATTGCAACTAATGTAGAATATTACAAACATATGTCATTATATTCAGATTCAAATTTATAATCAATCTCCCAATTTCATATAAATTATTCCAAATTAATTACTGACCAAGCAATTATTCCATGAACGGACAAAGTATAATGATCAATTCATATAATGCCAATCAAACAGAAATATAAATCCATTTAAACTAAACATTAAATTCCATTAAAAATCTTAAATTAAAAAAACATGTTCATAGCATATAAAATTATAATCCAAAATATTCAAACATCAATGAAAACGTAAATAAATAAAAAGTATAGAGAAGAAATATAGCCTCCCGCCAATCTTCAATCTCTACGCTTCTTCAATCCATGACCTCCATCTTTGTTGATATTCTGCATGCTCTTGAACTCCAAAAATTGGAAGAGAATTAGCCTCCCATAGTGTTCATTGGCTTTTTCCCAGCAACCGACTAATACATAGAATGGGAGTATTTATAGGATTCTTTATTTATTTTTCCTTAACCTAATAGGAATTGAAATCCTAATAAAATATAATATACAAAGTCCTAATTAAAAAAACTACTTAATTAAAATGCTATTTTTTTTTTCCAAATCTGCTACTACTTATTAATTAAATTTGCTGGTCCCACATGGAAGGAAAAGGATGCACAGAATTTAACAAAATTAAAGCTTGCTGGCCTGCTAGAGTTGTAAACCGTAGGACCCACGCACATTGTCTACTTTTTTAATTGCTTCACAGCCGCGCATGGCGCACCAGCCATCTTCACTTTTTACCGCCCTCTACGCAATGCACTGTAGTTTCAACCCAGCAGCTCAGGCGCCTGCTTGCTCCTTGCCTGATAATTATGATTAGTTTAGTTTTCCTAAAAAATAAAATAAAAATTAAACAAAAATAATATAAAAATTATAACAACACATAATAATAAATAAAATACTTAAAAACTCACAATTTATTCAGCCTAAAAATATTCAATAATTAGGTAAAAAATTCAATTATCATTTCACATCCATGCAACAACTTAAACTTGACTGAGAAAAATTGGAAGGTTTGTTTAGTACTCTATGGCTTTCATCAACAAATTTTTAGCTGACAGTTGATTCCGTGTTATTAGAACTGGGGATGATATTCAGTGTTGTGTGCTATCCATGGTATGGAAGTTATGCATGAACTTGGGGCTCATACCCTCTAGACCTAGCTGCTGTTGACGCTCTTTTTACACCTGGATAGTATCCTGTCCTTGTTTTTATGTTTATTTTATTAAAAAAAATGAGAAGTAGCAGCAGCCAGTTTCTTGTTATATCATGACTCAAGTGAGCTATATTGCTCCTCTATTTATTGCTCCTCTATTTTTTGTGAAGTAGTATTTGACTTACCTTAGTTTCTTTAACTTTCTTTGAAGAAAATGGACTTTTTGGATTGCTTCATGGTTGAGTACTTTCTTTCGTTATAGATATCTTGATTGGTTGTTTCTCACTGCTGTAAAGATGACAAATGTACCTGGACCATATTTGATATTTCTATAGACATTATTTTACTTCTCCTCACCCTGTTCCTGTTTTGTTCAATCTCCTTTTACGTATAGGCTGGTTGGGACGAGTCAACTGCAGGTGAGAGGCAGCCATGGGTGTCATTATGGGAAATTGAGCCTTTGACTACTTTTCCAATGTATCCGTCACTGTTTTCACTTAGGCTGAAACGACCATGGTATCCTGGAGCCTCATCTTTTCAAGGTATTAGCCACATGGGAATGTATAAATAACATATTTCTGCATCTTCATATAGTGGGACCATGTTGCTTATGTAATTTTCTCTGTTCAATCTATGTGAACTTCAAGTTCTCTGTAGATGAGAGGGTGGCATGCTTAATATATTAAATGCTAACTACTTTAAATTAGGCCAGTCTCTTCCAACCTACTATGCATTCAAGAAGTTTGGTCAGATTTGATGTTTTAGTTGCTGTAATATAGTACCGAAAGTTGCATCCTGTTGGAAAGATGCCGTAAAAAGTTAAAATCATCATCTCTGTAATTAGACTTTTCTTGAGCATGGAAAGGGGTTTATATGATGCATGAATCTGGACATGTAAATATATTATAAGAGTATTCGGACTAAAGGAACTATTATGTCTCCTCCTTAACTGATGCCGTCTTTTACCCGGAGAATCAACATTGACTTGGAGACATAGGAAAACCATGGAACAATATTTTTAGCAGATATGTAGCCAATATTCTGTGTCTTGTCTGCTTCAAGTGATTAAGTTGCAACAGGAAGAAGCAAAAAGGCTCTGTGATATAGGAATTTTAAGATAGAAGCATGTATGTGTAGAAGACAATGTTTGCTGTTATGGTAACATATTAAAATTTAAGGCTTCATTTGGAGAAGAAAGGCTTGGATTTTTAAATGGGAGGATGTAGAGAATGTAAAGAGTGCTGTTGTACGTAATATCTAGAAGAATGAGGTAGAAGACACATTTTAGTTCATTCTGTACAAGCAGAATCCTTATTGGTATGGATTTAATGTAACTTGATCCAAAGTAATTGCTTGAATACATTAGCAAGAAAATTTCCATAAATATTTGTTTGTCAAATCTATATCTAGGCTTTTTATATGTACATCTGGTTTAAGCCAATCAAATACCAGCTCAAGTTTAACAGTTGCATCCAAATGCGAAACCTTAGGGAATCAAATTCTTTAGCAAAGCTCAACGATAAGTAGGTATTGCATTGATTGGGAGTTTTCCCTTACTCTCTTCTTAGGTAGGTGTAGCTCTGCTGATTCTAAAATGTTTCATTTTCACTGGTAGGCGACGATTACTTTACCCCCCAATTTTTATATGGGATCTCTCAAGAACTATTTTAATAATGCTAGATCCATTTCACTATTAGCCAAATAATTATCATTTTTAAATTCAAGACTCCTGTTTTCTCCATTATCCCCAGTGTGCTTGTCAGGCTTAACCCTAGTTAGGCCTGATTTAAATGAACCAATCAAGCAACTAATTGACTAAAAAGGGTTGTTAATTAGTAAATGAAGCTAAAACAATGAAGAACAATTAAAAACGATGATGAACAGTAATTCGAATTGCAGTAAACTAAGGAATTTAGGAACGAAATTGAAGGAAACTTGGGGAAAAGGATAGTTAGGAAAGGGATGGACTAGGCCATTTCCTCGTACATAATTCTATCACTTCATACCTCTTTATTTATAGAGTAGTTATCCTACACTATTAAGCTAACTTGCACCAGGGGTACACTAACTGCCGATGTGCCTGCTGTTTTCCAGAGTATTCTAATAACTACCAAGTCTCTATACTTAACTAATTCCTCCTTTAGTCCTTGGCCTTACACTTCCCTCTCCTCAAAATGCACCATGTCCTCATGGATGGTTGTTGAGGTTATGCTTGCTTTCTCATTCTTGATAAGTTATCAGATTTGTTGTTATCTTTTCCTTTCTTGTAATTGACGATATAGTCATAACCTAAGAGTTTAGTCAGCCATCTTTGCTAGAGAACGGACACCACTTTTTGTTCAAGAAAGTATTTAAGAGATTGATGGTCAGTTCTAATGGTAAATTGTCTCTATCCCAGGTATGGTGACCATCTTTTGACTGCTTCTACTACAGCCTATGAGCTCCTTTTCATAGGTGGAATAACTCTGCTCCTTAGGGCCCAATCCTTTGCTGACATATGCTACGGGTCTTCCCTCTTGCATCAGAACAGCCCCTATCCCAACTTGTGAAGCATCTGTTTCAATCTCAAAGGTTTTCTCATAGTTGGGAAGTGCCAAAGTGGAGTAGATGTCAAAGCTTGCTTGAGCTTTGTGAAAGCCAACTCTGCCTCTTCAGTCCAACTAAAGCTTCCTTTTTGTAACAATACTTTTAAGGATTTAGCTATACTTCCATATCGGTTACTGAACTTTCTATAATAGCCTGTGAGTCCCAGGAAGCCTCTTTGCCCCTTTATAGTGCTTGGTTTTGGCCAGCTGAGAACACACTCCACTTACCGCTACTCCATGCTTAGTGATTACATGCTCTAAGTACTCCACTTCTTAGCAAAGTCACACTTTCTTGCATTGACATAAAAGTTTGTTTTCTGTCAAAATTTCAAAAACCTTCTTGAGATGCTCATGATGCTCTTCTAGGCTCTTAGAATAAACCATGATGTCATCAAAGAAGACCAAAACAAACTTCCTCAAGTAGGGCTGAAATATATGATTCATGAGATTTTGAAAAGTGGTAGGAGCATTAGTGAGACCAAAGGGCATTGCTGTAAATTCAAAGTGCCCTTTGTGTGTCCTAAAAGATGTTTTCTCTATGTCCTTTTGAGCCATTCTTACTTGGTGATAGCCTGCCCTGAGGTCAATCTTAGTGTACCATTTAGCTCCTAATTCGTTCAGAAGCTCATCAATGAGAGGAATTGGATATTTGTTCTTAATAGTGTGGGAGTTCAATTGTCTGTAGTCTACACAACCTCCATGATCTTTCTTTTTGACCAATAGTATTGGAGATGAAAGAGGGCTTCGACTGGGTTTTATTATCCCTGATGGAAGCATCTCAAGAACAAGTTGCTCAATCTCATTTTTCTGGTCATGTGAGTATCTGTACGGCCTGATAGAAAAGGGAGAGGTGTTAGGCTTTAGAGGTAGGTGATGCTCAAAATCCCTTTGTGGTGGCATGGTTTTTGGTTCTTCGAAAATATCTTTGTACTCCATGAAGATTTGTTTGATATCATCTTCTGATTGTTCCTCAACATTAGAGCACTGGATGTTAATATCTATTGTAGAATGTAATTCAGTTTTGGGAAGGAGAGTGATAAGTGCAGCAATACTTTGAAATCATGTTCTTAGTTGTTGAACTGCTTAGCTAAAGAATGTGGTGATCATCTTCAAGGTTGGCTCGTGATCGCTTCCCCTTCCTTACAGCAGCCCCCTTATGTTCAAAGTTCATGGTAAGGTCTTCACAATTGAAGGTTCTGGGGCCCAATTTCTTCAACCACTGAACTACTAAGATCATGTTACATCCCCCAAGGGGAAGAATTTTAACTATATCTTGAAACTTCACCTTTTCTACACATGAAGAGAGATCCCTACACTGATATTTGCTGCCAATCTGACTTCCATCAGCCACTGTGACCTTCATAGTTTGGGTTGATTCCAGCTCACAGCCTAATCTTTTGGGCTGCATTTGGGTCCAAGAAGTTGTGGGTGCTACCTCCATCAATTAGGATGGAAAGAGGCTTTATCCAACATACCCAGTGACCATGATGGTCCTGGGATCAGAATGTCCTTCAATGGCATGAAGGGAAACTTGTACCAGTTCTTCTCCACAGGGTTGAACTGGTTTATCTTTGTTGTCGCTGATTTCCTCATCAATGGACTTCTCTCGTTATTCATCATAGATGGAGGTGCCTCATAATTAATGGAAGGTTGCTCCTCTCCGGCAAGCAGAAAGGCTTTTGATCTTTTACATTGTTGTCCCCTAACATACTTTTCATCACAGTTGTAACATAGCCTCTTATCCCTTCTTTCATCTGACTGAAATGAAGTGATGGTTTTCTGGGCTGCATATGTGGAATTTAAAGGTTTTTGGAGTGTTTTTGGATATGCTAAGAGAGTAGTTTTAGGTTTGATAAAGGGATTACTGGTTTTGTTGTTTGTGGGACTAGATAAACCCTTGGTTTAATTATTATAAGGCTTGATGGAAGTGTTGGGTTTAACAGGCGTGGTTTGTGTTTGGGAAGTTGGATGCTTGTACTGTTTTGCAAAATTGTAGGCTACGATATGTGTTTGTGGTGACAGCAGCTTGATCATCTTCTTAGTGCCGCCTTCAAGGCCTGCTATGAAGTTTGAATTGAAGTATTCATCACTCAGAGTTGGTATTTTGCAAAATATTAATCCTCTGCATCTTTCAAAACCATCATAGTACTCGTCTATAGTCCCTTTTTGATGCAACAGTTTGAATTCTTCAAACACATCACTTTTCCCAACTTAGTGAATCTTATGGTGAAGTCATTTGCAAACTTAGCCCATGTAATTTCTTCTTTTCCCACCGCATATGCCTTGTACCAAAACTTAGGAGAGCCTTGCAAGTGCATGGTAACAATAGCTATCTTCCTAGCTTCCTGGACGTGGTAAACGTCAAAATATTGTTCACAATCTTTGATCCAAAGAGAGGCATCATCACCTTCAGTAAAAAGCTTGGGAAAACCAGTTTTAAGTGCCTTAGATCCTCCTCATAATCATCAGTTCTTCTCCTCTCCCCATTCATGTCATTCCTTCTCCTTGTAGTAACTTCATCTTCTTCATTTCTTCTCTCCTCATGGAAGGGGTGTCTAATACACTCCATGTTGACCAGTCTCTTCCTTGTCATTACCAAAAGGATTTTGGAATGGAGTTTCAGCCTCCTTAGCCTTCCCTTTGAAGAGTTCCTTAATTTCTCCGATGAAGGTATCCATCTTCTCATCAATCTTCTCAAATCTCAAACTGAGGAAGTCCTGCTGTAGCAAGGACTGAGAATTACTCTTAGAAGGACTAGCCATGATGAATTGATAATCAGGCTTAATTGGAGTGTTTATAATTTGTGATTTAGAAGCAATTTAATCCACAGAACTGGAGAATTTTCAACTAGCAACAATGCTAATTGATATAGAGTAAGCGCAAGCTTGAGTGCTATTTAAGTACAAGAGATGGAGTACTCGAGAACAATTGAGTCTCCGAAATTTAGAAGCTTAAAATCCACCTAGCCTGAGCATAGATGAATTTTAATATGAGTAATTGAGCTTGAAAGGAGGCTAGAGCACACAATGGATCAAACAGTGATTACACAAGCTTAATAATGAATTAAGCTAGTTTCCTTCATTGGTTCATACTGAACAGAGTATGTATTCATGGATATTAAAATTTATATGTGAAATGACTATAGGAATTGATGCAGGTTGATGATTCAAGAGTGTTATATATGCTAAATGAAGACGGATTAATTGCAAATTAGCTAGGAAACAACAGATTTAGAAATTTAACTGAAGAGATTTTCAGAAAATTTGCCGATGGTGCTTAGAACTTGAAATTTAGGACTAAAACACAACAATTGATGTGCGTATGGATAATAATGGAGTGGGCTGTGTAAATCTACTATAAATGAATAAGATGGGATGGATTTATACCTCTAATAAGCATGGAATGATGGTTTGGCGATGAACAATTCGCACCCAGAAAAACAGAGCATCATAATTGCCATATTTTATGAGATTTTTTTATCTGTTTGTTGTTGATTCCCAGTTGCTTGTACTCCTTTAACTTTAGTGAACAAAGCCTAAAATTGTTGTTTAGATGAGGTTTGGACTGATTTGTCGTGAGATCCGATGTGCTACAAGTGAATTTGCAGAAAGCAGAGCATGGAAATGGTGGTTGAAGAAGATGAAGCTTGGCCTAGGATGAGGGCTCTAATACCATCTATCAGGCCTAACCCTAGTTAGTTAGGCCTGATTTAAACGAACCAATCAAGTAATTAATTAACTAACAAGGGTTGTTAATTAGTAAATGAAGCTAAAACAATATAGAACAATTAAAAACAATGAACAGTAACTCGAATTGCAGTAAACTAAGGAATTCAGGAATGAAATTGACAGAAAGTTGGGGAAAAAGATAGCTAGGAAAGGGATGGATTAAGCCGTTTCTACATAATTCTCGCACTTCTTACCTCTATTTAATTATAGAGTAGTTATCCTACATTGTTAATCTAACTTGCACCAGGGGCACACTAACTGCCCATGTGCATGCTGTTATCCAGAATATTCTAATAACTACCAAGTCCCTATACTTAACTAATTCCTCCTTTAGTCCTTGGGCTTACAGTGCTTCCTTTGCAGATAACAGAGATGGAGTTAATGGCATGACATGGTCAAGAGGGGAAACTGGTGAACAGGGACTTCACTCTCTGAACTTTCAGTCTACTGATATGTTTCCTTGGATGCAACAGAGAGTCGATCCAACATTCATCCGGAATGACCTTAACCAGCAGTACCAAGCCATGTTAGCAGCGGGTTTGCAGAATTCAGGAAGCGGAGATTCACTGAGACAGCAGTTGATGCAGTTTCAGCAGCCTTTCCAGTACGTCCAACATCCCGGCACAGGCTGCCATAATCCACTGTTACAGCAGCAGCAATTAATTCAGCAATCAGCCCCTCCACATATTCTGCACGGACAAACCCAATTGCTACCGGAAAACTTGCCTAGACAACTGCAGCAACAACTTAACAGCCAACCAGAGGAACAACACAATCATGCATACCCGGAGGCATATATGATCCAAAGCGAACTGCTCCAGCACAGGCAGCAAGCAAATGTTTCCTGTCCTTCATTTCCAAAAAATGACTACACAGACTCGAATGCTAAAACTTCTGTGTCTATATCCTCTTCCAATATGCAGAATATTCTGGGGTCACTGAATTCTGAGGGGAGTGGAAATCTTTTGAACTTCACAAGAACTGGTCAATCCATGCTCGGTGAGCAACCACCCCAACAATCCTGGTTGTCAAAGTTCGCTCCTGCACAAGTCCACACGTCTGCTTCATTGTCACTTCCCCCATATCCTCGAAGAGATGCTGCTTTAGAGCAAGAAAGTTGTAGCTTGAATGCCCAAAATCAAGCTCTTTTTGGTTCTAATATCGACTCCTCAGGGCTCCTACTCCCTACTACTGTGTCTAGTGTTGGTACTTCTTCAATTGATGCCAATATTCCCTCTATACCATTAGGGGCATCAGGGTTCCATAGTTCTCTTTATGGTTTTATGCAAGACTCGTCTGAGTTGTTGCATGGTGCAGGACAAGTTGACCCACCAACCCCTAGCAGTACATTTGTAAAGGTGCATTCAAAGTGCTGATTTGTGTATCATAGAACTAAAATTTGTGCTTGTATTAGATTATTGGATGGATGAGGCTGTTTGCATGTTTGCAGGTTTACAAATCAGGGTCCGTCGGGAGGTCATTGGATATCACTCGGTTCAACAGCTATCATGAGCTGCGGGAGGAGCTGGGTCAGATGTTCGGGATCGAAGGGTTTTTTGAAGATCCTCAAAGATCAGGCTGGCAGCTTGTATTTGTTGACAGGGAGAATGATGTGCTTCTCCTTGGAGACGACCCTTGGGAGTAAGTACTTAATTATGCTTGATTATACAATAAGTATACCCTTTTTGCTGAATCTAGAGATAGTAAGTACTTATGGGGGTACCATATATATCTTCTCCGAACTGAACTGTTGGCCGACTAAGGAGTTGTATTCCTGGGGAACAAAGTTAAGTGACAAAGATGAACAAGACATTGAATGACAGTTTTCCTCCCCTCACCCCACCCAAAGGCTGCCGGAGGGGGCCACATCTTTCCCCTCTGTTAAACTACATTACATTAGGATGCCAAAGAAATCATTCTTATTATTTGTAGAAGCTATGGTAGAATAATTTCTCTGCATGGTTCAAGATCTCACAAGTTTATGCTTATTTTCCACGGACTAACTATACTAATAAATCTCCCGTGTGCAGTGCATTTGTAAATAATGTCTGGTATATCAAGATACTTTCACCTGAGGATGTTCAGAAGCTCGGGAAGCAAGAGCTTGAACCCTTAACCCAAAATGCATGCGAAAGGATGAATAGTGGAAATGACGATCGAGACCTTCTTTCTGGACTACATTCTCCAGGCTCGCTAGAATACTGAGAATGGCCAAACATTGTACTTCACTCTGAATATCTACCTCCGAAGAGTGCAGGAAATCTTTTCTAGTTCGTCTTCCTAGTCTAGCTGTTTCTTTTGGTCTGTATGATCATTCCAAATTATTGCATGTGTCGTATATTTGTTCTATACAACCCCAATTTACTTGGACTGTGGTTCGTTCTATGAATTTGAGAATGTGACGTCAACTAAGACTTGGGAATTAAAATATTTATGTTGAACTTTTAAATGGAGTTCAGACTTGTGCTTGTTAAATGTTTGTGTTTGGAAGTGCTTAGCCAGCTCGTCTCCTATCTTTGTTCTTTTAGTTCTGTTTAAGATTCGGATTGTATTTGTCCGGGAAGGAAAATTAAAAGGATAAAAATTGCAACTTGAAGTCTAGTTATATACGTCTTCTATTGGGAAATGTGAGTTTTTTTTTTCTTTCCTTTTTGTGTGTGACTATTTACGCGTATATTGAAGTATTTTTGCATATTATATATTGACAAAATTTAGTTATTTAAAAAGAAAAATTATGTGTTAGCATCTTAATGTGCACATGATATTTAGATGGGATTGCAAATCTTTAATACATGATAAAATAGTCGATGAAACTCGTTTTCCCATTTGAAGAATTGTGTTTACAATATAATATTAGGGTTTTAAAATTTTTTTGTTTCAAATATATCTTAATTAACATGACATTGAATAAGACAAAATTTAAGAGATTTATCCAACTAGTGTAATGTCGTAACATCATTTGAGGATATATCGACTTTGATTGGGAATAAATTAATACAAAATATAAATACATAAATAAACAATTAAAGTGTATATTCACAACAAAAAATAATATATTTTTAGTTACGACTTAAATTTATTTTAGTTAATATAATTTAAGTACAATTTTAAAAAGTTTCTGATCATTTGTAATAAAAATTAATGTTTTTTATAACAATCAATACCAAAATATAATAAGGCAAATACCGAGTTATTTTAGTTAATTTCAAATCAACTCAATAGTTCAAGTTTGGTGACTTAGTAGTCTAATTTATTTATTTTACTTTTTTATTTGTTATATTATTAATTTTTTAGTTTCTTATGTTCCTGGTTATAAATTTTGGTATTTTAAAAATTGATTCAATAGTTTAAAAGTTAAGTTTTTTCACAAAATTTTAGTACATATTTATTATTAAAGATATATTGTATCTTTTTTTAAATCCTACACTATTACAATGTACTGAATTTAGGAGTACATTTCAATCTTAAGGGCCTAGATTATTACAATGTAGTGAATCTAAGAATATATTTCAATCAGTGGGCTCAAGCGGGAGCTTGGGGAAGGGGCAATCTGACTTCTTGCCGCTGAGGGAATAAACTCGAACATGTGACTTTGCACAGTAAAAGGAGAAACCTTTATCACTAAGTTATCACCTTTGATCTGGTACACTATATCATTTGTCACTAAGAATTGAGCAAAAATCTTAATATATCAATTAATGATTGACATAAATATACATACCTTTAGTATTTTATATTAGTCTTCATGATTTATGAACTTAATTAGTATAACCTATCTCATTCAAGTAACTTTTATTCATTATAAATAAGACTGCTTACATACCAAATTACACACAAAACCCTACAAATTCAATATGCATCAACATGCTCCCCTTAATTAACTATATTTAGGAATAGATGATTTCACTATCAAAGTTAAGAACAGATGATTTCAGGAATAGATTTCACTATATTCCAGAATAGATGATTTCATTATCAAAAGCCATAATCACTAAAATTTAAAATGGGGTAAATATAAAAAGGGCTAATGACAAAATTGTCCCCCCAAGTATATGCCAAAATTAATTTTCACCCTTGAATATTGTTATCGTCAATTGTTACCTCAAAATATATTTAAAAAAATAATATTGTTCCTATTTTTCAGCTTCGGCCAATTTATCATCAGAGATGCTACATGTCAAGTTATTAGGAGTGATTTGAGGATTTGACTACATTTAACTTTTTTAATACTATTTAAACATATTTGTACATGTATTTATATGTATTATAATTTTCCTATACGAATATAAATATGAAATTGATTAACCCATTATCAGTTCTATCGATTGTTAAAATTCAAACTTAGGGCTATGAACGATTCGGAGTAAACTAGTGTTCTTCATCAAATCAAGCTGCAATTCTTCAATCTGAACGCGATTAAGGGAAAATCTTAGTTGAAATTGATGTTATGGACTAAACCAAATGACGTATTAGGTGAAAGGGTAGTCATATGCCAAACTATTGGGGTAAGATTGTCATTATATATATATATATATATATATATATATATATATATATATATATATATATATATATATATTCACACATAGTCTCGTTCTTTTTTATGAGTCAGTGGTGGACCCTTTGGTGGTTAGTTGGCTTTCTTTATTAGATCCGTCCTTATCTTTGTGTAAATTTGGTACAAGTTTAATTTTTTGTCACCTTTTTTTTTATGTGTGTGTAGTTATTGTTGGGGGTAAATGCTTGTAAATACATATATTTGCTTTTATTTTGTTGTTGGGTTTTTGTGCATATGATGACCACTTCAAAACCTTATTCACTATAAAATTGTGTTTCAGTGGGGAGTTTGAAGATGGAGGATATGTTGTTGATGGATTTGAGTATATAGACTTCTCTAGGTTTGACCTAATAACCAAAAAGGAGTTGGGGGGACATGGCTATGAAATTGGTTTTTTTTTTTAATGCACTAACCTTTTATTATGCGTGTGAGGACCTATTTTAGGGAATTGAAAAATGATGATGATGTGAAGAACATAGGTCCATATATTCCTATTAATAGAGTTGTGAAAATAACTCTTATTGTCATTGACCTGACCCAAATTGTAGAACATTATCCCGAATGGACTCAGATTCACATAGAAGTTGATAATGACAGTGAGGAAGAGAATCCTAATAATGATTAGGATGAAGAGTATTTCAAATAACCTGAATTTGGTAATGGAGGTCATTGTAATGATAGAGGTCATTATGGGTGAACAAATAACTGATCAAAATCAAAAATCCATCTAAACTGAACCAAACCAAACCAAACCAAAAATTAGAAAACCAAATCCATCATAAAGTTGACAATTATAAAATTAAGAAAATTGGAGTCTAATAAGCCAGTTCCAATTTGCACCCATGAAAAAATCGAAGCCGACCGAACCGAGCGAATATATAAAGTTATAAATATATTTATATTTATAAATATAATTATATATAAATATACTTTTACTTATATACAATAATGCTCAAAATTTTTAGTATATTATATAGTATTTTTTTTACCATGCTAGAAAATTTAGACTTAATGGGTACTTATTATTCATGTATGTTTAATCTCCTTTTGAGTTCTTTATTAATATTTTGATCTTAAGTTATCTTGAGAAAAAGTTTAAAGTCTAATTTCTAATATCCATAAGCATTTGTCAAAATTTGAGGAGTAGAACTCTCTAGTATAGTATATTGTGTTTGGTTGTTCATTTGTTTTTGGTTTAAACCGCCTAAACCAACCGATTTAACCGATAACTGAATTGACCGATAACTGACTGCAGAGTAAAAGCTTGGGCGATTTTGGTTTTTAATTTTTATAACTGTCTTAAATAGTTTGATTATTTTTTAAAATACAAAATTGACCAAATCGACTGTTGTGCACCCCTAAAGGTCATTGTTGTGCTTAAATTTTATAAAAATACTTGTAAATGTAACGCTCCCAAATCTGTACACCTGTTATAGTAGACCTGGTGCATCACGATACAATTTTTATCTTCATATTTACGACATTCAATCGTATTATAATAAACAAAACCTCGCTTTGATACTACTAATATATAACATTTCTCATTAATTCCAGAATTCACAACCTTTACTATCTTTTATTATAATTCCAAATCATCTAGCTTTGTTCTATTACATCTTAACATATACACATTATAATCTAACTTGTTACAATAAGTATTTATGAACTCACAATCCAAAATTTATCATTCGTCCGTACATTCTTCCCTGACAATTAATCCATAAAGTATAATATTAGCACTCCTTTAGTTTAGCTAAAGAATACACCATCAAGTTGTCTAATGTTCAATATTACCATATACAACTATCTTGAAAAGGTTACATCAATACGTGAGTAAATCACTAACACAAGGATTCTTCAGCACTAGCTTAGACTGCAAATACTTTGATTTAACATTCATTCCTCTAATCACTGTCTTTATTAGAAGCTTCAAAGTTCACAATGTAACTGCAATATGTATTTAAAGCAAGTGTGAGCAACTACATTGCTTAACAAGTTTAACAAATATCCAAGTAACACATAATTCACATTTGAACATCACCTTTTTCATACATTGCATTTTTACATACTTCAGATTTCTCATGCTTTACATGTGTTCATGATTTGTGCTACTCATGCTTCATAACTGTCATACTTTTGCATTTATACATGCTTCAAAACTTTCATTCAAGAAGTTCACATAGAACCACTTACTCAAGTCATTAGATGAATATCAGCAATACCTATCACATTATTGCACGAAGTGCGCATTAAAACAAGTTTACGTGAATTTCACATAGCACATAAAATTTGCACATAACACGTAATATCAAGTTCTAAAAAACTTGTCTCTACCGGCATTTTACCATTATATTAACTTCGATGTCCCTTGCACGACCTACATGGTTTGTGAGAATCGATAATACAATATTAGTCAAACTTAACTCTCGTTTAATCTTACTTAAAACTTTATCTTTAACTTATCGTCCTCTTGTATCACCCTTACATTTCATAATATCGACTTTCAATGAGTTATTCGTATAACTCTTAATCATTGTTGTTCTAATAACCATGTGTACTAGTTTTGCTTTGCTAGTGCATCATTAATTCTTATTCCCCTTTTTCAATTAAATCATTCTATGTATTAATTTTTAATACGCTTAGTAACTTAACTTAAACGTACGACACTTGGCATATATCGCATTGGTTAGGTAGTTTGTAGCCATGTTCATGCATATTGGGTTATGCATATACACTACGTGCTATAATGTCTTTAAACATTTTTCTTTAACTTAATTCATTATGTTAATCTTCTTAACATAGGCTTAAATTCGCTTCGTACACTTTCATGTTAGTTAATTACACCATAATTAGGTTTACATAACTCCATGTATACATATACAATGTTCAATACATGAAAATAGGGCAAAATCACATTCTGCTACATACGGCCTCGGCCGTGGTTTCTTTCACAAAACACGGCCCCGACCATGTTTGGCAGAGGGGTCACGGCCCCGGCTACGTATTTACTCCAGAAAATCCAATTTTTATTTTTTATTTTCTTACTACTTTTGAAAAATCATAACTTGTTCAATATTCATCTGATTGACCCCATTTTTGGACAGTAACTAGTCCATACTACAAAGTATTTTATAAAAATATAGCTTGTTCAAAATGACTTGTTTAAAGAACCAAAATAAATGTCCGTAAAACCGCGTTTAGTAGCACTTTAACACTTGTACTAGTTTGGTTCCAAAATCATTAAAAATCCATTGTGGCTTATTTTTCCATTCCAACCACTTGGAACATCTTTAAAACTCTCAAATACATCTCACTCATCTTACGGTTCTAAAAAATAACCAAAATGGCCAAATTTCTTGTTTGACATCCTCTTTTTGGAAAAACAAAGTTTCAAAATAGACTTTTCATACAATAATATCTCATGTTAGGTTTTGTAAACATTAAATAGTTTGAAAATATAATTTATACATGTAGATATAGATCACCTTTAACATATACTTTAAATACCAAGGTTCAATAAAAATAGTTTTTTTAAGCATTTTATCAAACACCTAATGTGCATTTATTATTTTAGCTTAGTCTTGATTTAAGAGGATTTCTTATGCATAGATTGTGATATACACATTACCACCAACACATAATTATCCTTATTCCACCTTGGATCCACAATGATCCACCATAAATCTCAAACTTCCACAATAAACTTAAATATGAACATAATATATATATATAACTAGTTTAAAGGTTTATATCATTATACCTCTTTGGATTTCCTTCTCATGACTTGCTAGGAGGTGTCAATCTTCATCTCCTCCATGCTAATTCTTACTCCAACATGGTCTCCTCTATTTTTCTACCTAACTCTCTCTCTTGTTCTAGGGAAGAAAATTGAGTATTCCACCAAAATCTCCCACAAAATGAACATGACACCCTATTTATAGAGAAACTAAGACTAAGGGCAAAATGGTCATTAGTCATGACTAGTCAAGGGCACATTGGTCTTTGCACATGCTCTCAAGGGCATAATAGTCATGTCATATCTTTCATAAGAATAAAATAGTCATTTTGTCATTGGGGGTATAATGGTCATTAACCATTACTAGTGAGGGAAAATTTGATCAATTCACCAATAATAGAAAACTTCCTCAAGGGTATTTTAGTCATTAGTCATCTTTTTCTAGGGGTAAGATAGTCATTTTCGTAATTTTGATTATCCATTGGTTATTACATATTGGTTATTATCCGTTTTTGAATACGCATTGGTTATTAACTATCTCTTAGAGGGTAAAGTGGTCATTTCTCACAAATTTCAACAATTTGGCCCCACCATTGTTTTCATTATTTTTTTTTCTTTTCTTTTAAATTGTATACTAGCATAAATACATCAATACATGTATACATGTGCACATTACACTTCCAATACATCTAATTATACATATGCCTAGGGGTGCACAAAAATAATCAAAAAATTGACTGGACCAAACCGAATCGACAATAAACCGAGTCGATAATTACAAAGTCAGTGAACTGAAAGTTAAAAAAATAAAAAATTGAACTTCGGCCGGTCGATTTCAGTTTAGTTTTTGAAACCGGCCGAACCAATCACGTTTCTTGAACAATACTACGTCATATAATTTAACTCTCTCGCTAGTCAAAAAATTCCAATACCATGTAAAAGTTTACTGCCAAGAAGTTCGACATCACATTGCCTGCTGATTTATAGCAGGTTCCAGCCAATTAACAAGCGGAACTGAATGCTTTTTGTAAGCTTTAGACTGTACTGGGATGGTTAGGAAGTGATTCTGTAGAAAAAGAGACACTTTGAATTAAGCAGCTTTGATTCCTTTCCGTTTGGGGCAGGAGCCTTGTGCCACTCCACCATCTCCAGCTGAAACCAATTACAATACAAGTTTGCTGGTGAACGAAGAAATCACAAAACATGCAAACAAATTACATCACAAACCTATAACACTTGCGCTCATTTTCCATCATGTACCTCCAATAGTAACAATTCTTTCCCCCGCTTCCTTTGAAGAGTCAGAAGTGAAAACTAATAACAGATAATTCTCTTAGACCACTTTTGTCACAGTTGGCCAATCCCCACCCTTCTTTGGCATCTTGGAAACTGGAAACCAATACTTGGCCAACCTAACATCTGTAAACACCCTTGTCAACCCTTTTTGGGTATGTAGTATGTACATAGTCCTCAATTATAATGGTCACAATCTCAGATGGATTCTGAGTAAAAAATGCTTCAACTTCCCTCAATGTATTAATTGAAGGTTGCTGAGATATATACACTACAATATTACTTTATGTTATTTTATGTTCATAATCGATCAAACTGACCACTTAAACCGATAACCGAATAGGCCAAAATCGAATACGGAGTAAAAATTTGGGCGATTTTAATTTTTAATTTTTTTATAACCGTTTTAGATGGTTTGGTTCTTTTTTCAGATACAAAACCGACAGTTGTGCACCCCTACAGATTCTTATGTACATTATAATTTTCTTTAATTAACCCAAACACAGTTAAATAGTAACCATAGCCACATTAAATTGTGAAAATTAATATTTTCACACTTACTCAATATTTTTCATAATACAAGGACTATTCCACTATTTAATTATTTTATTTTCATTTTCTTGAGGCTTAATTCCCATAAATTTTAATTGGCCTCTTATAATGTCAAACAAGGCTTACCTATTAACTTGGTTATTTTATAACTCAAGCTTAAATTAACTTTTTTTAATTAGAATAATTATAATCCTTCTTTTTTTTACTTAGCCTAGCTAATTTGAATTAATTAGCTCAAATTCTTGTTTTAAATTCATTTATTGGATTTTCCTTCCTATTCTCTTAATTAAGTTCAATACTTAATTAATTCAATTTTCTTAATTTTGCCTCACAATCCCAACCATTTAAGTTTTGTTAATTAATAACATAAGCTTTCATATAATTATTTTAATTAATTAAAACCTCTATTATTGTCATTCCAGACCAACATTCAAACCTTATTAACATAACTTGAATCATAATTTGCATGGTTATTTCTAATTAATCATTCCTCTTAACTTCCATTTTAATTATTAATAACACTTTACGTGATTTTTTTAATCCTTAAATTTCTTTTCTTTATTTCAAGATTCCTTCACGGAATCACTATTGTCGTAACACTGTAATTCTATGTACGTCTCATTCTTACATAATCTTATCCCAGCAAACAGTTTCATCAATTCACTTTATCATATGTGTTATATTATCACATTTAATTATTGACCCAGAAAAATTAAATTTTCATGATTATAGTCGATTCCTACTAATTTCGACATCCTCGACGCCATGGTGACATCCATTTTTTTAAATTGATCCCCAAACTCTAATTTTGACTTTTTATCATAGAAAGTCAACTATTGATTTTGACCAAAAAGTCTATCCCGAAAACATACCGTGTTTGTAGTCTTTACTAACTAAATTCGACGTTCTCATCGCAACGGTGACATCCATTTCCTAAATTTGAACTTCAAACCCAAAGTTTGACTTTTTATCATAATAAGTCAAACGGTTAACTTTAACAAAAAAATCAACCCCGACACCAAATTGTGCTTACTATCTTCATTTACTAAATTCGACGTCCCAGACTTAACAGTGTAGTTCGCGTCTCAAAATCCCTTTTCGTACTCAAAATTTAATTTTTTTTGATTTTCTTTTCTTTCATTTAGTCACACTTTGACTATTTGACCATTTGTCATTTCTTAAAATTTTGATTTATTAACTTGCATTAATACATATAGGAATACATGTATTCATATATTCCTTCATACATTTTCAACTATGTAAAATCTCTTCATTAAGAAATTTTCATTTCCATTACTCTTTTTTCAACATCTCTATCATTTAATATATCTAACTTATAATTTATTCAGCTATTGAGTTACTAAAATACCCTGCTTTCAAGACTGATCTAGTAACCTTTATGCATATCCTTCTTAGAGTCTTTTCAACAGTAGTCTCTCTTTCTCTTCACATGTTAAATCATATAAATTAGATAAAATTTTAATCAAATCTCTACATATTCCTTTATTCTAAATCTAGATTTTTAAATCTTAACCTTATTTTTATCTCAAATAACTATCCTTCAATCTATATATGGGGATTATCATATCCCACCATCATATTAATTATTTGAATTTCACATTTACTAGCTTCATAAATATTCGGAATATTACAACAAACTCACGAATCTATTATAAAATCGCTTTATGCAAAGTACGAGGTCAATACTAAGAGAGTTACTGAATTATTAATTAAATCTAAATTAATTTTATTTCTAATCTAGGTAACAAAAAGTGACGTTGAAGTAATTAAAACTAAACTAAATTAACATATAATGAAAATCAAAATCAATAAAATAATTAAACTTTTAATCAATGAAAGAAAGTTCTGAGATTCGAAATTCACAATATTAATTTTGTTCGTCTTACAATTCATTATCAATTCCATGAATTCAGAGTAACAATTTGAAAATCAATTCAATATTTTCTCAAGATTTTTCATTTAAGTTCATAAAAATATTTCTCATATAAATTCTTATTTTCAAGATTCAATATATAAGACCAAAACATTATATGTATTCACTATTTAAAAAATAAATAATCTTAGTTCTTAATTTAAACATTTAAATAACAACTCGGATTAAACTAAATTAATTATAAATAGTCAAAATACATGATATTATGAATGAAACTATTTAATTTAAAACAATCAAATAAATAAGAATTATTAACATTAAAACCAATCTGGAAAATTTATAATGAATTTCAGACATACAAAATCAATATTGTTTCATCATACCCTCTGAATTTAAATTAGCAATACATGGTTCTATTAAGTACAGAGTTTAAGAAATAACCCATAGTATGCTTATATATTATAACTGCTACTTCTTTATCTGTTTTACGATGCAGCGGAGCTGTTTCTTCTTGCATCGGTCGTGGTCTGTTCCTGACCCACAAACTACTGAACCGCTATGTCGTGTTTTTTTTTTTTTTGTGAAGTCGTTGATTGATGCTTTTATAATACCACTGATGAGGTGCCGTGAAGCTGTTGCTCTTTATCTTTCTTTTATCCCTTCTTTTGTGTTTTATCTTAATAAAGAGTTAAACCCACACTACAATTCTCAGCTTTTAAAACTTAGGTGGGACCCTCATGAAAATGATTTCCTTGGTACATATTATGTATAAGCAGCAGCGTATCGTAGCGGGAACAATGATATATTCTGGCTGAACCAATACCTGGGCCTGTTAATGGATCTAACATTTTGGGCTTTTTAATTTCTCAAAATCTGTACATCAAAATAAATTAAACTAATAAATATATTTTTGGAGGAAATAAATGTATAAATAATATGCTCATCAGTCATGACAGTGATGGAAGTTATGGTAGTGATTCTAGTAATGGTAATGATCATAGTGACAATGAAGATGAAACTTATGATGACACTTTTAATGATAGTTCATATGAGAAAGATGATATTTTGTTTGAGAAAAATGTAGACAAAGAGACAGAGGTTAATGATGGTCCAAGTAGGAAGACAGTTGAAGGAAGTTAATCAAAAATTGGTTGTAATGATGAAGCTGAGGTTGAGGTTGATATCATGTTTGATAAAGTTTCAACTCATAGGGTTGTAGGTGATGATGGAAAACCCTTGTGACCTAAATTTAATCATAAGACAGATATGGCTAATCCTGTTTTCAAGATGGAAATATTGTTTAACAGCAATAAGGTCACAAGGGCAAGGGCACATTCACCTAACAACGAATGAGAAGTATAAGGTTAGATTTAAGTGTTCAGAGGATTGTTCTTGGAAGATTACAGCTAAAAAAATGCAAGATGAGAATACTTGACAAGTTAAGATATTTATAAATGTGCATACATGCAATAGAGAGTTTGAGAACAAACATGTAAAGTCTACTTGGTTAGCTCAGAGGTACTTGTAGGAATTTAGAAGGCAGCTTGACATGCCTATTTTTTAGGCACAAAAACTAGTGTGGAATGATTTAGTGATTCAGATATCACCATCTTAAGCACTCAGAACTAGACATATGGTTGTGAAGCTTATTCAAAGGACTCTGCTTGAATAATATCCTAAACTGTGGAATTATGTTTAAGAGTTAAAGTTAAGAAATCTTGGCACTACTGTTGAGATAGTGGTTGAACCTGAAACTTTGACAAGTGAAAAAACAGTTTTCAAAAGAATTTATATTTGTCTAGGCGAGTTAAAGAAAGGGTTTCAACACTATAAGCTAATTCTAGGTGTAGATGTGACTCATTTGTTGGGTGCTAATGGTGGGATATTGCTGACAGCAGTTGGGATAGACCTCAATAATAACATATATCCTTTAGCATATACAGTAATGGAGGCTGAAAATAAGGAAAGTTAGAGTCGGTTTTTAAAATATTTGAAAGAGGGTGTGGAAATTGTTAATGAATATGGTGAATCTTTATAAATGATAACTAAAAGGGGGTAAATGCACCCTTTGAGGATGTGCTTCCACGTATAGATAATAGTTTTGCTTCCAATATATGAATCTGAATTTCAGCAATATTGGTTATATAGAGATGAAATTAAGGGAATTATTATGAAATTGTGCAAGTCCTATAAATATGAGAAGATTTAAACATAATATGAAGTTGTTAAAGGATGCTGATGAAAAGGCTTTAAATTGGTTGAATGATAAACCTCCAAATCAATGGTCTAAATCATACTTTAGCCCCTATCTGAAATGTGATATAACATGCAATAATTTATGTGAAAGTTTTAATGGCTTGATTAAGAAAGCTAGAGAACAACCAATTCTCACTATGTTAGAGAATATAAGAAATATTTTAATAATAAGAATTGTGAGGAACAAAAATCTGATGAAGAGATGGTGGTACCATTTATGCCCTAATGCGCTTGATATATTGGAAAAAGCAAAGAGAAGCCAGGTGAGTGTTACTGATACTAGTTTTTAGGTGACATTTATGTGGAGTGATCAGTATACTGTGGATCTAGAGGCATGAGGCTGTTTTTGTAGAAGGCGGGGACATAATCGGGATACCATGTAATCATTTCATAGCTTGTATGTACTTTAATCATGTGAAACCTGAAGACTTTGTCAATGACTTATACAAGATATCCACATATGAAATTTTTTATCACCACTCAATTGCCCCAATAAGAAATTCTGACTGTTGGGACCATTAAGAGAATCATGTGATGTTACCACTTTATTATCATAAGCTTCATAGGAGACCCAAAAGAAACAGAACAAAGATGAGGTCAATCTAGTACCACTTAACAACATGGGTAAGAAGCATTAGCAGTCCCTCATGTGCAACAAATATTTTCAACTTGGGCACAATGCTAGGAAACACAAAAAGGAAGTGAACTAGCCCTAACCCCAGTCGTAACTAGATGTTGTGAACATCACTCAACCATCTAAATCTCAACCATCTCAACCCCAACCATCTCAAGTGAAAATATCTAACAAAAGATAAAAATTAGATGTGAGTTTGTTGTATAATATTATTTTTCAATTAACTTATGTAATTATTTGTATGTCTGACTTTGATACATTATCTAGACAGGTTCATAGGAGGAAGCCCAATTCAAGTGGGAGTACTGCTGCTCCATTTCAGCATCAAAGATAAAGTGTACCTAATATAATGGACAGGTAAACATTTACACATAATTCTTAATTTATTGATTGTTCCCTTTTTAGATGCATATTAGTCGTGCTGTTGGTGGAGTCAACATTAGAGGCCCCAGCCGATTTGAGTTCACCAAAACCCAAGGGGTTGGTTGACCACTGGATGCCCTAAAACAAACTCAACTTTCAAAGAAACTCTATTCATATTGAAGAATGACAAGAAATATATAACTCTAAGCAACTTTAGAAAGGTTGTGCAAATAATAAGCAACAAAGGAAAGCGGCCTAAAAATTGATGAGCAAATGTTTCAATTATATGTAGCTTTTTAGAATTACTAAATTCCTTATTAGAACCCAGCTTATGTTACCTAAACTGTAGTGTTTGATGTTTATGTAACTTGAACTGTATAGTTCTACTATCTTTTGGGATGATTATTATGTAAGCTTTTGGGATAATTATTATGTAAGGTTTAAGACTTGTTATTATGTAAGGTTTGGGAATGATTATTATGTAAGGTTTAAGACTTATTATTGTAAAAGGTCTAAGATTTGTTATTGTAAAATGTTTAAGACTTATTGAATGTAAACTTTAGGATGATTAGTATGTATGGTTTACGACTTATCATTATGTAATGTGAACTTTGTTCTTATGCTAGAGTTTATAAATATGAAAAATAAGCTTTACAAATGTACAAAAATAGAGCATTACAAATGCATCAAAACAGAGTATTATAATAAACAAAAATTTAGAAGTACAATTGCTTAATTAGACAAAGGCAAGCCATTTTAAATCAACAAAATAGGGCAACATTTCATTAATAGGTTTTCAATATATTACAAAATTAGAAGATAGTAAATCTCAACCCCTTCTTTCATTCACCAGTCACAAACTCTTCCTATTTTAAACCTAAATTTTCACCATTCTTCATTTGCAGACCTTGCCTCTTTTTCAATATTATAGATGAAATTTCATGTCACAAAAATCCACTACACAATATTATAAACCAATACATTCTCTCTCTATGGTTAAAGCTATTGATTTGATTTTCAAGAGCTCTCAGTCTCCTCAATAGGCCAGGTGTTATTTGCATTACTTTAGGTTGCATTAGAGGATCATGCTTACGGAAGAATCTGCAACCATTGGGCTGCATATGATATCGAAAATGTCACTTGTGAAGCTATATAATCAAAATCAAAATTCTAGGACTAATTTAAATTAGATGAACTTACACTTGTATCACAGTCATAGAACCTTTGTCCAGGGTTAATATCCGTCCATGATGTCACTAGTGCAGTTGGGCGATGACAATTGCAATGCACACATGCCATTAAAAGGTATTCTTTTTTCTTCTTTTTTTCACTCTCTTTGATTCATTGTTTGGGATTATCTCTCTTAAATTTTCTAGTTTACATGTGTTATGGACAAAAGATAAGATTTTTTTTTGGGGGGGGGGGGGGGGAATGGGAAGATTTTAGGAGGAAAATGAGGAAGATTTGTGGAGGAAAAATAAGGAAGATTTTGGGAGGGAATGAGGATAATATAACTAGTTGTTGTCAAATACATTATTAATTGTTTTTTTGCAGTCAAGGTTGGTCAATATACTACTGATAGTAGTCAAACTGTATCTTCGACAATAAATTGGCCAGAGTTGAAAAATAGGAATAATATTAATTTTTTAATATATTTTGAGGTAACAATTGACAGTAACGATATTTAAGGGTACAAATTGATTTCAACGTATACTTGAGAAGACAATTTTGTAATTTGCCCATATAAAAACAAATAAAATTGTCAATATCACTAATATTCTATTAAATGAAGAGGTATGTAATTTATTTTTATTTTTATTAATCAATGAATTAAAATGATATATTATAATAATTTTATTTAAAATTCTTATAATTTAATATAATATAAATATTATTATTTAATATGTCATATTAAGGTTACCCGTGCAAAGGTTATAAAGATTGTGTACCTAACTCAAAAGAGGGGTTATAAAGTTTGTGTACCTAACTCATAGAGTTGACAAATGGGCCGTGCCATAGTTGGGTTGGGTTAAAATGATCTAAATTTTTTAGGATTCAAAATAGGAGACCCGTAGCCCAAGTTGGTTCAGCCCTGCTCGGCATGCGGACCATTTTTTTACACAGTACAATACTAAATTTTTATGAATTCAAAATCCATTTACTTTATAAGTTAATTTTTAAAACTATAGGATCAATACAATAGTTTTACATTATTTTATCGCATTTTGTAATAAATTTACATTATCTCACTTTTTGTAAAAAGTAGCTTCCGAATAGAATAAGTTTAAGTACATTACAATCTATTTTTTAATAATTGAAATTAATATTGTGCTCAAATATAGTGTATGTTTTCTTGTCCTTCCGAATAAGTCCAAAATAAAGCTAACAACAAAACGATTGCTACCCAAGTGGCTCTGGGTGTCGAGAGTGGTCTTACACTCCACTTTTTGAACATACAATAGCTTTATGGGTTAGCATGTTAAAATGAGCACCGGCATTTGTTCATTGAATTCGTGAGTTTCATTTGATTTTACACTTTCCTCATTTTAAAGTTTTGTTTATATAACACACTTGAAACATACATTTTCTATTCTCTTTTTCAATATTAAATTATAAGAATATGCCAAATCTTATCATTCCAGCACTAAAAAATAGTCAGCAATTCTGCCTTATTAAAAGCTATGTTGCTGGATATTATGACTCACCCTAGTTTTCAACAAAAAAATAGTCAGCAATTCTGCCTTATTAAAATATAGGACCGGGCTAAAATAACCCTAGCTTTCTTAAGCTTTAAAAATAAAGCTCAAAACTCAATTTTCAACAAACAGGCCAATGTCAGGTCTACTAACTCAGAAAGTTAAACGGGGGGAAATTTAATTAGCGATTAGTTAGAGCCCCCAGTGCACAAACAAAACTGAATCCCTCCCCTGGTAACCAAAAGAGCCACGAAGCAGTACTGAATTGATTTTATGACCGAGACCCACCCGATCTACTTAACCAATCACTCCGCTCTGTCCGATCATCTTCTTCCTCGTTATCAAATTGAAGAAGAAGAGATTAAGTAATAAGAAGGATGGGACGAACGATGGAATGGGCAGGTGAAGCAAAGCACTTGGGAGGTGTACCAAGGAAGATAGTTATAATGGCCGTCGGCGCTTTCGCCAAAGTGGTGGCAAATCTACTCAACTCCACCTCCGTTCACAATGCCGAAACCCTAATGCGCTTCGTCCGATCCCGACCTCCCGGCGTCCCCCTTGTCACTGTTAGCAATCACATGTCCACGTCAGTTAGTATTCAGTCTCTCTTCCCCCTTCCTCTCTCTCTCTAAAATTTCCTCATTTAGCTCAATTAGTATCAGTTTGTTATATATGCTTATCTTCAAGCCCTAAGTTTACATATCTACTCTTGGAATTGGTCTGTAAAATTTCAAGTCTTTCATGTATGTGCAATAGTGTTTTTTTTTTGAGAGCAGGTCTAGAGATGAAATATTGAAATAGGGATAATAAAATTAATCAAACAGAAGAAACAAGGAGATGTAGAGGATGGTGTTAAGACTCTTAACGATGGAGAGAAAAACTTTGAACAAGTAAAAATTGTTAATCTAAAATGAATTATTTAAGTTGCGAATTTTTAATTTTTTTGATAAGTTGAGGCAGAAGATGATGTTGACGTTAATCTAAATGGTTTTCTTAATCTGAAATTGAAGATGATGAAGTACTAGATAGTTAGATTAAGGACAACCACTCCAATGTTACTTTAAATGTTATAGAAAATAAACCTCAGTCAGATGCAATGCAGGAATTCAATGGAAATGCTGCAAATTTGCTTGTTCGATGATTAGTTAATAAACCTGGGAAGTTTTGGGAAAGTTGGAAAAAAATGATTTAACGTAATTTTGGATAAGGAGATAGTTAGATATCAATAAAGACAAACCTCATTTAGATGTGATGCAGGAAATAAATGGAAATGCTGCAAATTCGCCTGTTCCCTGATTAGTTTATATACCTGGGCAGTTTTGGGAAAGTTGGGAAAACTGATTTAATGCCTTATGTCTTGGTTGAGGACATCACGGTAGTTTTTATCCAAATGTTTAAAATTTAAATACGGTTCATTTAAGAAGCCTTAATGTTTAAGGTGGTATATATAATAGAAGAAACAGGCTGGTACACATGCCATTAAACGAACAAGGGCTTAATTTTGATAATTTAATTTAATAAGTAATCTGGAACCTTTTTGCACTTGGTCGTATTAAAAAACTCTTCATGTGGTGATGTGGTCCTTCTCAGGTTGCTAAATCATGATACATATGTTAGTATGTTACTCATTTTTATTAAAATCACCTGAAGTTTTTGTGATATCACAGGTTAGATGACCCTGTTATGTGGGCATTCAAAGGTTTTCCCATTGGGGATGCGAACTTAGCACGGTGGGCACTAGCTGCTGAAGACATATGCTTCAAAAACACGGTGCTGTCATATTTTTTCAGGCTTGGTGTGTAGTATTTGTTTGTGTACCAATTTTTTTGTGTTTACTTCTTTTTTCTTGTGCTTGGATTGATCAAGTTTGTAGTTTCTAATTATTTTATTATTTTTCCTTTTAAAAACTTTCTAGTATTTGAGCTGAATTTGATCATATTGTAAATTTATTGCAGTAGAACTTACAGAAATTTTGAGTATTAGCACTCATTCTTCATTGAATTCAGTATGCTATGCTACTTCAAAGTGTTTCCAATGTGTTAGAAAACTATAATCATGTATTGAACTACTTACACTTCTCATTCAGCAAAATAGTTTGAAAGTAACATCAACTCTGTGACGGCTATTTTTTGGCATGAAAAACTTGCAGCAGAAATTCCTTGTTGTCTCCTGAGGCTAGTGTTGTATGTCTTGTTCCTTAATTAAAAGTTATTGTTAGGCATCTATAGGACTGAATAGTTTCGCCGCGAAGAGCTGAAGAGGAAAGTTTAAGCCCTATGGAATTGTATCTTTCACAATTTATCATGCGGAAAGAGTAGGAATTCATTGATTATCAATATTTTTGCTGCTATTATTAATTCTCATGCTGTTAACTTGGCTCTGCAATAAAAGTTTTTTCTTGGAATTGAATTTATTCCTGAACAAATAATCCTGTAGGAAAATGCATACCCATAACCAGGGGTGGTGGAATTTATCAGGAGCATATGAATGAAGCTCTTGATCGCTTAAGTGGTGGAGAATGGGTACTCTCTCTATCACCTTATAACTCCTCAGTTACATACTTTTGTCCTTTTCATCTTTTGGCATAAGCTATTAGCTTTTGGGAGTTGGGACACCCCTCTCCTCCTTTCCTTTCCCTTCCCTTTTACAATCATAGACTAAGTGCAGCTCTGGTGTTCTTAATGTGATTATTTCTTATAAACACATGATTGTAATTTTTCGTGGTTTTTGGTTAGACCATTTTCTGTATTTACTTCTTTTGCAGTATGCTCATTGTTACTTTGTTACTCTAATTCACAGGCCTTTTTTAAAGGTTTGGACAATTTTTTCGTCTGAAACTCTTGTGTCTTATTTATACTAGCTACCTTATGCAATAGAAGAGTTGTTCTTGGATTTAAATTTTTTGCAATTCATCATCATATTTATTATCCTGGAATTTCGGCATCTTCAATTTCTTTCCAACAAGTCCTTAATAAGTTAAAGGTCTTCCACAACGTTTATCGGATTTTCCTGAAAAAGTTGATTTTGTATGAATTACTAGGTTTTTAAAGCTTGAACTACAATCTAATAGAAGAAAGAATGAGGCCAGTATCACTAGGGAAATAGAGATGGGTAATTTGTTTGAAAATTGAACTCGATTTAATAGAGAAAAAAAAATGTAAGCTGGTGCGATTAGGGAAATAGAGATAGGAATGTTTGCTTATGAATTGTATGTAGAAATTTCACCTGATGCAGTTCTTATCTTCTTTTTTAATCATTTCTTTTCTTACCATCATCTCTCATATCACTCCTGAAAGTAAGTTCAATAATTTTCAGTTGGCTATTTGACTGAGAGTGGTTTGATGTTGTTCTTGGGCTATGCAGTGGCATGAAGAAACCTAACAGGAAAATTAGACTTACTGGGAAGTGCAGACTATAGTTATGGTCTGTGAAACATTATTTGTTTCTAACCACTAAGAATGAATGACACTTGTATAGTAAAAAGTATTATACTTGGGGAATATGGAATAGTTGAAAATGGGTTCAGGCGCAGGAATTGCACTTCAACTTTAGCCTTTAATAGTAATTCCTGTGTCTCAGCATTTCCTGAATAAACCCCTCAAAAAAGAAATGTGCCATCACTTGTCACTGTTGTAAATAGATACCCATAATCTAGGTTGGTGTTCATCTCTTTATTCGTGTTATAAATTCAATATCTTCTTTTATGTTCATGTGAGAACTTCAACCGTATAATTTCTGAGGTTGCTTTATCTCATGTGAGCAGTTGCATACATTTCCGGAGGGAAAAGTGTCTCAAGAAGATGCACCTATAAGACGATTAAAGTGGGGTACTGCCAGTCTCATTGTCCGTGCTCCTGTAACCCCAATAGTTTTGCCAATTGTTCATCATGGTTTTGAGAAGGTAATTTTGCTTACTGTAGCTATTTTTACTATTTTGACACTTCCAAGTTGTTAAACGTGTTCCTTACTTTTATTTGTAAGTAAAATAATGGTGTTGCGTGATACTATAAACCCAAATCTTTTCATACGGCTTCTTCACAAATCACAATTAATAAGAACATGATATTATCATTAGTTAAGTTCAAAATGGTTTCCTTGTCTCTCGTCATTTAGATACATCACTTGAAGTATCTTCTTTGTTCTCTCTATCAAATGCCTTATTGCATCAAAAGTGCAAAAAAGAGGGTGTGAAACCGTGTATACAAGGAGTGTACACAAAAGAGCACAGGCCAATATGCTTCACTCAGAAGCTGTATAACACCTATACCCCATCCTTCCAATCTCATCTCCTTGGTAAACATCTATATCTCAGACGAGACATAGGAAGCACAACCCCCTCCAAACTCCTATTACCTCCCTCCAAATGGACATCCAACAACAAGGTGCTAGAGTCCTTCATTTTTCTTGATGTGGGCTCCTTTCCACTATAAAAATTTAGTAGGAAAAAGGAAAAATCATCCACCCATAGACTGGCATAATTCAATGCATGTTAAGTTTAACAAAGAGAATGAGGCACTTGACATACTCCTAGCTATATCACTATTGACAGAAATATAGTTAATGGAATCCAGCTGTTTTAGTACTTAAGCAGCGCCAATTCACCATAACCTTCTCTCCTTAAATTATCAGTTGTTAAGAGTGCTCCATGATCCACAAACAGGATCAACATCCAGAAGGAAAATGTAAGAGGGGCTGCTGCTAAAATGTTTTCTTAGTGAAATCCGCCCAGTGACTCTTACCTGAATTAGCATTATATCTCACAAAGAAAATGTCATTTGCATGGGCTGTCCTTTGCAAAGTATCATCCTGACCTGTAAGATTCTCCTTATGAAGCAAGATTGAGAAAGAATGCATTGCCTCCAATTCCCAATCTTCAAATGCCCTTCTAGATATCAGGTTGCACAAAACTTTACGTACCACATATGATGCATGATTTGCAGTGGAAGCCTTTCTATCAACTGTATGCCACTATGCCTTGACAACTAAGGGAACTTGAAACAAAATGTTGAATCCCCACATGACTAATCCTCTCAGAACTTCAGATATGAAGTGACCCTGTAGAAGTCACCCCACCTCAAAGAATCCATGGCTAGCTGCTGATGTGGACATCATCTATAACTTTTTGTTCTTTTCCTTGTTAGTTTGTTTTATGTTCAGTCGAATTTCCCCAATTTTTGCTAGACTTAAACAGTTCCTGAATTTCCCAAAATTTGGAAGATCTAAAGTCTAAACACTAAGCATCTTATATCGGCATTGTATGCACAACCTTCCCAAACTGAAAACAGTCTTATTTTTCATTTTTCTCTTGCTGTGAAATTTGTATACCTGAAGTACCAACACCGACAACGTTATCACTGGCATTGACATAATCTGGAGAACCTTTCTTGAAATGCAGTTCTATCTTGATAAGCACTGCCTTTGCACTGCGGCTACTTGTAGTTAATAATGTTAAAGTGCAAGACGGTTGCTGTGAAGCATTGTGGCCAATTTTTTCACTCGGTACATTTAGTTCCAACTCTATTTGTTCACCCAATTTACAGGTAATGCCAGAGAATTATCTTTTCGGCAGAAGGCCTCCTTTTCCACTGTGTAACAAGAAAGTACAAATAACTGTTGGTGACCCAATAGAATTTGACATTCCCAAAATGAAGAAGATTGCCGTTTCCATGTCTAGGGATATATCTTTACCCAATGCTGGATGGCCCAGTACCACCACCCCTTGTGGGCTCGATGAGGCAGCACAAAGATATCTGTACACCACTATCTCGGAGCAAATTCGAACAGTTATGGAGAGACTAAGGAATTTGAGTAAAACTTATCTGATGTCAAATGTGTGAACCTGCCTTGTAAAGATCAGGTGCATGGCCAGCAGTATTATTAAAGTTTTAGAGCACTTTCAGCAGGGAAAAGGAACAGAAACTTGAGTTTGCAAGATTTCAACAGTGCACAAGGTTATCTCTTTCTATTTTCTGATTTAATTAAAAGTAGTAGTAGCTTGATTTATTAATCGTTCACCGAGAATTAGCATTATGCTAAATAAAAAGTCATGGACTTGTATTGTCTTTATCCTCTTAACTCCGTCATAATTACGAGACATTGAAAGCATAATCATACAATATTTTTTCTCCTCTCTCTCCTTTATTTTATTATTTCAATAAAAAAATTAGGAGATTAATTAAAACAATAAATGATGATAGCATAGTTAAGATGGATAATTTAGTGATAATTTTTTTTAACAGGGCGTATATTTTCAAATTAAAACCAAGTAACTTTATCTGGAGGGAGTATAGTATGAGCTTTTACTTTTCTAGAGGTGGGGGAAAAAATAACAAGAAATTGAAATATACACCGGTTATTGCATGGCCAATTAACTAATCAGTCGAATGGAGTAAACCCCATGCTAGAATGTGAAAACTGAGAAGCTTGTATTTTACTCGTCCCTAAACCATGTTTACTTTAGATTATAAATTATTCCCTTATTTAATCTTTTATTTTTCTAATTGTCAAGTGTCTACGGCGGGAATAACTATTTATTTCATTCTGTGCCTCCCTCTCTCCACGTTCCCTCTTGCATTTATTTTTAAAACACTAAAACTAATTAACTACCCATCAATTATATTAGACAGACAATTCAGATTTCAATATTTTAATTTTTATATTTTAAAAATAAAATATTTGCCATGTAAACTAGTTTAGTATATTGACATTTTGAAAATTTTCTACTGCTTCCAAAAAATGGATAAATTGAACAGAAAAGGAAATAGAAAAATAAGCCACCAGTCCATCTGTATCTCTTATCATGTAGCAGTGAATGTGATGGTGAAAACTGAAAACAAAACTAAATTTGCAGCCACCACAACCAAATCCGTCCATCAACCACCGTGTAATTGCCTTCACCACTCCCCAAAACTACGCCGGACGACTCTCCAATCACCTCCACCTCAAGGGCTGGACTCCTCTCTGGTGCCCCACCGTCATCATTGAGCTCACCCCACATACCATCCATCAATTTCTCTCCTCAATCCACCCCCAAAACCCCACTCGAAGACTTCGCCGCCATAGCCTTCACCTCTAGAACCGGAATCTCAGCTTTCTCACAAGCCTTAACTGAAACAGAGTTTCCCCCTTTATCCCCAATTGACCACACCTTCACGATCTCAGCTCTTGGGAATGATTCAGAGCTCCTAAATGATTCCTTCATCAGAAATCTCTGTAAAAGCCCGGAGAGAATCCGGGTTTCAGTTCCTCCGGTGGCCATTCCTAGCAGAATGGTGGAGTCGCTGGGGTTCGGAAAGGGGAGGAGAGTTTTGTGCCCGGTTCCGTTGGTAATTGGGGTGGAAGAACCGCCTGCGGTGCCGGAGTTTTTACGGGATCTGGCTTTGAAAGGGTGGGTGGCGGTGCGGGTGAACGCTTACGAGACGCGGTGGGCGGGGGCGGAGTGTGTGGAGGAATTGGTGTTGAGGAGTGAGAAGGAAGGGTGTGGTTTGGATGCAATTGTGTTTTCTAGTAATGGGCAGGTCAAAGATGGAAGGGCTTTTGAAGGGATTGGGGGAGTGGGGTTTGGATTGGACGACAGCGAGGAAGAGGTGTCCGAGGCTGGTGGTGGCGGAGCATGGACCGGTCACGGCTGCCGGAGCAGAGAGGTTGGGGGTGGGCGTGGTGAGTTCCAGGTTTGATAGTTTTGTTGGAGTTGTTGACGCTCTTGCTTTCAAATGGCAATCTTAATTTTGTAGGACTTAATAGTCAGTCGTTTGGCAAATGTTTAAGCTTGGAATCCAAATTCACATTTTTCAGCTTTGCAGAGGAATAATAATGGGACATAAATTGTTACAACTTTCAAAAATAAATTATAGGAATACATTTTTTGTTCTTGTTTATTTCAATTTGAGAATTTCATTTAATAATGATGCCATGATTATTTTATACTTCTATTAATAAAATGAGATTAATTTTTTGAATAAAGAATTAGTAAATGACTTTTTTAGATAACATAGTTGTGACAATCACAATCTACTTTTTATTAATGATAATTTATTTTTTTGCTATTTTTATTAATAATATTTTGGTCATTTTACAATTTTATCAATGAAAAATATGTTATTTTAACTTTTAAGCTATTTATCACAGGCAACTAATTGTAACAATTCGAAATAACAAACATGTTTATTCTCGAACAACAGTTTCTCTTTACATAGTTAGATATAAAATCTAAAAATCATGTCTATATACCAAGATATAGCTTTCATGAGAACAAAAATTCGGGACTGGTTGATAAAATTGAATGAAATAATTTTAAATATTTAATCAATTTAAATGAGTTGAATAAAACAGAATTTTGAATACTGAATAAAAAAAATTATTTGATAATTGATATGTCTGAAACATTTGAATAACAATTTTTTTTTATTATTTTACCTCTCTGAATTCTATTATAAATTTAAATAAAATTAAAATTAAAATTTTATTATAATTATAACTAAATAAATATGTACTTCATTCAAATACTTAACTTAATAATTAATTAAAATATCCTATAATATATTTATATTATTCAATATTTATTATTTAAATAAATATTCATAATATAATAATTACAATTATCTTCTCACTATAATATATAATTCAATATTTATTATTTAATTACTAATACATTAGGGACATAATATATCCAACAATTGATATCTGAACCCACTCTCAGCAGAGAGAGAGAGACTTTTCTTCAAATTGGTATCTAAAGCCCTGTTCTTTCTCATCTCCATTAGTCGCTTTCTCTCTTTAAAACTTTCTGATTTCCTATAAATCTCCACCTTCTTGGCCCCAACCTTCATAATCATCCAACAATGGCGGATACATATCTTTCCGCTCCCTTTTTACCCTCTGAAAGACCTATAACAACCGTCCAATGATGAGCCCCAAGTGATACTAACTGTCCATGACGAGCAATTTTCCAATCAAGAAACGCAAAGCAACATCAAATCGGTAAGGAGAAATTATTAGAAATTGCAGATTTCTTAATACAAAGTCCTAATTCCTCTTTGGTTTCTGCGGCTATTTGGTAATTTGAGCCAACTAAACGAATAAGCAACAAATATTTGGCTGATTCGGCCAGAGGATTTTTGAATCATTCAGATCCGTACATAAACAAACAAACTGAAAAACTGATGGAATCAGATTTGTGATCATTAAGATCTGAATAGACCCATTCAGATGCAATCAAACAGAGTCTAGTTTAAAATGGGAAGAAATCGATTTGGAAACTGATTGGAAGGTTTAGATGTCAGACACTTAATTTGGCAAGTCCTACTTATAATTATATCAGGTAATTATGGATTTGCTTTTTACAGGAGATAGTTCCCAGCTTGTTGGAGCAAATAACAAAATATGATAGTTCCCAGCTCCTAGGAGCAAATAACAAAATAGGTTCCAAACTACATTAATGTATATATATGTTTCACCATTTCCTGCATGGCAGTCCATTGAAATTTGACCTTAAATTTCCCATTTTATTACCCACAAGGCCACAAAAAATGTTCTTCAAAGTTCAATCTAATCTCAAGAATTGGATCTACTAATGTGTTGAAAATATTTGGCTCATAGATACTCATCTGAAACCGTATCTTAATCCAAAAAGTTAATTTATTAGGTGGGTTTATGATTCATTAGAATATTATGTCTTTAATTTTTGTCTTTATGATTCAATATGGGATTTTATAATCACACAGTATCTCAACATAATGGAGGGTACAACAATAAAAACGGAGATGAATAACAACCGTAACATTTTTTTATATAAAATTATTGTTCACAATATTGAGTCTTCATAAATATTGGCTTAGCCTCGGTTCATAAAAGAACTTTTTTTGTGTGTGATTTTTTGTGGGGTGCAATGGAGGCCAAGAGGCCAAAAGTAAAAATCAAATGTTCAGACAATCATCCACTAGCACTGGTAGGCCATCAAAATGGAGGTTCCTCGTTACGTTCTATTAAAAAATTATAGCAATGGCCCAATATCGCAAGAGAATCCGCACACATCTATTTCCTTGTCTTCGAATATGCATAACAAGACTGAAGGCTTTTGGTCCGATTGGTACTCCTCAGTTTATGATATTCATGAGTTTGAGGGATCAAAATATTGACAATAATAATGTGAAATGTGTGTGTTTAAATATGAGTCTAATATAATAATATAAAAAAAAAAGGAATATTCCATGGCTTCTTCATAAGCTTTCGGCTCTTCTAACTACGACAATGACAACGGCTTCAAATTGCCATTCCTTTCAAAATAGTAACCCAATTACTGACCACAAGTCTAATGCAGTTTAGTAGAGCACTTAGGAAGTGGTGCACAATCCAGTCGACCCAGATAATTTAACCGGCCTGGCCTAGCTGTGGCCCATGTACATACCTACGTTATACCACCCAATTAATTCAGTGGGCTTAGCCTTAGAGACCCAATAACTCATTAATCTTGATGAAGAGTATGCTTTGTTAGCCCACACCTACCCCCATCTAGTCTCACTTCAAGACATGGTTTTCACAAGAAAATTAGCGCATCGACTTATCCTCATTTTGCTTGTTTGATAGAATCTGGCTATAAAATCACAAGACACCAATTGAACATCTTACGAGAAGGAATAGTAAGGACATTTGTTAGCATATACTTTATGATATCAACTAGCAACTATATAATTAAAAGTATAAATTTAATTTTATTTCATCAAATTTTAATTCCATTTTACTAATTTTTTGTTTCACAATTTTTTTTGTTCAATTTTCTTATTCATATTAGCATAAATATTATCCAAATTTGTATCAATTAAATATTATCTAAATTTAAAAATATTCTAAATAAGAATACAACAAAAGAAAATCTTTTTTTTTTCTATTTAAATTAATATAAATACTATATAAATTTATAATAATTAAATATATATTATCCAAATATATAAAATATTAAAAAAAAATCCAACCAATCTCTAATTTTATACTATGCCATATTGGTTTGATAATAAATACTACAATATATATGTATGTATAAAGTATAATTTAACAAGTGTGAAATAATGAAATAACCGAGCCATAAGGTTCAGTTGGTGTACATCATTGTCACCCTATCCCATAGTTATCAAAGTTGACTTTTCACCTTTGGGCACGTGTATAATTTTATTTTATGCGGGTTTCTTATTTCATGTTTTAATAAATATTTTTATCTTTAATAAAAATCAACTATATAATTAAAAATATAAATTTAGTTTAGTTTCATAAATTTTTAATTTTACAAATTTTTAGTTCATATTTTTTATTCATATTAATATAAGTATTATCTAAATTTGTATCTATTAAATGCTATTTAAATTTAAAAATATTTTTTTTATTCAAATTAGTAAAAATACTATACTAATAATTAATATATATGCATAAACAAAAAAATTACCATTATAATTTTATTATTACAATTTTATTAAGATATTATGATAACAAAGAAATCCCTTAAAATATTAGGTAAGCTATTTAATTATATTAACATTAGCCGTGAAATTTCTTTTTAAACTAATATTTTAACTAAAGTAAATTTATTAAATTTTATCAAATCATACAATTAATTATTTAATTATAGTTGAAAAATTATAATGATTTATAGTTTTATCCGGATACAAATTTTAAACAAATTTTGTTAATATAAACACTAATTTATAATTCCATTACAAATTTAAATAAAATTAACACAATTATTTTTTCATAATCATAACTAAATAAAAGTACACAACATTCATGTATTTAACCTAATAATTGATCGTAGGAATGTACAATATATAATTTAATAATTTATTATTTAGACAAAAAATTATAACTATATTTTCAAAATTCTAATCAAATATTTATCTTATATTTAATTAATTATCTTAATAATTAACACAATGAATCATTATCTATGTCGTCCGTGCTTCACATGTGGTTAATGTGCTTGTTTATAATATAATTAAAAGTATAAACTTTTTTGGCTCAGTATTTTTTTCAATTTAAATTACTATAAATACTATCTAAATTTGAAACAATTAAAATACTTTTCAAATTTTTAAAGATTTAAAATAAAAAAAAAACTAACCTGTTAAGAAAAAAAATTGTCTTTTATTTTTATATCTCTAATTAGAAAATAATCTTTTAAAATGATTTTTAATTTTATATCTACTAATTTTATTATAATTTTTTTATCACAAATTTTATGTAAGAAAATATACTTTAACAAATTTTATGTAGGATAATTTTATTAATAAAATTTTATTAAGATATCAAAAAATCTTTTAATAAATCATATGATTTGATTATATTAGTATTAGTCATGAATATTATTATTAAATTACTATTCTAAATAAATTAAATTTATTAAAACTTAAATTTTTATCAAATTATATAATTAATTATATTAATAATAAATCTTAATTTTACTAACAAAAGTAAATTAGTTAAAAAATTATAATGAATTCATTATTAACTAATTTTCATAACTAAATTAAATTTATTAAACATTAAGATTTATAATTCTATTTGGATTAAAATTTTGATGAATTCATCCAATCTAAATAAAATTAAAGTAACTGCGTTCTCATAATTATAACTAAATAAATATACATTATATTCAAAATATTTAATAATTGATCGAAAGAACCCATAATACATAATTAAATAATTTTTTAATTAGATAAATATTTAATAATTTAATTACTGTCATTGTCTTCTCAAAATTTTAATTAAATATTTATCCTACATTTAATTAATTATCATAATAAACTATTATTAACCATTATCCGTATTACTCGTGCTTCAAACAGGGTTGATGAAGTTGTATAATTAAAAACACAAATTTGGTTACATAAATTTTTGATTGTTGTCTTTTATTAAACTGACAATGATGACATATATGTAAGATTCGAACTCAAAACTCCAATCTTATAATTTTAAGCAACTACTCAATTAAGCTATATGATATAATTACAAATGAAATAATATAAATTTTATTTATACAAGTTTTTTCATCTAAACAAAAAAGGAAAAGAAAATAAATAAATAAATAGGTAAATATTTTAATTTTTATAAAATTAATATTAATTTTTTAAAAATAAATTTCAAACATTTTCAAACTAATTTCGTATCCAATGATAATGGCACGAACCTACTACTGCTAAAAAATGTACGGAGTAATAAATAGAAGATATTATAAACATTATATTATTAATTGATTCCAATATTCTTGTATCTATAAATATTGCCTCAACATAATACTATTAATTGATTCCGATATTCTTATATCTATAAAATATTGCCTCACATTGACACGTACCAGCTAAAATAATCGACACAAAATTATTGCCCAGAATATAGATAGACACGAACCTTTTTGGCGATTTCTTTCTATCATAGAATCTTCAATATATATTTGTATGATATTGTATTACACTGCTTCTTATGTTCTAAAATTGTACTAGATATATTTTATTTTTAGACTGATTTAAAATTAAATATATAATTAATTATCACAAATAATATTACCATGTATGTGTCATAATTAATTATATGTGGTCTATATAAATAATTTTTTCTATTTAAGATTATAAGATCAATATTGATTTTCAAAAAGTCAATTTTAAACTAAAAATTGACATGATTCATTTTAATTTTAAAAATAATAAATCATATAATTAATAGTACTTTTTTAGGTAATTTATGATATTTATAATTGTATGTATCGATATAAACTAAATGAACTCTTGTAAATTTGGACTTTGAAAATGTTTAAAATTAATTTTTAAAAAATCAATATTAATTTTATAAAAAATCAAAATATTTACCCACTTATTTATCTTTTTTGTTTGTTTGTTTGTTTACGTAGAGAAACTTGTATAAATAAAATATATGTTCTCTCATTTGTAACTATATCATGTAGTTTGGTTCGACAGTTGCTTAAACTTATGAGACTAAGGCTTTAAGTTTGAATATTGACGGAAGCAAATTTTTTAGTCTTAGTTTGACTTACTTACATGTCATCATTGCTACGGAGGTCGTTGTCACATTGAGATTTGTTATCCAAATTTTTCTATAGTAGATTTTGCATTAATGACCAACAAAAAGGGATACAATATCCAAATATATTAAGAGTACAGTGGTTAGTTTTATATTTTACTTGAAAACTATTATGACGTTCCCTAAACTTGAGTCAACAAAATACACAACAACTATTACAATACGGTATAAGTATAACAATATAATGCTCAATAATACATAACTAAATATTTATTATTATTGTCACTCTATTTTATAATATGTGAAGACTATTTACTACAGACTTAGACCATCACTCCATTCTTCGGCTAGTCCCAGCTACATTATCATTTTTTGAAGGACAATAGAACAAAAAAAAATGATGAGTTCAAATAACCTAGTAAAAAATATCATGATGAGTAAATTTTTAATAATCTTCAACAGTGATGAGTTCTTGATAGAATACAATAGACAACAAATTTTAGAACAACAACTGCAGTGTAATGGTAGAATATAATAGACAATAAGTCTTCAACAAATATCTACAATAGAATAAGCAATCCATTAGAAGAATCATGTAGACTATGATGTCTACTAACTTCTCTTTTTTAGAAAAAATATTATCAACTTTTATTATTTGAAACACCACTGATCATGCCAAACAACGGTTCTTTTTTACCATGGACCAAAATGAACTTTCACCATGTCTCTTAAAAGATACTCAACAATCATATGTGATTTCTAGTCAAGGAATATCAGTTGACCCTGCGAAGATTGAAACAATATTAAATTTGAAGCAACCTAAATCAGTAACTTGTAAGATCCCGACTTTTATGAAATACAAATTTAATTTTTCTTTATATATTTTTTCTTCTGAAACGGTAAATGAACAAATTGACAAAAGTGAAAATTAAGAATGTTTGTACAAATTTTATCTTGTCGGAGAATATTTGTTTTGTTGGAGAATATTTAATTCGTATGACGGCGCCGAAATAATATTGGTGAACCCCCTATAACGAAATATTGTCGGATATAGTAAATGACATATGTAACCTTTCTAAATAAAAATAGTCAATGGTACAATCACTTTTAATTGTTAAAATACCTAGTGGTAAAGGAATAGTAACACACGGTATTACACAGTAGCACACGGTATTGCACAGTGTTTCATATTATTGAACTGACAAAGTAGTTAATGTACTATATTGACTTTATTGAACTAATAATTATCACATACATAATAATTCATATTATTGACTTGATAATTGTCACAGTAACATATGTACAGTAATTTACATTAATGAATTAATAATTGTTATTACACAGTAACATTGTGACACCTCCAAATCTGAGCCCACACAGCCCAAACTTGAGTTGTCAAAATACACAACAACTATTACAATACAACGTCCAACGTACCACAATACAGTATTCAAATAATACACAGCTAAGTCTTCATTATTATTATCATACTATTTTACAACTTATGAAGACTAATACAGCTACAACTCGGACCTTCACTCCATCCCTTGACTAGTCTCAGCTACTCTCTCATCTACTATTGAAAAATAATGGAACAAAAGGAAAGAGTGAGCTCAAATAACCCAGTAAAGAATATCATGACTAAGATAATGAAAAATAAATTATTGTTAGCCTTCAACAGTTGAGTTCTTGATAGAATAATTTAAACAACAAGTTTTAATTCAACAACTGCAGTTAAATTCTTAAACAAAGTTCAGATCAACAATTGCATCAGAATAACAACTATTAGGAAAATCATATAGACCATGATGTCTACTCGCTTTTCTTTTTAAGAAAAACATCATTAACTTTTATAATCTGAAATATCATTGGTCATGATAATACAAATTCACAGTTTCTAGTCATAATCATGCAAGTTAACAGTTCATCTTTGTACTACGGCCAAAGATATTCAAATATAACACAAACGGTCATGATCATACCACTCTTCAGCCTTTGGTCATAATCATACCAAACAACAGTTTTTCTTTGCCCAGGCCAAAGAGAACTTTTACCACGTGCAATAAAAAACACATACCATTATATCGCTTTTATCCTATTATCTGTGCCCCAGACCACAGATATCCTCATCAACTTGATTATGATTATTAGAATAACAACAATGATATAAATGATGAACAGAAGAAACAGTATAAACAATAAATATCGAAAATTTATAATTTTACTTTGTACAGATTTAAACAATGTCCAAATTGTCAACATGATGTGGAGTGAAATTCAAAATGATATTCAAGATCCACAGTTCAAAAGAAAGGTTCAGAAAAATGAGAAGGTTCAATTAAAATGATATTAGATGAAACACAAACTATTAAGGAACATATAATCATTTCAGGAAGTTTTACCGAACAATACTTACTATAATATGTTTAAGAGTATAAAAGAAATGATATTCCTTACCGTAGTAAGTTTGAATAATGGAAGATGAAAAAGATGATATTCCTTACCGTAGTAAGTATAAATAATAGAAGATGAAAGAAAATGTTATTCCTTACAAGTAATAAAAGAAAATGACATTCCTTACCTTATCACGTGACTGTATATTGATAAAAATGAGGTTGATCAATCTATATATTTATAATACAATTAGTAACTACCACATATAAATTTCATGGTGTATGATAACTCATATATTATGAATTATCAAAAGTATTTATATAATATAAATTTTTATGGTGTAATATAACAACTTTAAAAAAATAGTTTTTGAAATAATATTTTAACATAAATCTTCTAAATGAAGCTTTTCAAAATAAATCTTCTCAAAGAAGAGTCTTCTAAAGGAAGATTTGTGAATACTGTGTGAAATAGGTATTTGTGCAATTACTACTCTTTAATAAAATACTTACTTGAAAAATTTTGGTGCTCCTTTTAGTTTACAAACACTCAAGATAACTTTACTATTCTCAGAGAAAACTCATAAAATACTTGTAGAATTTTTTTAAGTTTTAGGTGTGATTTTTCTATTCAGCTGAACAAACTATTTATAGGAGAAAATAAGTCACTGTGCGGGGTAGGTAAGTGGCGTGTGGCACACCAGTGCTGAGAATTCAGCAAAGGTAGCAACATCACTGCTCTACCAAACTTTTCTCCAGCAAATTCAAATTTGATTTCTCATGTGACCCCATAGAGGGCCCACATATTTACTATTCATATATAATAATAATTTAATTTATTTATTTATTTATTTCTTCCTATGAGTCCAACATATATAATAAAATAATGCTGCAACAATAATTCAACAATAATGTAAGAAACATTCTACTAATAATTATTAATTTAATAAAATAATTTATTGTATATTTGCTACTGTGACAATTATTAGGTTCAATAATTTTAAAATACAGTGCAATAACAATTATTGGTTCAATGATATAAAATACAATGTAATGACAATTATTGAATTAATAATGCAAAATATTGTGTAACAATAATTATTGATGAATATTGTGCAATGACCACATTATCAGATCAATAATATGAGATACTATACAATACCGTGTGCTAATGTAGAATACCGTGTGCTACAGTAAAATACCATGAAATACCGTATGATACTATTCTTTTATCACCGGGTATTTTAATAGTTAAAAGTGATAACATCGTTGACTGTTTTTATTTAAAAAGGTTACTTCTGTTGTTTTCTATATCCGACAAATATTTTGTTGTGGGGTCCACCAATGATTAGTTATTTCGGCGCCGTCGTACGACTTGAATATTCCTCGACAAAACGAATATTGTCCGATAAAATAAAATTTGCACATAACATCCTTAATTTTTAACTTTGTCAATTTAACCACTTACTGTTTCAGGAAAAAGTATATATGAAGAAAAATTAAATTTTATATTTCATAAAATTTGGGATCTTACAAACGTGCTCTTTCTTTTACTTATTTTCTACAATATTGTTATCTCTATTATGATGTTGATTAAACTGTTGTAATCCATTATTAGTTAATTTTTTTGCTTGTATTGTGAGTATCTAACTCAGAAAATCAACTACACTGCATTTATAACATTTAATCATAATAATGAATAATTGTGAATTATTGTTGAATAATTAAATTGATAAAGTTATTTATTTTTATTATAATAAATTATATAAAGTTACTTGTTTTTATTATAATAAATTATATAAAGTTATTTACTTTATATAAATTATGTAAAGTAAATTATTTTATTATGATATATTATATAAAGTTAGTTATTTTTATATATAAAGTTAGTTGATTTATATAAAGTTAGTTGTTTTATATATAAAGTTAATTAGATGATATAGATTAAAGAAAATCTGAAATAGATGGTATAGATTAAAGATAATATAATAATTATAGAATTTAAAATGATCGGTGTAAATTAAAGATGATCTTTAAATGAATGATTTAAATTAAGAAAATCTTAAAAGATGAAATAAGTGGTATGGATTAAACATTATCTTGAAATATACGGTTTGGATTAAATTAGAAAATCTTGATGTATGATAAGTTTTTTGGCTATAAATAGAGGCCTTAACTTAAGGATTTTTCATAAAAAATTTCTTGCTTATTCTTTCTTTTACTTTCTAAATATTATTTTGTGTAAGTTTTCTTTGAGTGTGCTAAAGTCATCTTGAGTATTTGTGAAAATCTGTAAGTGTACGAGTACTATACAAGTAAATATTTTTATAAAAGTTATATAAGCAACCATATACGTCACACGGTGTTTATAAATCTTTCTTTAGAATATTCTTCTTTTAGAAGATTTATTTTGAAAAACTTCATTTGGAAGATTTATTTTGAAATATTATTTTCTTTCAAAAATATACTGAAGTTATTCTACTTTATTCTATCAAATCACTTTTGATGATTTCATACGAATTGGTATACACCATAAAATTATATGTGGTAGTTATTAATTAAAATATAAATATATAGGTTGACCAACTTCATTTAAATCAATATCCAGTCACGTGTTAAGGTAAGATGTATCATTTTTTTTATACTCTTAACTTATTATGGTAAGTACTATTTGGTAAAGTTTCCTGAAATGATTATATGTTCCTTAATAGTTTGCGCTTCATCTAATATCATTTCAATTGAACCTTCCTATTTTTCTAAATCTTTCTATTGAACTTTAACCGTTATTTTGAATTGTGGATCTTGAATATCATTTTTGAATTTCACTCCACATTATGTTGATAATTTGGACATTATTTGAATCTGCACAAAGTAAAATCATAAACTTTAGATATTTATTGATCATCCTATTTTTTCGGTTCATCATTTATATCACTGTTGTTATTCTAATAATCAAGAATCATGTTATTATGAATATCTGTGGCCTGAGGCACAGATGATAGGATAAAGACGATATAATTGTTGTGTGTCTTTTAGAACACGTGGTGAATGTTCTCTTTGCCGGGGTCAAAGAAAAGCTGTTGTTTGATATGATTATGACCAAAGGCTGAAGACTGGTATGATTATGACCATGAATGTTATATTTGAATATCTTTGACCCGTAGTGCAAAGATAAGCTGTTGACTTACATGATTATGATTATGAACTTTGAATTTATATTATCATGACTAGTAGTGTTTAAGATGATAAAAGTTAATATTTTTTCTTAAAGAGAAAAGCTAGTGGACATCATAGTCTACATGATTCTCCTAATGGATTGCTCATTCTACTGCTATTATTGATCTAAAACTTGTTGTTTATTGTATTCTATCAAGAACTCAACTGTTGAAGGCTAATGATAATTTATCCATTATTATCTTAGTCATGAAATTTCTTACTGGGCTATTTGAGCTCACCCTTTTTTTTGTTCCATTGTTCTTCAGGAAATGAGAGAATAACTGGGTCTAGCCGGGGAATGGAGTGAAGGTCCAAGAGATAGTTGTAGTAGTCTTCACATTTTGTATATAGTGTGACAATAATAGTGAAAACTTAGTTGTGTATTATTGAATTATGTATTTCTATCATATGTATTGTTTGTTTTAGTTACAACGTATTTTATGGCGTCTCAAATTGGGCATTGTAGGCCCAAATTTGGGGGCGTCACATAACTGATGTGCGAAGCTTTCTGAGCCTAATTGGTTATTATCGGAGTTTCGTAGAAAGATTTTCTTGAATCGTCATTCCATTAACTCAGCTGACTCGAAAAAGTACAACATTCGTGTAGAGCGAGGAATGCGAGAAGTGCTTTCAAAAACTCAATAAGAGACTTATTTTAGCTTTTGTTCTGACCATACCATCAAGATATGGTGAATTTATCATTTACATCGATACCTCATGTAGAGGTGTAGGCTGTGTTCTTATGCAACACGGAATTGTTATAGCTTATGCCTCTCTACAACTCAAAGATTATGAGAAAAATGACCCTACTCATGATATAGAGTTGACAACTAAAGATCTGGAGACACTACTTATACAGAGATAAATTGGATATATAAACGGATCATAAAAGCCTTAAGTATTCTTCACTCAGAAAGAACTCAATATGTGACAACGACGTTGGCTTGAACTGTTGAATGATTACGACCACACCATCCAGTATCACCCGGGGAAGACAAACGTTATAGCTGATACATTGAGTAGAAGATCATATGTGAGTACGAATGCAATACGGACAACACAAAGGCGCATTTATTATGATTTACAAAAAGACGGAGATAGAGCTAAAGACACTAGGGACCCACATGAGAATGACATATATACGAGTGGAACCGACTTTAATCGATAAAATTAAAGCTGCTAAAGCTACTTATCTGGAGCTAGTGAATATGATAAAGAAAGTACAAGAATGTGTTATTTTGGAGGCAAGAATTGACGATAAATGGATACTTCGAGTCAACTCTAGATTCTGTGTTCCTAACAATCATGAATTGAAGCATAAAATTATGATTGAGGCACACAACACACTGTTTGCGATCCACCCATGAGGTACCAAAATGTATCGTGACTTTTGACATATATTTTGGTGGAACAATATAAAGGGAGAGATTGCACAGTTTATCTCAAGGTGCCTAACTTGTCAGCATGTCAAGGCAGAGTATCAAGTGTCTAAGGGTCCATTGCAACCACTTGAGGTTCCCGAATGGAAGCGGGAACACATCAATATGAATTTTGTGACGGGTTTTCCAAAAGTTTCTTAAAGCTTAGATGTAATTTGGGTCATCGTAGATAGATTGACCAAATTTGCTAATTTCTTGCCTATACAAGAAAATTATTCACTTAAGCGTCTTGTCGATATGTACATAAGTGAAATTGTGAGATTGCATGGCATACCAGTATCCATAGTTTCTGATCGAGACCTTAGATTCACTTCACGATTTTGGATCAGCTTACAAAAAACTATGGACACCGAGTTATGATTCAGTACTGCATATCATCCTTAAACAGATGGACAATCGGAAAGGACGATCTAGACTCTCGAAGACTTTTTGAGACTTACATACTAGGCTTTAAAGGAAGTTGAGACAAGTATTTGTCTTTGGTTGAATTCTCTTACAATAACAGTTATCAAACAAGTATAGGCATTGCTCCATTCAAAGCTTTGTATAGCTGAAAATGTCACTCTCCAGTATGCTGGAATGAGATAGGAGAAGCAAAATTGTTGGGACCCAAATTGGTGCGCATAACAACAGAAAAAATCCAAATGATCCGGCAACGAATACAGACCGTATAAGAATGACAAAAAGGTTATGCTGATTTTCATCGAATGGACGAGAGTTTCAATGTCCGAAATCATGTATTTTTACGTGTTTTCCCATGAAAAGGTATTACAATATTTGAAAAGGGAGGAAAGCTCAATCTTCGATTTATTGGCCCATTTGAAATCCTCGATCAAGTAGGAATTGTGGCTTATAGACTAGTTCTACCGCCAAACATGTCTCGTATTTATAACATTTTTCACATATCTATGTTACGTAAATATGCGAATGACTTAAACCACATTATTGAGTTAGAACCAGACATTATAACAGATGATTTAATGTACGAGGAGATACCTGTCAAGATCTTAGATAAGAAGGAGCATATCGTACGCTCAAAGTTTATACCTCAAGTTAAAGTTTTATGGAGGAATCAAGATACTCAGAAAATAACTTGGAAGTTAGAATATGAGATGAAAACCAAGTATCTTTACCTCTTCGAGATGTCAGGTACGTTAAATTTCGAGGACGAAATTTTATAAGGAGGGGAGGTTGTAATACCCTGACTTTTATTAAATAAAATTTAATTTTTTTCATATATTATTCTGAAACAATAAGATGTTATATTGATAAAAGTTAAAAATGTTATGTGTAAGTTATAAAATAAAAGATTCATTCTTTCTGTTGAGGAATATTCGACTTGTCAAGGAATATTCAATTCGTACGACGGTGCCGAAATAACCAATCATTAGTGGACCTTACAGTGAAATATTGTCAAATATAGAAAACGACAACATTAATATTTTTAAATAAAAATGGTCAACGGTACTATCACTTTTAACTGTTAAAATATCCGGTAATAAAAGAATAGTAACATACGGTATTTCATGGTATTTTACAGTATCACACGGTATTCTACAGTAGCACACGGTATTACACTGTGTTCTATATTATTGAACTGATAAAGTGACCAATACACAGTATTTCATCAATAATTATCATTACGTAGTATTTTACATTATTAAATCAATAATTGTTATTGCACAGTATTCTACATTATTAAGTCACTAATTGTCACAATGCACAACATCTTGTATTGTTGGACCAATAATTGTCACAGTAGTAGTCACGGGTATTAAATAGTTAGATAAACTCATTTTTGAATAATACTAAATATTAAAATAATTATGATATTAAGTTAATAATATAATACTCCCTCCGTCTCAGGATAAAAGTCCTCTATTGACTTTTATGGTAAAATTGACCATTTTTCAAATCAATATATTTTATTATTCTTTTATATATATATATATATATACAAAGCTTATAAACATTATAAACTACATACAATTTAGTACTAATCTCAATATTTATTTTTTTAAAAATTTAAATATATATATTTAATTATTAATTTTAAAAATGGTCAATTTGACCGTAAAAGTTAATGGATGACTTTTATCTTGGGACAGAGGGAGTAATATATAATATGGATAATATAATTTTTAAATGTATAGTGTGAAGCTTAAAAATGTAAACCGTGTGATGGATAGTATAGTTTAATGTATGAATCATGTGATTTGCTAATGGATGATATAAATAAAGTTAGTAAAATGTGTGAATCATATGATTTGCTAATGGATGGTGTATATTAAGTTAGATTAAGGTGTGAATCATGTGATTAGTTAATGGATGATGTAGATTAAAGTGTGAAAAATAATGAATTGTGTAGATTAAAAATTGTGAAATGTGTTTTTGGAATAATTGGTTAAGTTTTGGATATAAATAGAGGATTTAACATAAGAAGTTTTCATATCCTTCTTACTTATCTTTCCTTTTACTTTCTAAATATTCTTAGTATACGATTTTTCTGAGTGAGTTAAGGCTATCTTCAGTATTGGTGAAGATCTGTAAAAGTCGAGTATTATCCAAGTAAGTTTTTTTTTCTTCTATAAAGTTGTATAAGCACTCACACACATCACATGTTGTTTACCACTCTTCCTTTAGAAGACTTTTCTTTTAAAGATTTATTTTTAAAAGTTTTATTTGGAAGATTTTATTTTGAAATATTATTTTCTTTCAAAACTATATTAAAGTTACTCTATTTTATTCTGTCAAATCACTTTTGATGATTTTATACGAATTGATATACACTATAAAATTTATATGTGATAGTTACTAATTAAATTATAAATATATAGGTTGATCAACTTCATTTAAATCACTATTCAGTCACGTGTTAAAGCAAGGAATATTATTTTCTTTCATACTTTTAAACTTACTACTATGTAAAATTAAGTACTTAATGTAACAGATGTATAAGCTCAATTAATTTGGGTGCCGAATTATAAATCGAGTGAAACTTGGTGTAACCAAACTGTATTTAATTCTTTATAAATTATTATTATTTTTATTATGATTCTATGCTTGTTAACAACCGTTAATTTTATTCAAATTATCTTTAATCATTGAGAGACCATTTTCTCTTGTTTATAATTTCTTAGCCCATTAATGATAAATTCAAATATTATTGAACAAATTTGAATAAGAATTTTAGACATGATAAGTGCAATATTATCCGAATGTTTGTTGCGTTGCGGACACTTAACGCCCTGTTTACAAGACTCGAGTATCAAGTCTCGGGCCCCATAGCTAGTTCAGACCTTTAGGATGTGTTCGAGCCTTTAAGATGTTCGGGTCACGATTCCCTAGCACGACCTTTTTGCGCATTTTTGTTTAGCTATTTAAAATTTCTAAACGCTTTGTTATATATATATAATTATCCGAATTGCTGATATTATTCATCTAGAAGCTTAAAATTAGACAAGATCCAAATATATTTTCATGTCAAATAATAATTTGAAATGTTTTATTTTTATGAAATGTTTCATTTTTTAGAAAATCTTTTTTGCATGATTATCACTTTACTTCCAAAGTATCACTGCATGTGTTTCTGTCGTGCGTGGTGTCAATACATATACCATCATTTTTAAGATAAAAATTACTCCATTTCATAGTTATCTAAACATAAACAAACAACAATAGCATAAATTTAGTATTAACACAAATGAAAAATCAAAGGATAAAAGAAGAAGTAAAAGTCAATAAGCTTTTGAAGGATAATCAAATACTGCCTTAGGCTTCTTTTTTGTCTGTCTTTTCATTGCTGTCTATAAGTTGAGCCTGGCTGGTAGTCCCTCCGTCTAATTTTATTTGTCTTAATTAATTTTTTTATTATAAAATAATTTTTTTTTTTAAATTTATTAAATATAATACAAAATTATTATCATAAAAAAATCAACTTATTTGATTTCAAAATTTATAATATATTTATTTAATTATTAATCTTAAAATTAGATAATTTGACCTTATTTGTCAATTAAGATAAATATAGTCGAAGGGAGGGGGTAATAAATTAGTCTGATATGGTTATTGTGATTTTGCATGACTAGTAGTGTGATCGTTAGAATATCACAAGTGAGTTTTGACTTCTCAATTCTGTCCGAGGCACATGCAATGATACCTATGGCTTTGAATAAAAAAAAAACCCCCGTCAATTTGTATATTCAGGCTCGCTACATGACTCAACTATGCCACACAGCCACAGCCAAACTTTTGAACTTTCTTCGGTATAAGTTAACCTTAATTACGTATATCAATATATATAGAAGAGAGAACATGTAAAACTATTTATATATGCATGTCTTTGATTCACCTGCCGATGATTTGGTAGCACAAATTAAGAAAGATGATCACACGTTGGGGTCCAACTTGACAAAGTCAAGGTTGTTAAATTCTCTCAAACTAGCAAAAAGAAAAAAGATATACAAGTTTTAATTAATGTGAATGACATTTTCATTTTCTAGCATATATTCGGATGAGAACTTTCATTAAATAATTTATTATGATCGAGTTTGTCTGTGTAATTTGTACGTGCATCTAGTGGTTAACTTATTGCACACCAGAAATTCACTAGTATAGACGAAGAAGAAGAAAGAAAATATTTGTATTGTATTTTATTTTATTTTCTGATTTCGCCATTTCAAGAATATATAATGGGTCTGCATGATGAGAGGATGGTATATTTCTTGATATATAAATTCCCCAATAAAAAGAAAAAATGTAGTCCACTATTGACGTACCGAATATAGGTAGATCTTTTGATATGTGACACCAAAACAAACCACCTGATCGAAGGTGCAAAGTCTTAATCCATGTGCGCCATATTTTGCAATCTGGATGGACAAACAAAATTTGTATCTTTTGTTTATAGATTTTGTTGACCATATATACCATCATAATTGATTCTCATTTTATTTCAACACTAGTACTATAAGAGTCTGCATGTATAATTTATACTAGCATCGACGACACACGCGTTGCGTGTATAAACTATATGAGATAAAATAAAATTTATGTACACGTTGCGTGTATAAATTATATAAGACTTTGCATGTATAATTGTGTATGTGTGTATATGTTATTATGTTATATGATGAAGTGAATTCTTTCCATTATTATTGAATCAAACTTGTTTATAATATGATTAAGCATGAGTTTGGGTAATTTGTCATACATTATTGTCGTTCGTATCACAATAAAATTGGGTGCAAGCGCGTGTTTATGTTAAATAATGATATGATTTTTTATTATTATTATTGAATCAAATTTGTTTATAATATGATTGTTGGTATAATAATTAAATTAGATGAATTAATTGAGTATCTGTGTTTAGTATTTAATAATAATATTAATGTTTTTTGATATATATTTTTTTCTTATGTTATTAATAGAAAAATAGAATTTAATCCCAAACCGATCGATAACACATTATTGTGAGATCAAGCTAATCATGTTTCAACAGAAGTTTGGAATAATCTCCGCTACATGAGTTAGTTAAGAACAGACGAGGGTGGATAGTTGTTGGGTTTATGGGTATTAAATGACAACAAAAAGAGTTTTTACAGCAGTGGAGTTTTAAGAAAGCATATAATAAAATTGTAATAAGAAAACTTATAATAAAATTGGCAGATATAAAAATTAAAATTATTTTAAAAGATCGTTTTCTTATTAGATATATAAAAATAAATGACACTTTTATTTTTCATAATAGGTTAAGCTTCCTTTTGAATTCTTTACAAATTTGAAAAGTATTTAATTGTTTCAAATTTAGATAGTACTTAATAGGAAAGAAAAAACTGGAAAAAAAAAAATTGTGAAACTAAGTTTGTGTTTTTAATTATACAATCACACCAACCCCGTGTCAAGCACAAATAGTATGGATGATGGTTTATTATGATGCATAGATAATAGTTGCAAGACCCTAACTTTATTGAATAAAATTTAAATTTTTTTTATATATATTACTTTGAAACAATAAGGTTTATATTAATAAAATGATAAAGTTAATGGTAAGATGTGTAATTTATAAAATAAAAGGGAATATACGTTTTGTCGAAAAATATTCGATTTGTCGGGAATATTCGTACGACGACACTGTAATAACCAATCATTGTTGAACCCCACAGGGAAATACTGTCGGATATAAAAAAATGACAGCATTAAGTTTTTAAATAAAAATAGTCAGCGGTACTATCATTTTTAACTGTTAATTAAAATACCCAGTGATAAAAGAATAGTAATATACAGTATTTTATGGTATTTTCCTGTAGCATACGATATTCTACAGTAGCACACAGTATTACACAGTATTGCACAGTGTCTCATATTATTGATCTGGTAAAGTGATTATTGCACAGTATTCATCGATAATTGTAGTTACAGAGCATTTTATATTATTAAATCAATAACTGCTACTGCACTGTATTTTAATTTTTTGAACTAATAATTGTTACAGTAGCTCATGCACTGTATTAAACTAATAATTATCACAGTAATGTGTTCTTATATTATTTTTGAATTATTATTATCATTGTTGTATTATTATTTTAATTATTATATTCCATTCTTACTTGGTATTTTGGGTATTAAGACAAACTCATTATTTGAAGAACAATAAAATTTATGATATCAATACATTAAGGCAATAATGTAGAAGATAAATAATATATAAAGTTATTTATTTTATCATAATATAATATATAAAGTTATTTGTTTTATTATAAAATATTATAATATAAAGTTTTGTTATTTTTATGGAAATTTTTTCAGAAAGTTGCGTGAATGAATTTTTTGTGCTAAATCACACTCCCCCATTTCAAAGTTAGGTCACCCACCGCACACCACCTCAATTTGTCAAAACTGGTGTGCTCCTTCAGCACATATTGTCAGAATTCGCGTGTGATCCTTTCCCTATAAATAGGTTGCTCAGTTGAGCAACGAATAACACATTAAAAACACAAAATTCTTCTACTATAATATTGTGGGTATTTTCTTTGAGTATAATAAGGTTACTCTGAGTGTTGGTAAAACCAACAGGAGTGCAAAAAATTTTCAAGTGAGTTTTTCCTTTAAAGAATAATAATTGCACAAATACCTAATTCACACGATATTCATAAGTCTTCTTTTTTAAGACTCTTCCTTTAGAATATTTATTTTGAAAAATTTCATTTGAAAGATTTTATTTTGAAATATTATTTCAAAAATTATTTTAAAGTTATTATACTTTATTCTGTACACTACACAAATTTATACTATATATCCACTTTTAATGATTTCATAATATACAAGTTAGTATATACCATAAAATTTATATGTGGTAGTTACTAATTAATTTATATATATAATTATTGGTTGATTAATTTCATAGAAAACGGTATCTAGTCACATGTTGAGGTAAGGGATATTATTTTTTTTCGTACTCTTAAACTTACTATGATAAGTATTGTTCGGTAAAATTTCTGAAATGATTATAATTTTCTTAATAGTTTGTTCTTCATCTAAATATCATTTCACCTAAAACAACTTTTTACCTAAACTTTTTTATTTAATTTTAACCGTGATTTTTGAACTATGAGATCTTAAATATCCGCTACAAAAAAATTGACTTTTTGTGATGACTCAAATCCATCACATAAATTCAAAAAATTGTCACAAAAGATTTTTGTGATGACTTTAGACGTCACAAAAAATCATGCTTATAATTTTAAAATAAAATATAAAAGAAAACATATGTGAATTGACTTTCTACTAAACAAAATTAGTTCCACATAAGATTTGGTGATTGCAATGGCAGTCACAAATACTCTATAATGATGATAAATTTAGTCATTACGGAGAGCCATAATATATTTTATTGTTTTGTGATGGCTTGAAAATTTCATCACAAAATACTTTCTTTTTGTAATTGCAAATAAAAGTCATCACAAAAGTCTATCTTTTTTAATAATTGTCATGGCTATCATAAAATATTATTTTGATTATTTCTTTCATTAAAATATTGGTGATAGTCTAAATGCAATCACAAAAAAGGTATATATTCATAAGTGATGGCTTAATGCGTTACAATTTTTTTTTTACTTTGTGTGAAAATTTTGGTGATTGCCATGACCATCACAATTATAATACATTGATGGCAAAATCAGTCTTTACTAAGAGCCATCATATATACTATTATTTTGTGATTGCTCAAACAGTCCATCATAAATTACTATCTTCTGTGATTATTTTTAAAAACTGTCACAAAATTTTATCACATATTCTTATTTTTCTAGTAGCGATTATTCTTTAATTTGACTCCATATCATGTTGATAATTTGGTTATTATTTGACTCGAGATAAAGTAAAAGTATAAAGTTTTGATATCTATTGTTTATCCTGTTATTCTCTTTTTTCTGTTCATCATTTATATCACTGCTATCTATTCTAATCATCAAGATTCAAGTTGTGAATATTTTTGGCCTAGGTGCAAAGATAATATAATTGATGAATATTTGTGGCTTATGGTACAGATGATATGATTGGTGAAAGTCTTTGACCTGGGGCAAAGACGATATGATTGTTGAGTGTCTTTTAGGACATATGGTGAAAGTTCTCTTTGTTCTAGGATAAAGAAAAATCGTTATTTAGCATGATCATTACCAGTAGTGTTTCAAATAATAAAAATTAATGATGATTTTTTTGAAAAAGAGACGTTAATAGATATCATAGTCTACATGATTTTTTTAATGAATTGCTTATTTCGCTACAGATATTTGTTGAAGACTTATTATCTACTATATTATATCATTCTGTTGCAATTGTTGATTTAAAATTTGTTGTCTATTGTATTTTATCAAGAACTCGTCACTGATAAAAACTATTAATAATTTACTCGTCAGTATCTTAGTCATGATATTCTTTACTGAACTATTTGATCTCTCCATTTCCTTTTTGTTCCATTATTCTTCAGGAAATGAGAATGTAGCTGAAACTAACAGGAAAATAAAGTGATGGTCCGAGTCTATAGTTGATAGTCTTCACATATTGTAAAATAGAGTGACAATAATAGTAAAAAATTAGTTGTGTATTATTGAGTATTGCATTGTTGTACTTGTACCGTATTGTAATAATTGTTGTGTATTTTGATGATTCAAGTTTAGGTTATGTAGGCCCGAATTTGGAGGTCGGGCATCACAACGACCACTATTTGCTATAATTTATAATTTTAAGTTTATGACGTTGACTATGGATCACACACACACACACACATAGGTAAGACATTCATAACAACTCGTCGCTGTGAATACTGTTCTAGCAACCACAAATTGACTTTGAAAGTTGTTATCGTTAGAGTCTTTAGCGACAACAATTTTTAAAGTCAATTTGCCTCTATCGATTGTTAAAACAGTATTCATAGTGACCGGTTATTGTGAATGCAGTCCCATATATATATTTTGATAACAAAATTTGAGAAATTCAGCTCTCTATAATTCAAGCAAGAGAAAAATGTGTGTAAATGCAAATTTGGAAATCTGTCTTTTACACCGGATATTATGCAAAAGACGTGTCGGGTTAAGTCCCAATAATACAAATCACTGAATCACAAACATTACTATCCATTACTTGCCGTGAGAATATTGCTTTTCTATGCTTTGGACAAATAAACAAAACTCTTGTTAAGCATCATATTTCCTGTCTGGTGGTCCTGGGAGTAGTCGGCTTTTATACAACTATAACCGCCCCATTTTAGATGCTTTTATTTTTCATTTTTTCATGTGAAGAATATATTTTGATATACTCTCCTAGTTCGACTTTCTAGTTCATTTGTACAAACCTTAAAATTTTATTTTTTTTTTAATTTTCAAAATAATAATTTAGTACTTAATAATATTTTTCAAAGAGTTTACAATAATAATCAAAAGTCAAATAAAATCATATCAATAGTATCTTTTAGTAAGGGTGCTTTTAATAGGGGCGCTCAAAACTTTCTATTTTTTCTCAAATCAAGAATCAATCGGTACCAAAAAAAATTTATATCGATACTTTCGATACCGATATTTCGATATTTTAAACTATAGTCATATCTTTATTTGAACCATCCTTAATTTCTTGAACTTATAACTTTTGTAATTTTTGAAACATTCTTAATTTGAGGTGTTGTATTGTTATTAGTATTATTTATATATTATACATTAATTATTATAATATATAATAACAGTATTGAAATGTTAAGTGCCTGTTAACATTAAGTTATCTCTTTCTAAATAACACAACAAGAAGCCTAACAAATATATTACTATATTATATTAATATATTATCTTTACTTTTTGTAATATCAAATTATCAATTTTATAAACTAAAGAATCACAATACAAGGGAAAAAAAAGTAAGGCAACACAAGATTTATTTATTTATGATATATATTGTCAATGCAGTAAAAAAAATAAAATCAAGCTGATTTTTTTTTTACCGAAAGTGTACCAAAATCAATATTTCGGTACCGATATCGGTTCTTAATTTAATTTATATAAAATTCGGCATCGATACCGGTTTGATATTTTGGGTACTGGTTCAGTATTTTGCAAATGAACATCCTTATCTTTAGGATTTCCTACACTGATTAAAAAAAATAATCAAATAAGACTCTTTTTGTTAAATGAATAAAATAGATTGCGTTTTTATGGGGTCTTCAATATTCATTTCACACACTAAAAAGGAAAAGGAACATCTAAAACCGGACGGAGATGGTAAGAATAAGTTATCATGATTCAAGTTGTTTCACATAAAACTTGGCACATAATTTTCAAATAAGATCGACTTTGCATTTTAGGGATGAAATTTACTTATCTAATCACAAGATTTATAATCTCTCCGTTTATTTTATTTATAAACTTAGTTTTGTTCTGTATTTATTCACAAAAATAATGAGTTAAAAGGTTAATAATAATAGCATGACAACATATTAAAATATCAAGTTTGACTTCTTAAAACTGAACACTTCTAAATTTCAAATTGATATCTATCCGATTAATATTAAGTAATGCAATTATAAAAATAATAAAGTAAGTATTATAAATTATAAGATTGTTTTCAAAAGTTATGAATCACATTAATTTTAATCTTAAAAATATTTTAATTTAATTTTAAAAATTAATATTAATTTTATATTTTAAAACGAAGAAAATAATATAATATTATCACTCACATTTAGAGAGTTTTGAGTAACTAAATTTTTATCTATATATTTAAATATAATTTTTTAAAATTAAATTTTACTCCTTAAATTTAAATATTGAAAAATTGCGAAACGGGTGGGACCATTTGCACGTTATAGTCCTCCTGTGGTCGGCTAAAAAACGGCCCTTGCCAGTTGTCACAGGACCCTAACACAGGTAATTATTCAATAGTCAGACTATAATATTTTATATTATTCATATGCTAAAACATGATGTAACAAGTATTTAATAATTTTTTCCCAACACAAAGGCGGAAAACCGGGCGTGACATTCATCGTACTTAACGGAGTCACAAATTTAATTTCCAAACTCTCTCCCTCTCTCTTTCTCAAATTCACCTCTTTCCGACTAAAATGGTGGTTACTTGTGCTATCCCTGTAATTGATATACAAGATTTTCCGGCGCAATCTTTGAAGCTCGTCAAAGCATGCGAAGAATGGGGCTGTTTCAGGATTGTCAACCACCACAAAACCCTCCCGGAGTGTCTCATGTCGGAGATGAAGTCAGTTGTCCGATCACTTCTCGACCTCCCGCAGGAAATCAAGCGCCGGAACACCGACGTCATCGCCGGAAGTGGGTATATGGCGCCCTCCCAAATTAACCCTCTTTATGAGGCATTGGGTCTCTATGATATGGCCTCCCCAAAAGCTGTTGAAGACTTTTGCATTCAGTTAAATGCATCCCCCCATCAAAGGTTACATCTTTCATACCTTGAGAATTTTTTTTTGGGGACATACTCTGTTTAATGTTTTGTTGTACTATTGGTAGCTTGACTTTGAATTGGGCTTTTATTTTGAGACATAATAATAAGCTAAAAGGAAAAAGATAGACTCTCAATTTGAAACCCGAAGACTTTACTTGAGTTGCTTAATTCTAATATGTTCATTTTTATTGAAGTGAATTTCACCTTGGAATTTCTTTTGTTTAAAGATGATTAATTCAATTTGAGTTGAAATTATTAACAGAGAGACAGTTATGAGGTATGCTGAAGCAGTACATAAGCTGTTTATGGATATTGTTTGCAAACTGGCTGAGGGTTTGGGTTTAGCTCGTTTTTCATTTGAGGAATGGCCTTGCCAGTTTAGGATAAACAAATATAACTTCACCCCAGAAACTGTTGGCACCCCTGGTGTACAAATACACACAGACTCGGGGTTTCTTACCATACTTCAGGACGATGAAGGTGTTGGTGGCCTTGAGGTGATGGACAAGTTTGGTGCTTTCGTACCGGTGGATCCTTGGCCGGGCACCCTTGTTGTCAATCTCGGAGATATCGCTGCGGTGAGTAAACAATTATGGAAACATGAACAAAAGTTAATATGGAATTTTCCCTTGAATAATGTGACCTGAACATTTTGAGAAGATTCTTATGAGTACCGAGTTTGCCTAATACTTTTAAGTTGCGCAAACTTATCAATCATTAGATGCTTGTTGCTACTTCCGCTCATGTTAATAAACTTTGCATATGAGCAATATCTCCTCGGTAACAATAGTCAGGTAACTTACTATTTTAGTTCAGAAGAACTATAAATATATGAAGATTTTGGTAAACAAGATATCTGGAGACACTGGCATTCATCATTTCAAGATAAAAGGACCATTTACCCTACAAAGTTCACAGAGTACCTTTATGTATAAGCTTTATGTAAAGATATTGTGGATAGATTACAATTTCATTTCTTTGATTAGATTTATTTAGATTTGCTTAGTTCTTATACTTGCTTGTTTGTATGTGAAGGCATGGAGTAATGGAAGATTACACAACGTGAAGCATCGAGTAACATGCATTGAGGCGACAATACGGTTGTCAATTGCATCGTTTCTCTTGGGACCAAAGGAAGCAGTGGAACCTCCGCCAGAACTAGTAGACTCTGCACATCCCCGTTTGTATGTACCTTTCACCTATGAAGATTATAGAAAGCTCCGACTCTCAAAAAAGTTGCACGCTGGCGAAGCCCTCGCTCTTGTACGCATGAACTCCTGAAAAATGCTCCACCTTAGTAAATTGTGAAACTATTGCTCTGCTGCTACATATATAGTTAACTGTTTAGCTAATCCAAGACTAAACCCCATAATGAATAATAATACAATGCGATAAGCAGGCTTTTTTCTTCAGTTCGATTAGTTTAACAAATAATTTCCTGGGTGTTGTTAAGGAAGCTGAGTAGACGAACCAGCCTAGGATTTGAACTAAACTTTTAGAAATAACGCTACCAATCAATGTGTTCTTGGGGTTATATACCCTCTTGGCAGATTTTTAATGCAGCTTCAAAAATGAGTACGTACGAATTGTGGGACTAAAAGAAACTTTTACGTTGCACCATCAACCAAATTGTACAGCCCTCTTTTCTCCTTTGAATGAACAAATTTAAGTAAAAACTTGAGAAAGGAAAAAGAAAAAGCAAAAAGTAAAGTTCACATGAAAAAAAGTGAAGAAAAACTAAAAGAAAACATCATTGGTAATAGTTGTTTACAAAAGGAACTACACCGAGTGATCAGTGTATCCCTCATAGCTCTCTCTGCTTAGATACTGTGGACTCCATCCTGACCCTAAATTAGACGTGATGGATGTTGTATCAAGTGTAGTGGCCTGACTAATATCTCCTTCAGGCACCATTGCCGGCCACACAAAAGCCGGCTTGAACAGCGGCACGCGAGGCACTGGTACGTTACCCATTAGAATCTGAACTATGGTCTGCATTTTAGGCCTTTCAGTTGCTATTGGGTGTGAACATGCCAGCCCTAATAGCAAAATTCTTTCAGCTTCCTCAGCTGCATAATCTTCCCCAAGTCTTTTATCCACAGCTTCAAGCATCCGACCTTCTCGATACAAAGACCATACCCAATCCACTAAGAACTGGAAACCACCATTCTTGGTCCCAGGCCTCTGTCCACAAACTACTTCAATCAGCACTGCCCCAAAGGCGTAAACGTCAGACCTCTGCGTGGCCCTGCCAGTGTGGAAACACTCGGGCGCAATATAACCAATGGTGCCTAGCACTCCCTCAGCCTCCATATATGAGGTCTTTTCGTTGTCCAGGGCACGTGCAAGGCCAAAGTCACCTAGGCGCGCATTGAAATTGGAATCAAGCATGATATTGCTGGCCTTGACGTCACGGTGAACCACTCTCGCGTCGTATTCATTGTGGAGATAGTGCAGGGCAGAGGCTACCCCTGAGATGATTTTGTGCCGCAGTGTCCAGCTCAGTGGCTGCTTTTCAGGTCCGGCAAAGAGATGCATGTCGAGGCTGCCATTCGGCATGTATTCATACAGAAGTAGTAGCTTCCCATTCTTGTGGCACCATCCTGTAATCAAAATTTACAAATGGTTGGTCTTAGACACAAATAGATATGTCTCTGCTGCCCGCTTTCAGAGCTAGGAATGTATACACAATTATTACTTCAGATTGCAGGCTTGTCAAGGCAGGATTCAGAAGTTGATGATCATGAAGTTCCATAAAAATCTTTAATGCAATTTTTTTTTTCTTTTTCTAATTTTCTTTTTTATTGAGTAACATATGATGGTATAATTAGAAATTGGCGTTGATACTCTATTTACATACTTTTTTGTCCTCCTAATCAATTTATATTATCTTTGGCCAATCTCAAGCTTCCTCTATCTTTCTGGCCGGGGTCCACCAATGAGGACAAAGGATGCCAGCATCACAGACTTCACAGTTGTTAAAATGCAGTATGCCATGTGCATATTCAACTTACAGGCACTTATTCAACACATACAAGTCAAAGTCCATGAAAATGATAATTTAATTTATAAACCACAAGAGATGGTCAATAGCATTATCTAAAAATTTGTGTTTTAAGCACACCAGAAACGTTGTCATTCACAAGGGGAGGCTGAGATTAGAGGAAGTTTCTTCTTTCTTGATTTGTGGCAACTCAGGTCAGCCATCGCATTGTCAACAAGAATTGACATCAGAATATAAGGCAGGCTCAAGTGGATTGTTGGGTATGTTAGATTTTGTTAAGCCGTGAAGTGTTCAATTTGTCTATTTGGACTACTAATTTAGGACATTTCCTAGTAAGAATATGAACCAATAAAACGGTGAAATCCTCTAGTAGTTAACAATTTAAACTTCCATTATATTTGCAATAACAGAGTTCCATCTACAAAGTAACTGTTAATGCTTCAAACATGGATGAAGGCCAAATATTAATATAAATATGAATTTTGTTAGCCCATCTGCATTCTTAATATTTGTGAGACAATAAAGTATAAACAAATTGAGACAAGAAGTAAAAGGGCACTAGGTTAAAAAAAAAAAAAAACTGCCAAGTAAACTATCAATTTAGTCTCATGGATTCATTAATCTGTCCAAACAAGAAGAGCCATAAACGAAACAATTACAAGTTACTACCACATGGAGTAATAGATTCCTTAAGACAAGTTTAATTTTTTTAAGTACCTTCGGTATTAAAAAAAAAAAATCAAGCCTTATCTTCCATCTCATCATGAAAGTCGCACAAACATTTCATTTAGTGTTTATTATACTATCTTATCAATACAGCTTGGTTCCTTGTCAACTAATTCCACCATCCTCCAATGATCACTCAAATCTTGGCAATAAAAACCATCCTATATGCTAGCTGAGCAGCTGGCTATCTTTTTGATTGAGCTAGAAGATAAGCTCAATTTTAGAATGACAATCAATTCATGATTGTACTCTAGTTTAACAGATGAATATGTACAGATTAAAGATGTTACTTTCCCCCCCTACTTTTTGAGCATAAACATCAATCAAAATTATGAACAAGACAACTAACTTAGACTTATTTGGAGATTAGATATAGCAAAATAATATAAAATTTTCTCAGCAATTCTAAGAAATAAACAGAGAAAATGAAGAACATACCGAGTAATCGGACGAGATGTTTGTGCCGGAGACGATTAATGATTGTAAGCTCAGCCAAGAAATCATCCTCACCCTTGAGACTCTCCCTTGAAAACCACTTCACTGCCACCTCCAAATTCTCATTAGGCAAAATCCCCCTATACACAACCCCATACCCACCTTGTCCCAATTTATACTTCTCATCAAAATTATTAGTAGCTTTCTTCAAGTCCTTAAACTGGAACTCCCTAGGAGTCCCCGGCAAACTCCTGAGTGCCCCCAATATGTTCGACGAAATGGACCGCTGCTTCATCCGCTTCTTATAGAGATAATAACCCAACACCACTGCCCCAAAAAGCAATATCACCACAACCGGAATCCCGACTCCGAGCACAATCGCCAAAACCGGAGGCTTGTCCTCGGGAAAATACAAGACGGTGAGGTTCCATCTGAGCACACAGTTCAGCTCAATGTTGTTATCTCCAGTGGATGCAGAAAACCCAAAATACGAATTCTGTTCGACGAAATCTCGAAGATCAAGAACTTCTTCTAGGATAGGGGAGCTCGGCATGGGAGGAGTTGAGTCATTCTTTTCAGACTGCTCCGCAATGTAAACCTCTATTACCTTTTTGACGCCATCATAATTTACCCAAACATTGTAAAATCTGGTACCATTTGGAGCAATTTCGATCCCGTGAGGAGACAGGGGCTCCGTCTTTACAGATTTGACGGAATTGAGATTAAGCCCCAAATGGTTTGCATCTGGATCCAAATCCTGCTCGGCAGTATCCAGCTCGACGGCTACTATTTTGTTGGTGGGTTTTCCGTCGGTGGTGGAGTTAGTCAGGCCGAGATACTTTCCATAACTTTCCGACGGGATGTCGAGATTCGGAGCGATAATGAAAGCCAGACCTTCGCCGGGAGCATAACCGTCTTGCCTGAAAACATTGATGAGGAAAGAAGAGCTGAAAGATGCTACTGGATTACTGGATTTGTTATCGCCTTCCCAGAGCTTGAATTTCTTAGGAAGGAGGACTCTACCGGACTTGTTTTTCTTGTCGACAATTTCGGCACTTCCAGAAGAATCAGGAGTCAGCTGGAGGGCATTTAAATGAACCGTTGCCCCGCCTAGGAACTCGAGTAAATTGCCATAGTACTCGGTGTTTGTAAAGGACGGCGTCACACCGTATTCGCCGTTGAATTTTTTTAGCTTTGGGGACTTTGGGGATTGAGAATAGACAGCGGCGATACTGAGGCAGATGATGGTGGTTCTGATGATCAGTTTTATTTTCAGTTCTCCCATTTCATTTACAGAGAGGCGGAGAAATGGAGTCCGTGGGGAGACAGTTTCTGTTATTATATGTCCCGTCCCGTCCCATATAAATATAAATAGTCTCATTCATAAAAACTTTTTTTTATTTATTTAACTCACACGCTCAAACACCAATACAGTATCTTTGACTATTTGTTTTAAAATTATACATACATATATATTTAAAAATATAAAATTCCTAACATATTGTTATTATTATTATTATTTTAATTATTTGAGTTGTAATTAAGTAATTATAATGTCACTATTATATTTTTAGTTAATAATACGTATATAAGTTTAATAATTTTTAAAAATCAATCATTCAATAAATATATTTTAAATTTTGAGATCGAGATACTCCTATTTTATTTTAGAAGAACACCAGCTTAGCTTGAGGTTCCGGGAATGACCCACATTATCCTTACAAATAATTATAAGCGATGGAGGGACATAATAGTCTTTACCTTCTAATAAAATTTCTAAATGAATACCATTTAGTGAATCAAAAATCTAAAATAATAAAATCCAATTTTTTTTTTTTAAATTCTTGGACACGAGAGAAAAATCAATATCTCTATAGTTTTTTTTTTTGTACCATTAATTCTATTATAACAAGAAAAATGATATTTTTATAAAAAAAAAATAATATTTTTACAAGACTCTTTCTACTCATATAAAAGTAGATCATATTTATTATTTATATAAATAGAGACGTAAATTTTTTTTAAAATATTAATTTTTTTTATAAGAATATCAATTTTGCATAGACAGTGGTTATACCATCCCAAAAAAAATCAATCTAATTGTCAGTTATAAAGCGAAATGGAGAATAAAGAAGTAGACCAATGGAAGGGTGAGAAAAAGAGATAAGAAAATACCAATGAGTTCCATCTAAATATGAAAGGTCTATTAATTATCCAATAAATAGCAGTGTAATAAAGCATTGATATAACTACAGTTGAAATAGTTAAACTTGTTTGGTAAATTAATCTTTTTCCAAATTGGGAAATACTTTTTCCTGCTTATCAAATGTACATTATGATGGACTATCCCACTTAATATGGTCGATTTTAATGAGTGAAAATTGATATATCTTATAATTTTATGTATTAATTTTATTTTTTTATTAATTATGTGAATAAATATGAGTTGTAATTTCGATAAGCAATAAGATAAACTCCTTATAATCATATTCATTCTTGTGTATTAACATATTTTACGATTATAATTTAACATATATTTTTTTTGAAATATATAGCATAACTTTTATGTAACGTTTGGATTTGAGGGATGAAATAGAATAATGAATGAAATAATATTAATATATTTTTAAGTATATGTTTAATTGTTGATGAGAATGAGTGATACAATACGATGTCAAAATTAATATATATATCTATTCTATTGTAATGAATTATATTCTACTACTTCTCACGTAAAATAAAAATTAAAGGGATAAAATAATTTTTTATTTTATCAAAATAATTTATCTTCTAAAATAATTATTAAATATATTATTTTTTATTTTATTCTCTAAATCCAATCGTAACATTAATAAATTGAAACAAGGATCTATGACAGACTGGTTACCATATTGGGTTAGGGCCAAAGGGTTAGTTAAGATTTCAATTCGCTCCATTTTGACTTTGACTGTAAGGAGTTGATATTTCTATAATAATGAACCAAAAGTTTGGCCTAACTTTCTCTTAAACGAAATATATTAAACGTTTCAATTGGGAAAAATTATACTATTTCCATGGTGAATAGTATGTTCTCCCTCTCATATGAGGGTGAGAACTACACGTGTTAGAATTCGTGTCCAACGTGTGACCATCACCCTCATGTGAGAGAGGGACATATTGTTCATCCATGTTCGAAGAATATGAAATAATTTCTCATCAATTGGTACTAGTGTCCTGTCACCAAAAAACAAAAATTGAGAGAGGTGCAAGAATAGTTGAAAAAAAATAAAGGAATAAAACAAAAAAGATATTAGAGGTGAAAAAAGTTTTTTTTTTTTAATTGTACATATTACTCTTAGTCATATTCATATATTTATGAAAGTTCAAAGAATCAAATAATTATTTTCTGATAAAAAATCCATTCAGTATAATTATTTTGAAAGAGAAAAACATCGATAACAAAAGATTTGTTGAATTTTAAGTAATTAATTTGACCAATAAGATACGAACACTTACTTCACATTTAGAATTGCACAAAAAAAAATTATTTATCTCATAGAGGTCAACGTAAAATTTTAGAAAAGTAACAACAACTAGTGACTTATTTATAAAAAAAAATAGAGTATATTATAAAGAATTAATTAGTCAATTGGATATTCGAGAAACAAAAACTTGTTAATTTGAAGGGTTGTTTTGAATTTTTTATTTAAATTTTAATGAACTTCTAATTGGATAAGCAAACGCAGTAGATAGAGTCATATTCATATATTTAAGAAAGTTCAAAGAATAAGAGAGAGAATAAGATATCGGAGAGTTTTTTCTCTTTTTTAATGTAGTTATATTCCCAAAAGAAAAGTATATTTATATAGTAATGCTATTTTATGTAGGAAAGGGGAGGCGAGGGAGGTGAGGAACTGCCCTAGTGCAAAATATGTTTTTGTGCTCATTTATTAAAAATTATAGTCTTTTCACCCCTTGTATAAACAAAAAGCATGACTTGTAAGCCCAATTAACCCATTTTATATTTAGAAAAAATATATAAATCTATTTTATTAAGGAAGAGAAAGAAAAATAACCGCTCATCGAGATTGTGTCACAGAATTTTTTTTTTTTTTTTATTCTTATAAGTTTGACTTTATTACAATTTCATTATTCTTATTTTTTTTTAATCTTTATATTGTCTCTAAAATTTAATAAAATTCTTATTATATTTTTACGGTAATTGTGCATATAACACGTGACACGTGTGACACTAGATCTAGTGAGATATAATTCGATAATTTTTTTTGTTGCAGGGCTTTAGCTCCCCTTGTCGGGCTCCAATAGTTTATTTTAGATTAAACATATCACCTATTGTAATCTTCATTCAAGTTTATCACCAGAGCTAAGATTTTGTCAACATTACAAATCGGTGCATAGCTTCAAGTAATATATATATATATATATATATATATATATATATATATATATATATATAGTTTTAATACCAAACTCGTGGATCATGCAATCTTCTTAATTATTTCTTTTGACGCAACAAAAGAAGGTGTGGTTGAAAATGGAACAAAGACTAAGCCTCAAATCCTATTATTTATATATTAATTCGAAAAATAATAACAATTATGTCTGTTTGGTGGACTTGAAACCATTTTGAATATAAAGACAAAATGTAGTCGAATGTGTTTAGTTGCATATCAAAAGTGTCATACCAACAAGAGAGGGTAAAAGCACTTTTGGGAGAAATTAAAATTTACGACTTCTAAATTTTAATTTCTCTCCGAGTATTATTTGTATAAAAAAAAAAGAGCACCAAATGGAGCATAAAATCGCAAAAGAGAGAAAAGCAGAATGTTCACATCTTGTTTTTCTCCTTAATGACATTATTTTATTTCAACGCAAAGATCCCCCATGTCTCCTGCATCAGCAAACTCTTACTTTTATTTCAACTTTAGCAGTTTGATTGAGAGAGAGAGAAGGCAAAATGATATCTAATAAAAAAAGAAATGGGGGAATTGCCAGATTGATTAGGCTGTCCATTGGTTTTGCTGCTTTTTAGAATTTATGGCTGTGTGAACGCATGTTGGCATCCAATTCTTTAATTTTTAGTACTCTGTATACGTACTTAATTAAGTAGTATCTTACTAATCTGGTGTCGAACGTTATTTTTATGAGTTAAATAAATTGTGTTTAAAATAAATTTTTATTAATCGAATAAAATTTTCAAGTCCGTTTAAACTTCTAAACGGTCTAAACGCACTGAACATTGAAAAAGTTAAGTAACCAAACAAATACTATTAGTGCGCACCATAATTAATTATTTCCTCCTTTTTATTATCTATGACGTTTAAGACACAATGACGCATATTAAGAAGTTTTACTAATAGGAGTACTAATGTTGAATAATTAATTTGACCACATGGTAATAATCCAGTGGTCACTCCCTCCTCTTGATTTCCAGGAGGTTAGAGTTTTAATTCTTGTTGTGGGCATGTGTGATTATACGTGTGTGTGGGTTTAAAATTAGCAACAAAAAAAAAATGTTGAATAATTAATATTAGTTTGAAATTTCATTATTACCGATGTACTAGTTAAATATTCTTTTTTTTTGTTGCTAATTACTAGTTAAATATTCGTCATCATCATCTCTCTCAATTACTCTATTTTGATGAAATTTTTTAGAGGCAAAGTATGAAAAAAATAAATTATTTTTTTTAAATATATATAAAACGTCTTATATTATGAAGAATTTTTTCTTTCTTTCTAAACCATCATGTATAATGGAAAAGAGTTAATATAAGTTTTGATTTTAAAATTTTAACAAGTATATAGAGATTAGAGAATTTTTTCGGTACGCATTGGTTGTAGCCTGTAGGTGCTTTATAAAAAAAAGAAGCAAATTAGAATTTAGGTTTATATGAGAAAAATGTTACGCAAGTAGCTAGACAGAAAATATTTTGTTTATCTAGATAAATATTAACGTATTGTACGGTGTAATTTATTTAAATAAAATAAATTTATTTTTATCTAACTACCTAATATTGCTCTTTATACGAGTTTATGTAACGAGGGATAGAATTCGCGGCTGTAAATCATTAATGTAAAGCATCTTGTGATAATTGAAAAAGGGTGGAGGTCTCTTTACAAGTGTCCGTGTGGTGCTATCTCATTACCATGTTGCTAAAAGGAACTTTTGCTCATCTGAACTAGGTGTAGATGAGATATAGCCGATACCCCTTTTTTATATCAAAAACAATGCAATTAGTTACATGGATTAATATAAAAATAAATAAATTGAAGTGTTGGTACTTTTTGCGGAACCACAAAAATGTAGTAAATTAAAATCACGAGATCGGCCATACAATTAATGAAGCAGATAAAACCATGGTTTCCAGTCATCTAACTGAAAAAAATATCGAGTGAATGAATTACTTATTCAATTAGTGGTCGAATTATTGTTGAATCAAAAACATCATAAATACATAAATAATATATATTATTAATAAGTAATAAATATTTAAAACATGTGATTTTTTGTTAGATAAAATATAGTTAAATTATGTTACAATATTACTAAAAATATTTAATTTTAAAAATTAAATTATTGTTGTACCAAAAAATACTTAAAAGTCGATTAAGCAAAACCGGTTCACTAGGTCAACTTAACCGAACTTAACCGGTTTTACTAGTTGAACAATCGGTTTAACTGGTGGTAAATCGGTTCAATCAGAGTTTTGACCAAAATCGGTTCACTGGGCCAAACCAGTCCAGAGTGTCAACCGGTTCCAGTTTTAACCAGTTCAACCGCCGGTCCAGATTTAAAAACCATGGATAAAACTAAAGGCGTGCATGGTATGGTTTGGTGCGGTTTGAAACTTAAACCGCACATGAAATAGTTTAGGTGCGGTTTGACAAATCCAAAATCTCACATGAAACCGCTTATGATTGGTACGGTACGATTTTAAAACGTGCTGTGAGGTTTCGGGTTCAAAATCAATTGAACACTTACGCACTAAAACATATTTTCTGTGTGTTTGTAGCAGAAAGTTCTAATCTTCAGATTTTCACAATGTATATTGATTCCATAAAGCTGAAGCTCTCCTCAGTAAACTAATGTTTGTCTATATGTCGAGAGGGCAGACAGACATAGATGCAAAAACACATTTCTAATTCAACCATAAAGCTAGAGTTTTTAGCCAAAGTCATAAAGTTGATCATTTTGATGTCTTTTCCCTCAATCATCTGTTATTACCTTGCTTCAGCTAGAAAATTAGTTCAAGTATTACTGCATTCCCATTATCTTTATTATGTCAAATCTGGATTTGAATTTTTCTAAGTCTTGGCTTTTGAGGCATCCTGTAACAAAAAAAATTTGCATTATCTTTCTCTGGTATCCTCGGTACCATAAATCATTATCAACTTTCAATGGCACATCAGTTCATTGATTTTATGCTTTGGTGCTTGAGCATTTCACATTTGCTACATACTATGCTCCTTGATTTTTAATTTCGCTTACTTTTTTTTCACAACCCAAAGGATGACTCTATAAATTCATAATAATCTAGAGTCTAGACCTCGAATTCTATACACTGCTTATTCAATTCATACATATCTTTGAGACTTTAATATCCTTAATGAATTGTTATTTCTTACTTCTTCTCCAAGTGCTTGCTCTAATATAATAAAGTGATGCAGTTTATGCGGTACTGTGCACTGCAAAAATTAAAATTAAACTGCAAATGTGATTTTTTAACCCTCCTAAAATCGTTATATACGTCGAAACCATTAGTGTAGTTTGATCCCTTTTTGTTGCTGTTTCTGGACCAATTTTAATTTTTTACTCACCCCTAGATAAAACAATGTTCGTAGAAACTAGTTGGATCCATTTCATTTCTATATTTCCCAACAATTTGGAATTAAAAATGAACATATCTAATTATCTAATTCTCCTTCCTTTTCAAAATCAGTGTATCAAAGGATTAAATTAGACAAATTCAATTGGACGTCGCAAATTGAATAGTACATCAAAGAAAAATCTTTTATCCACACCAAATTCAAAATAGGATACTCGGCCAAATAAAAAGTTGCTTTGTTTATCATTTTTTCTTTCTTTTCTATAACCTACCTTAGGTCTTCATTGTGAATAAAGTAGTAAAGAAGAGATGCACATATTCTTCTTCTATTTTTTTCTCTTTCAATCCTACGTTCATGGCAATCTACATTCGACATGAAATTTTTGATTATAAATTATTATTTTTAGCCGTATCAAAACCTTACTGCATGCTAGATTAAGAAGAATAAGCTGGCATGGAACTCATGCCAATTTTATAAGTACCATTAAATATGCATTGGAGCAAAGAGAATTAAGGAGTAGTAGAACAAAATTTGGTAAAAATCAATTGTAATACAAGTGGGAGAGTCCATGGCAGTCGTCCTTATGGACCACAAGGATGCAGGCCAAATGCTGTTATTATATTGATGAACATATTTTTACCTTGTAGATCACATGTTTGCAAGTAAAAGTCGTCTTATTATAATGGGATATGATTATGAATCCAATTAACTGTGAATTCTTTTGGACTTGACCACTCGCCCCTCAATACAAATAGAAAATAAAGTCCCAACTCTATGTAATAATGAAACCTGCAGTGACAATTAGAAAGAACATACAAGTCAGATATGTAGGAAAGAAAATACAACATATGGATTGCTTTCACACCAACTATGGATTGTTACATACTCCTTTTTTTTCATGCTCATTTTTTTCGGAGTATAATATAATTCATAATCGAGAACGTTATCACTATTATTATTACAATATTAAGAATCAATCAAGTCTTACTATAATAGAAAAAAACAAACTCACAAACCAAATAAGCCTCGCACAAAGAAGGAAATACCCTTCACAAAAAAAAAAAAGAATAAACTCACCTAAATACAAATAATCCATGAAAAAACTATTGGCTTCGGTAGAAGTTTGTTGATCCATGAAGAAGATACTGGATGAACAAGTGCGCAAAAAAGTGTATATTTGCTTTGTACAAAAAGGGAGAACTATGAAAAAAGTGTACAAATATAACAGATGCAAAAGGCTTCGTCATTCTTTGTTCCTTTACATACAAGTGAAAATTAGGATTTTTTTTTAGAACTTGCACTATTATACTGTAGTAAAGTTGGGAATATATTTTAATTCGAGGGTCTAGTGGGGAGGCGGGGAAAGGGTCAGTAGGGGAATTAAGGAAATCTAAAAAAAAAATATACCTTCTAATTTTTTAAAACGTACTTCATGAATTTTTGATTTCTTATTCATGGGTTGACCCGAACCTATAAATTTTTCCAATAATTTTTTTTTATTACTAAGTTATCACTTTTCGTGTGAGAGTTCTCTTTTAGTGTAGTAGGTTAAAAGCCTATCCTCTCCGTCTAGGTGTGTTGCCAATCTATATTCATTCTTATAATTTAATGTATCAAAAATAATATATATAATTAATATATTCTTATTTATAATGCTTCTAAATTACTTTCCTGGTCTAGATTGAATTATAATGAGATAACTTACTATACATATAAATAAGTAAACTAATTAAATATAATTATTAAAAGAGAAATTATTTATATGTCAACAAATGTTTGAGGGAATTGGATTGCAATTTAGGTGAAACTCTATTTAAGTGATAAGATATAATAATTAGGGTGAAGTTATTTTTAATTCTTTTCTATTCTATGTATTCACTTATGTTTGTATTATATACTCATTCTATTTCAAAATATAATATTATTACTAATTTTTAAAGTAAATTTTTAACATTCTTAAATTCAAAATTGATACAATTTTTTTAATTTTAACTAATATTATAAATTATCAAAAGAGTACAACGTAACTAATTATAAAACTGTTTCGTAATTTTACATGAAATCTTCTCAACTGAAATAGTGCTACAATATGAACATTTTTATTACTCTTGCAAAAAAAAAGAACTTTATATAAAAAAAAATTGAAAATTTATTAGGTTTTGAAATTTCATTTATTTTTAATATTTTTGTATATCTTGGTAAAATGAAAAAAAAAAAACTAACATAAAAAATCGAAGAACGGGTTAGTATTTAATTTTCTACACTCGAGTTGGGATGAAATGTTTGGCCCCGGAATGGGCTTGGCTGGGTTGGGTTTAGGCTCACATCCTACCGAAACAACAGGCCTAGCAAATGAAATCTCCTTCTTTCTTCTTTTTTCTTCCTCCTTTCGAAGTCGGAATAAAAATCGTATCAAATCCGAATACTTCCATCTTTCTCTCTCTTTCTTAATTTGGAGTTGTATATACGCAAACGGGTACATACTATAATATATATATATATATATATATATATATATATATATATATATATATATATATATATATATATATATTGTAATAATCTAATTTTTTTTAATAATTAAATATTAATTTATTTTTTTCTAAAAGGGTAATTGAATTAAAACGGTAAGTTACTGGGGTTTTTTTTTTCCGTTTGGAAAGTTAAATTATTTTAGTAGATAATTAAAAAATTATTTTAATTGAAATTAAGGAGTCCATTGGGGTTTTAGAATATTATTGTGCACTGTAGCTTATTAAAAAAATCGTAATTAATTAATCCAATGTTGGAATTAATGAATCCAAAGCCCATTTTTTCACATTTTAGTCCTCTTTAATGTTAGAGAAAAAGAAAAATTATTTGACAATGTTTTCCTACCTTAAATTGATAGAAACCGCAACATGTGTCTGATTCACGTCACTGTTTTCAGCCCTGACTTTAAAAATTCATAACTTAGTCATATTAACTCCGAATTGAGTGATTCTTAAGCTTATTTCATATATTTTTCGAAAGTTACAATTTTTGTGAAGACAGGGAGGGATTTTGAGAAAGACGGATTTTTTACCATTGCATATTGAAGAAAGACGAACAAAAAAGGTAAATATTATTTTATATTTTAATTTTAAGTTTAGTTATGCATATTTTAAATTAGATATTGTTTTTAAAAATATAGATATGAAATTAGATAACATGATAATCAGAAAGAAAAGATGAATCTATATAAAGGAATATAATTTGATTAAATGTAAAATTTAAAATCTAAAAATCTATTTTCATATATTTAAGGTCTATTGCGTGGGTTATATATCTTAATCTAACCGTTGAATCGTTATAAATTTTGTATATGTTATACTTTTATAAGCTCAGAATTTTTTTACCAAATTTGAACAGTTAATATTAATTATTTTATTTGCTATGAATTTTAAGAAATGGTTGATCTGAAATTTTGTGGCAGAATTTTCAGCAACAAGTTTTAATATTTAAAAATATATAACTTAATGATTTTAAATTCGATTTGAGTGATTCTTGAGGCTAAATTAGAGTATTTGAAATCTAATTTTTGTTAAAATTATTTTATTTGAAAAATAGTTATAAAATCATATTGATACGAGCGGTACAATGAACTAAGTCTTAAGAATAATTTATCGGATTGGAGTTTTTAGATTTCTTAACTTTCGCTATTAATTTTTATGCTTTGGAGGTATTGATAATGATCTAAAAAAGAATAATTAAAGGCACCTAGAATAATTTGAAAAGTGTTTTAGAATTAGTTGGTGAAATTATATACTTAAGTTTGAGTGAATATGTTTAAATGATGAATAAGGTTTTATATTAAATATCGTTGGCGTTTGAGTGAATTGGCTATCAAGTACAGATTCTGTATTACGTTCCTTTGATTATGCTTGTATTTTTTTTTATCTCGTGATATCATCATTTATAACTGTTTCCTTATATTTCTATTGACACCCTTAAATAGAAGTTTAATGTTTGATATCTTGACTTTATTTTGGAATTTGAACTCCTTATTTTATAATTTGTATTGATTCTATCGTTTTTCAATGATAGTCTCATTATGTTGATTTGTTTGTTTTGTTAATCATTTAGAATTTGGTACTCGCTTAATTGTTTCATTTTCTAGTAAATTCTTATTTTCTTTCGTTTTAGTCTAGATGTTTTGAACTTTGTATTTTGTACTATTTTGAATTTATTCTTTATGCATAAACATTGTTGATCTTTGTAGAGTTGTACATGTTGTTACATTACTTTGGAGGTATTTTATTTATGATTTGATTTGGTTCAACATGTACGTTTAGAACTCTTTTGTTGGTATTATGTCGCATGTGTTGTGACACTATATTTTTGATAGAATAAGCGATATGGTATGCTTGAGCTATAACCACATGTGGGAATACTACATGTATGTCTTCTTAGCATCGATGTATGACACATTTCATGACGATGTAATCAGCCTACGACATCTCCGTTTATGCTCCGGTGAGAGTTGGCCTTATTTTGATTTTATTTTGGAAAACGTATAGGCTAGTCATAATTTTATGTTCTGTTTTGTTTTGCGGCTTGGTAATATTTTGTTGAACATACCTTCTGATTATAAATGCATTTGAATTCGTGTGATTTGTCTGTGTGACATTATTTTGACTTGTATATGTGGCAGTATGTTGAATTGTCATTGTGACAAGATATATTTGTTTTATTTTGAACTCGATATAAAATCACAACTTAGCATTTTGATTTAACGTTCTACGTTCTTTTTTATTTCATTAATTCTATTACTTCAATATATTCTTGTTCAAACTTTGGTGGTCGGCATTTATATTTGAGGTTATCATTCTTATTCTATTAAGTTAGTTCTAAATTTCAGTTTTACATATCTTTATCTGTATTGGTCATTTGACTCATACTATAGTTTTCTTCTGATATGATTATAGGGGCGATTTAGAATTCGTGTAAAAAGAGTTATCTTTGACCATTTAAATTGATTTTATTTAAGTTTTGCTTAATTATATAAATTTTAGATAATTTATTCAATTCAATTATAGATTTTAGACTATTAAATTTTTTAAAATTATTAACGCTTTACTTATTTTAAAATTTGTTGGGCTTTGTACCTCCCTTTTCTATTCGGAAAGGGTGTTACTGTACACACACATGTAATAGTTAGAGAGAGGAAAAGAGGGCGGCGATTTTGATTAGGCAGAGTTGAACAGGGCCTGAGCTCTTCCATTTTTCTGTTGATTAAAGGTAAAAAGACTTAATTTATCAAATTACTCCATTTTCTCTTTCAATGTGTTCCTTCTTTTAGGGCTGGCGCTTATTATTAGATATTTTCCTCTTTTTTAATCTCTGTGTAATTCGTTTATATGTATTTGTTTATATTAGGTATTACTGTTTTGAAGTTAAATTTAATAAATTTTAATACTTTTGCCTACTCAATTCAGTTTTATACTCCTGTAAATAGAGGGAATTCGGAGTATTCTAGGTTTCTGATAAGTTACTTAATACTTTTGATTGATTGGTATTAGTATGATTATGATGTTTGAAATTTTGGTAGTTCATGGTACTATTTGAGGTTTAGATGCCTGATATTTGATGAAACCCTAATCTCTCTCATTCCTTCAGTTCTATTATGTTGATAAATAAATAAGAGAAGGTGACATTTTACTGTTAGTTTATTAAAATAGTAAACTTGAGGTGATCTGTAGGTTTATGCTTGAAAGGTAACACTTCAATCAGTGATAAAAAAAAGTACATATAGATCTGAGATCAAACATGGGGTAGTTTGGCCTAGCTCGAGCTACCTTTTTCTTTCTTTCTTTTCAGTATATTGATCAAAGATAAACCTTACCATTACACAACCATTGTTGCTTCTCAACTAGCCTCTAGCTGAAAGTTTGGTATATATGCCCAAGATGTTACTCGAGTCTGAGAGAAAAACTCCTTCCTTGTTCCCAATCAAATCGGCATGTCTTTAGATGAAATGAGAATGTATTGATTTGATTCTAGGTTTTTGTTCCACCACAGGTCCATTACCAATATAAAGGTCTCATGGACATACATATTGTTAATAAAGCATTCTCGTACGCTTGAATTACTTGTCTTGAATTACACTTATGGTCATTGGCCTTTCCAGGCTTTGGTCAGTCTCTATAATCTTATTATGGTGATAAATATTATCCCTTTTAGTGGTACTGGTGTACGGAGGTGATTATTTCTGAGTTGATCAAAGATTCGAATCTGTGTAGTCTAGACCAATCTATTAAAGAAAGCTTATCTCATACAAAATGGTACAACAAAGAAGGCTTAAATAACATTACCAATTACTGCCTCCATTTCAGTTTGAGTGTCATGATTCAATTCCAAGTGACTGACAAGGATTTTAAGACAAGCACATGACACATTTTGATAGATATTTTTCAATATTTCTCTTTTAGAAATTTCACAGTAGATGATATTTATTACAAAAAAGGAAAATTAGAAAAGAAAAAAAAAAACTTCACATCAGATGCTAAAGAATAATTTAGGAAAATTCTCTCTAAAGCACTAAATTTGTCATTTTAGTTCCTTAAAATCCAGGCCGAAATCACAATTGTCAAGTTGAAACCGCCCAAAAAGCTAGTATGTTAGAAAAGGCAGGTACAATGTTTAATTTCGCTTATTTTTAACTATTTTATTTATGACTTGTATATGTACTAGGAGATCACAAGCCTTTATTTCAGGTCAATCGACATATGTGTGTTAAACCTGAATTGTTCTATGGATGTAACTTTTTCTATATCCCATGTATTTTTTTTAATTGTATCCTGCTAAAGGTACTTGTCCAAAAATTCAGAATGACTACAGACCATGTTGATCATGTGAATACTTCTTCCTCTATTGTAAATTTAAGACCCTGCTAATAGAGGAACAATTCAATCAAGTTATATAAGTTATTTAACTGTGGGAAGTTCAATAGTGTCATTAGGTTTGAATTTGCATACGATTCTTACACCTTTAGGAGCCTGGTTCCATGTCCACAATGTAATTTTAAACTGTAATCATCTCATCTTTATAGAGTATACCCCTCTTTTCTGTTTTTCCTTGCCCTTTTGGAGCATAAACAATTGTTGAAGATTTTTTATTGTATTATAATTAGATTTTGGTTCAGGGCCTTGGCCATTGCGCACCAGATTGCGTTGCTTGCTGCCAAACTCGAAATTTAACAGTTTTACAGCCCAGGTGGCAAATGATGCAAGAAATAGGACGCTATGAAATAGTAAATTCTATGGAGCATATAAGGATGGACTTGATTTTTTTCCTTTAAAATTTTTATGTTGGATGGACTTGACTTTTTGACATGATATCAGGGATAGAACTCCAAATGATTGGTGGTTTGAGTCTTTGGCATTTATTGACACTTGTCTATGCTTTCCGGGATATTTTGATAATGCATAATGATGCAGGACGAGCCTAACAAGCCCGTAGTGAAAGTTGATTGAACCAATATAAAAGACTTTGGAAGCTCAATTATAAGTTGTATTTTAATTAGTTTCGTTAATTTGTAGTTATCTTATTTAATTTGTAATTATCTTATTAGAGTCCAATTTAGGATATGAAAGTTGTTTGAGTATTATAAATAGGGATGTACTTTATTATTTTTGATACAAAAATATAGAATTAAATGAGTTTTTGTGTGAGAAATTTATTTGTATCCGTTACCCATACCTCATTACTAGTGTCTTGTACTTTAATGGTAAAAGATGATAATGGGAGCTATTGCATGCATGGAAAAGGAACATGATCTAGGAGTGTCCTGAAGGAATTAGGGTTGGACCATAGGATTTTATTTGAAAGGACTAAGATTTCAATTTTTACTTGAGCATTATTCACATGCATATCGTGTTCTGATGTCTTTTGCGTTATTCGAATGATGGCTTTGTTATACTTTTCTAATTACATTCTTTAGTGTCTTCTTTTTTGATACTCATGTTAACATCTCTCTTGTGCTGGAGGAGTGTAGGTGTTTTTCTTAGTTCGGGTCTTAAGTTATAAAATATGTTATGTAGTACCTCTCCTTCTCTTCTAAGTTCTCATTTTGTTATTTATTGTAGTCACGATATCTATCACTTCATAAATGCAAGGTCAGAGAACGCTGCCGGCTGACGAAGCACCAGTTACTAAGCCACGGAAAAAGAAGCCTCCAACCCAGAAGGCCTCCAAAATTCAAACAGAAGGGAGTGGTGTGAAAAGGGTTCAAGAACTAATCAAGCCAGTGCATAAGGCCTCCAAAAGAGGCTTGACAAACGAAATCCCCTCGTTGTTCCCGCAACCAGAGAAATCAACCTCAGACTCATTGCCAGATTCTTCATCATCTGGAAATGAATATCGAGCACTGAGACGAAAGTATTTGCTGCTTGAGGAAGAAAGCTTTGGTTTGGGGAGAGAGTTGACAGAGGTCGAAACCGATATTACAACTCTTGAAAATGAAAAGCTTGCTCTCTTGGATCAGCTTGTCGTATTAGAAGGCCTGGTTGATCCTTCGGAATTTCAAGCCCAAGGCCAGCGTTTACCTTAGATCCAGACTTCTGGACTTCGATCTGTGTTATAAAGACTGATGAAGTATATTTAAGATTGTTGATAAAGAGAGAGAGAGAGGTTTGTGAACAAGTTTATAGTTGAAATATGTATTGAATGAAGCTGCATTTTGCTCCAGTATACAACGAATTCTCAGAATTTGGTTAGCCTTTTTAAAACTTAATCCTTATTTCTATTTCCTTCTCTCTTACTTTTATTACCTGTTTATGAAGAATTAGGCGTACGTTAGTAACATGGCATCAACATTATTTTTATATTTGGCTTTTAATTTGACAAACAGCCTGTGGTCCATGCCAAACTCCACACCCAGAAGGACGTAGTGTTTTCTTGACAAAAATAAAAAATTGTTTGATAAAAAGAAAATTCCGGTAAGCAAGTAATGACCCTTTGGACTAGGCAGGAGAATTATTTTCTTCTTGAGAAGTGTGCCATCACTAGAAACAGAACTAGGGTTGCTCGTGACAAGAATGCTGCACCAAGACGAGTTGCTCTGGTTTTCTTTAATCTCTTTCTACACAATTATTTCATAAATTGAGTAGATTTAGGTCCTTGCCGACTAGCAATAAGCCAAAATACATGAAAAGACCAAAGAAAAAGTGTTTGTCTAATATACAAATAAAATAAAGCAAAGCCTTATTCATCAGCTCAAATGATTGCTCTAACCTAGAGTTTCAACACTCCAAGGAGTTCAATCTTGGACCATATGGTAAAGTTAGAATTTGAGAATTCTTATATCTGCAGATAAGACACCATGAAATCTATTATGTAATTTGGCTTAAATTTGCCAACAAAATCCCACCATGATAGTGAGAGCTGTCATCAACATAAACTGAATCAAGGGAAAGAAATTAAGTCAAGAAAATAAACTTTTAACTGCTAATAATCATATTATAGGAGCTATTGGATGTTAAGCTGCACCATAACAAGTCATAACTTCATTTTGCTAGGGCTTATTTGGTTACCAGCGTTTGTAAGTGTTGCAATGGTAACGTTTGGTGCATTTGAACTTCCAAACTCCAAATGCACCAAACTCACAGCACCAATTTTGGTGCAGTGCATTCACTGTTTGCGAGTTGAATAAACTGACTACAAATTTTCCATCTCCAATTGAGAGAAGCAAATTTTAAAGCAAGAAACAAGCAAAATGTGCAAAACACAAGGCTACTAGAAAATCATAATTGAATTTGTATATTAACTGGTGGTATATTGTTTCTTTTTAATTACTATGAACAAATTTATGCTTTCCAGCTCCAAGAGAAAGGTATAGTTGTCTATTTTCAGTAACATTTGATTTGGTACACGTTTCTACCTGTAAAGGTTCTGAATCCACTGAACTTTTCATCTCTTTAGTTTATCACTGTTACATCAATAACCCCAAGGTAGAAGGAGTAACCTCTACAACCAATGGCATGGTCACTCTAGAATCCCTGTTCCTCCATGCCAAGAATCCAAATACATAGCCCTGTGATGGAGCAACCACCTTGAAATTCACTGTAAAACTGATCTTCTCGCCATATTTTGTGAAGACTATTCGTTGAGGCACGATGGTGACATCAATTCCCCTTGGAGCATACACTACAGCTCGGTAAATACTTCTTGCCTTCCCAACGTTTGTCAAGGTTCGAGTAACTGACGAGTTGTTCTTCAAATTGGGCACTGTGATAGACGGATAGTTTAGGTCAGATGCTGTTGCAAATGTTTGATCTTGACAAGTGCTGTTGTCCCTTGTGATCAGACCCAGCAATCTGTCACTGTAACCAATTGAACAAAGAAAGGCTTTATAATCTGCTGGAGACGCATCATAGATCAGACCAGGATCCAGGACTCTCTTTGGGTTCACAAAGCCAGAGCCAAAATCAAATGCATTCCCCCTTCTCCCTTCAGGGTCCACTGTGATAGATTTGTGATGCTTATCCCTTACTACAGCTGCATTTTACTTCGTAATATCAGTTTATCAATAAGAAGCTACTTATAAAGCCAATAACCAAACTATGAGAGCTTAATATTAATACATTCATTTTACAGATGCATTATTGTGGATTTACTTAAAAGTGCTTGAATAGTGTGTGAATCTGAGTTCTGCATGATAAGAAGAGATTTTACTTCGTAATATCAGTTTATCAATAAGAAGCTACTTATAAAGCTAATAACCAAACTATGAGAGCTTAATATTAATACATTCATTTTACAGATGCATTATTTGTTGTGGATTTACTTAAAAGTGCCTGAATAGTGTGAATCTGAGTTCTGCATGATAAGAAGAGATGGAAATTCATGCAAATTCATCACACCATTTCTCATGCCGAAAGTTCAAAAAGTGTAGAGTCTCTCGTTCTTTCTTTCTTTCTTGTTTTTCTTTTTCTTTTTACAAAAAAAATTAATAAGTTCAGAATCTATCTTCAGAGCAGAACAAGTCTTATTGAATGTATAAAGAATTTCCAATTACTCAACAGAGACCAAGGAGCTCCACCTCATTCACTAATGAAATATCAACAAAGTGCAAATGAGTTTGTTTTCTAGCTGCTCAACTTTACCAGTTGTCATGATTGCAGATTTAATTGCAGATGGAGACCATGATGGATGCACAGCTTTGATTAAGGCTGCGATTCCTGTTATATGTGGGCAAGCCATGGAAGTTCCTGAGAGAATGTTGGAACTCATTTTTGCAACTGCTGGAGACCAGGCTGCAAGGATATTCAGTCCAGGAGCTGTGATATCAGGCTACAATAACAACAATTCAGTAAGTGTAATGAGAGTGGGGGGAGGGGGGTCATGAAAAATTCATTCTCTCTGTCATGAAGAATCGAGTTACCTTCAGAATTTCTGGGGTTAAGCTATTGGGACCTTTTGAAGAGAATGAAGCTATTCGAGGAGCAGGCTGAGAGCCTAATACAGTCTTTGAAGAGAAAATCCTCGACACTGGTTTGCTGTTTATATAAACGATAATTTTAAAATACAAAGAGATATCTAAGTAAAGCTATAGACTGGTCCTTTATTGTCATTGAGTAGAGAACATACCGTGTATGATTGATGTAAGATAGGATCCTATTCCCTATCTGTTTTCCAACCATAGCTGCAGGAATGACAAAAGGAATGGCAACATCCTTGTCTGTTTCATCTACAAGAATCATTCCAACTCCACCTGCTTCTTTTACTACAATGCTTTTTGCCAACTTTGACTCAGTTGAACTCTCTGCATGTCTGCAAACAAGAACCTTCCCTCGGGCCTTTGTTCTATTTAGGGAACTATCTAAACAAAAACTGGAGAGAGAAGCAGGAGAAAGGAAATAGTTTAGGTTTTCCCTTAATGCATAGATATCTAGATTTTACATGCAGCAAAATACCTTCTGCTTCACCTGGATTGATAAGGAGTGAAATATCCTGCGTATGCTTCAGAAGCAGATATGATTCTGGTGGAGGCCTTCATGTCCAGTAGACTGAGACTTTCCCCCTATTTAAATGAACCGGAACTAGTTAGAAATAGAGAATCATTCTGGTATGAACTTCAAAAAGTAACTGAAATTACCGTGATTTTAGCTCTGTTTCCCAGTATGATATCAGATGTGAAATCTCTGTCTGTTGAACTTGCAGTAACTGTGATCATCCAAGGAGCAAGGTTTGTAGCAGAACCCGGTTGTCCTTCATTTCCAATCGAGGACACCACCAGTAGTCCATGGCTAGCAGCATGGAATGACCCCACAGAGATGGCATCAAGGAAATAATCTCCCTGAGGAGACTCGGGACCCAAAGACAGAGACAAAATGTGAACCCCATCTCTAATTGCATCATCGAAAGCAGCCAACAAGTCTACATCATAGCAACCCGAGTCCCAACAAGTTTTGTAGACTGCAATCCTGGCCATTGGTGAACCCCCTCTAGCTCCGCCGGCTGCCAATCCTTTGTAATTCATGTCTGCTACGTAGCGGCCAGCAGCAGTCGAGGCAGTGTGGCTGCCATGACCATTGCTGTCTCTCGGGGATCTAAATGATGTTGTTCCTGTTCCTTCAGGATTTTCTTCAGCTTCGTACCCACTCAAGTAGTATCTTGCTCCTATCACTTTCCTAAATGAGGACAAGTTTAACTGAGAATGAGATCTAAATTATTAAACAGTGAAATTCCAAGAAAAGATTGACCAAGTAATAATGGTAAAGAAAGACCTGTTGCATGTTGAAATATTGAATGCTTCCCCTGATTGGCATTCCCCCTTCCACCCAGAGGGGACCGGAGGCATGTCAGCATCACTAAAACTTGGGGATTCAGGCCAAATTCCTGTCATACATGGTCTTCAAAAATCAATCTCAACATCTTACCAATTATCCTGAGAGACAAAATTTCTTTACAGTTCATTGTATAGTCCCTAATTATGGTGGCTGTCTTGGTTTTAACTTAATAACAGTGATTTTAGGAGTTACTGTATGTGTGAAAATGATAACATTTCTACAATTATATAAACAGTAGGAGAGAGAGGATGTAACGGAAACAAGGACAAATAAAGATGAATAATTATGAGAAAAACAAGGACAAATAAAGATGAATAATTATGAGAAAAACAATCAGGCCCATCATTTGTAGGACTATGAAAAAAGCTTTTGTCATGTTAGTTTAAGGAAGAGTGGCAAATCTTCCAGATCTCAACCATTAATGTCTTTAAGTGAACATAAAATGAATTAAAAATAAGTCAGATGATTTCCAGCTTCAATTCCCCAAATACCATGTGGATGTATTCAATGACAGAAATTAGTCGGCAAAACAAAGAAAAATGCTATTTTATAAAACTAATAAATGACGAGATGGTGCTTCATGTGTTCACTTCTCTACCAAATTAATGAACAAATTGTTCTACCTACCAAAAAAGGAATTGAATAAACTGGTTTTGGGGGGAATTTACCTGTATCAATAAATCCGACGATGACATTAACTTGGTTCTTGGTGGAAAAACCTGGGATTTCCATGGTTTCTTCACTTGAAAGGCCCATGAAATCCCATGAATGAGTAGTGTGTAATTTTCTCCTGGTATTTGGAAATACTGATACTACTCCTGGCATCTCTGTTTCGAAGTCATAGCATTAGTCACACACAATTCTATTAAAGAAATAATTGCTCACAGATTGTGTCATATAATCTCACAATAACAGCTTTAAACTAGTACAAACAGTCAAACAATGACAGTGAATAGAGAGACTTACTAGCCATTTGAGAAGCTTGGTCCTCTGTCAATTTGGCTGCAAATCCTCTGAAACCATGCCTGTAGCTATACAAGTGAGATTCCTGGGCTTTTTCAACGCTGTACCAACACCATTTATAGTAATCAGTCAAATATTTGAAAATATACTAAACGAATCAGACAATCCATTTAGCAAAAAAAATAAAAAGAATCAGACAATCCATCCGCAAACGAGAAAATAGTAACACCAACAAAATAATTCACAAAAAATGGTATAAACTTTAAAGTAAAGGCGCCCACAAACAAATAGAGAAGAAGAAGATGGGATTGACCTTCCTTGATGAATGGAAGTAAGCATTTGATGATTTTGCCTCAAAATCTCATCTGGGTCTTCATCGCTAGCTCTGCTACCCATATACACCACATACACCTGCATAAACATGAACCCACCCCAAGTATATACGAATTTCAATAGTTGAAACTTTTGTAAAGAAATATAACATCACATATCTGTATTATAGAATGAAGAAAAAAAACCATTTTACCTTAGCAGAAAGGCACATACTAATCTGTGAAAGAAAAACAGAGATAGAAAGATAAAGAACCATAGCAATTTGGGTATTATACAGTGAACCCATTTCCTACTCTCTGTAAATGGGGAGATGTTGAGGAAGAAGAGCAGTTTTTATACAACAGAGTGGTGGGGTTTTTTTTTTTTTTTAGGGGAGGGGGGGTCTGGGTTGGAATGAAGAGGAGAGAGAATGTTCAAAGGTTTACTGGGGTGTGTTTAGGGGCGAGGGTGATATAGGGAGGAGATCCGCATGATTGAATGACCAAACGAAAAGCAAAAGATATGATGATATGTTATTATTGGCTCTACACTGCAAAAGGTCTGAAATGAAACGTGAATCAAGTGTGATGAGCGTTTAAATCTTTACCAGTAGTTTTAGTACTCGCCCACCCTCTTCAGCTAGTTGCTGATCAAGTTTCTCTTTTATATATTACTCCATCCGTCCGACCGAGATAAAAGTTTTAATTAACTTTTTATATATATTAAAAAAGAAAATAATAATAATAATAAAATTATTTATATTTAAATTCTTATTTAATTATATAATTTTTTTCACTTGACTAGTGATAGATACTTCACAAATATACATCAAGAATATAATTTTTTTCAATATTTCTCTTTTTAAATTTTTTCATGTCTTCTTGCGGAATGAAAAAAAGTTGATAGAAAAGGATGGTAGTCCTTGATATTTATAAGATATGATGGAGTGATTTGCCCTTGATCGGTAGAAAGACCAAAATATCCTTGATTCGTTGGAAAATTTTAGAATGCTTTTGAGTGAATGGACCATAAAATAATTTATGTCAATACACGTGTCCCTTCTTATTGGTGGTTCATATTTTGATTTTTACAATATGCCATAGATTATGTGAGATAGTTACAAGTAACATATGTATGTTATGGGTAAAAAGAATATGTAGCTTTTCATAATTAAATTTGGCTATAGATATATTTATTTATTAATGATATTTTTGTTTTTTCATTATTTTTATTAATGGTATTACATATACTTTACTATTTTATAACAAAAAATTACATCTTTTTATTTATTATTTATAGCTAAATTTGATTGTAGCAAGTCACATATTCTTTTTTTACATATTAACAATATAATTATAATTAAAAATACAAACTTGATTTCATAATTTTTTTGTTCAGCTTTGTCTTTTCTATTCAAATTAGTATATATACTATCTAAATTTGAAACAATTAAATATATTCCAAATTCGTAACGAATTCAAAAGGAAACCTAATCTGTTATAAAAAAAAATAAAAGAAGAAGAAGAAGAAGATGGAGAGTGTCTTTTGTTTTTATATCTCTAATAAAAAAAAATCTTTTCAAATAATTTTTATTTCTATATCTACCAATTTTATTTTAAGCTTTCTTATCAAAATTTTATGTAACATAATATATCTTAACAAATTTTATATATGGTAATTTTATTATTAAAATTTTATTAAGATGTCGAAAAAATCTATTAATAAATCATGTGATCGATTTGATTATATTAGTATTAGTCATAAATTTTATTGTTAATTTAATATTCAATAAATTAAATTTATTAAAACTTAAATTTTTATCAAATCACATGATTAATTGTACTAATAATAAATCTAAATTTGAATAATAATTGTAAATTAATTAAAGAATTATAGTGAATTCATTACTATCTGATTTCATAATTAAATTAAAATTTATTAACTCTTAAATTTCATAATTCTATTTGGATTAGAAGTTCAAAGAATTCATTTAATCTAAATAAAATTAAAATAATTACTTTCTCATAATCATAGCTAAATAAATCTATATTTTATTCAAAATATTTAGCTTAATAACTGATCGAATGAACCTATAATATATAATTCAACAATTTATTAATTAAATAAATATTTAAGAATTTAATAACTACCATTTATCTTCTTAAAATTTTAATTAAATATTTATTCTATATTTAATTAATTATATTAATAAACATAATAAATAATTATTCATGTTATTCATATTTCGCACAAAGTTGGTGACATTGTGTTATATTTACATGTAACCATGTAACATTATAACATATACTCCTATTGGCCGGGTCAAATTGGAACATACCTAACAAAACCTAACGAATTGTCTTAATAATATTTTATAGGTTATTTTCACCCATCACAGTCTCACTTAAAATATTATAATTAAATATATTATTAATAATTTATTAGAGACTTATATACATGTCAAACTATTTTACATTATTCCAATGAGAAATTGACGAAAAGATACTATTTACACTATCCACTTGGTTGTGAAAATATCCATTTTTCATATGTTTCATTTGTTTATTCAAAACCTCAATTTATATTTAAAAAAATTTATTTATTAAAAATTTTAAATTAAGTTAGACCAGAGTTGAGCCATAAACAAAATAAACTTAAATTTTCACCAAAGGCCCTACTGACATGGAGCCCCAGTAGATGCGAAGGGACTCAAAATAGATCACAGCTCACGATCCAAACCCAACCCAACTAGTCACGAGTTCCTCCAGGCTCCACGCCATCAATTCCGGCGGAGACCGTTAGCTTATTCCGGTGTAGTCATCTATCTACGTCACATCACTTGTTGTTGTGTCATTCTTGTTTTGAAAAAGTATAAGTTAACAAAAATTAATAATAAAATAAAAGAAAAATTTAACATGTGCCCTAAGGACACATATTAAGCACACAATTCAAGAGAATATTCTCTTGAACTGTGTGCATATTCTCTTAATTTCTGCATTTGCGCTAAGTTAAATATATAAAATGATGATGTTTAAGAATAGCTTTTAATGTTTAAATAAACCTTTAATATTAATTAAAAATTTAGTAGTGATGATTGATACTTAAAATGATGTTAAAAATAAAGAGTAAAAATTAGAACTATCATGCTATTTTATTTATAAAATACTAATGCATCTTTAATTTTTAAACAGACTTAAAAAATAGTATACTTTACGAACATATGTCTAAGCTAACATATTATCAATTAGTTTGATGTGGCACATCCGTTGCATGTGTAATTGGAGTGAATGTAAAATAATATTTTTTAACGAGTCTTGTTGGTGAAATAAAAATATAAAAAAAAATTAAATTAAAGAAGACAAAATAATTTTAAAAATAAACTTGTAAGAAAAAAAGAAAAAATTCTTACGACACAAATTCACTAACGGCTAAAGCCACCACTTTATTAATAGAGATTTAATAAAACTTTATACATTGTTGACACCAAATTAAAAGTAAGGGGTTTTTTGTTTAAACATGTATTCATTTAATAAAAGGAGGCAACTCAACCGCAACTTCCAGCACGGTTATTTTGTTACAACTCTATTTCAGTCATTAGCCTTATCTTCGACATCTCTTTCTTATGATTAAGGTAACGACTTTGGACATGACGAACTACCATAGTGCGACGGACGGTGTGTAACAATTATGGTTAAATTTCCTTGCAATGTTGGTGTAAAGAAAAGTTTAATTTCTTTTTGATTATATCTCTCTTTCTCTTTCATCATTTTCCCCAAATTTATTTGTGCCCACCCAGAAAATAACTATAATAATAAGATCAATTGGTGCACAATAAAATATTTACTAGTTGATTTTACATGTGCTAGTGCAACTATGTCTGTATGTTTTCGACATTCTTCCTGCTTATCCTCTTTCTTTACATACATGCATTCATTGTCTAACTAAAAATGTTTTTCATTTTTTCCATGTTTGTCTTCTAGTTCTAATCTGTTCTTTTTTCAAAAAAATTATTAAATGCTTCTGGGGCACCTGTCACTATGTCACGTGGTGCCTCACACTATTTATAGTTGTCACTTCAACACTTAAAGTGAAATGACTCACTTTAAGTGCTGAAGTGTTAGTACGTGAGTAGTGTGAGACACCATGTGATAGGTATCTCAGAATCACTGAATAATTACTTTTTTTTTTTTTTGTGATAATTCTATCAAGAAAATGCTTATTAGAATTCCTTCCATGGCAAGAAAATCAGTAGCTTTTTCACTCATAAATGTAAGGCCTCTTGTGATATTTGGGATTCTAAAAGTGACAATTTTTTCTTTTTTGAGTATGCTTTTGTTGACACAATATTTTGCTTTTTATAAGAAATTGTTTCGAAAGGCTGTGACAAAATAGTCATGAGTTAATATATAACACGTAATTGAATTAACTTATGTCTGTCGAAAAAAGGAAAACAAAGACAAAATACGGGAAATATTGTAACATCAACACCTATTAGTTCTACAGTTAACTCATCTCTGGTGAACAGTCCAAGTCTAGTCTTCTAATCTTCCAACTTAAACCATTAGATATTTTCAATTTATGTTTAGAAAAACAGTGGAGAAAAAAAATAACAAACTAGATCGAGTACTTGTATGAAAAGTATAAGTGAATAATATCCGGTGACAAATTCGGTAACAAAATACATCAGGTCCTATTTTTTAATGATTGAGAATAAATACGGCGTTTAATTTTGTCACCAGATATTGTATACGTAGTATTATCATTTTTTTTTATTGAAAAGGAAAAAGATTCAGACAAAGCTGAAACAGCTAATCCGCAAAACTATGTTAGGTAGCGGTAGATGGACCAAATAATTTGGCATTTCGTCTAAGATATAATTGCTTTTACAACAATCTAACAATCGTGGCCCCTTCCTCCATTATTAATAAATTAACTCGAAATAATGGATCACGGTTTAAATTATGAATGAATTAAGATGTTCCATCTTTTGCTTAAGATCTTAGTCATTGTTAAGGGATTGGCCAACAAAGGTGCAATAATAATTCATGCTCAATGAACATAAATAAATTTGGTCATGGAATTGTCCATTGAATATCATGTTTAGTCACTTGCCTATTTCATCTCAAGGAAGTTAGTTAATTAGGGTTTGATATTTGTGCAAACCTTGTGCATTTTTCTTTGGTTTACGAGATGCGAGTATAAAATTAGAAATAAAAGAATAAAATATCACTCTATTTTTAATTACTTTCTGATTTAAGTTTTTAATTTTCTCTTCAAATACAGAATTAACATATTATTATCGAATACTTTAAAATTACTAATTTACAGACACTATTTATAAAATATAGTATATTTATATATTCTTTTTTACTTTATAGACTATGTAAGTGAACCAATTATAGCACTTTTCAGTGTTTGAAAAATAAAAAATAAAAAAAATTATTAGCACTTTCAGAATCTTATTACTCCACAAAAACTAAAACTTTACCGTTGGAATGACAGATTGTGTGTTCGATGGTCGAAGTACTGATGATAAACAATGGAATTGGGAATGACTGATGAGAATATATATTACATATGCACTAAACTTTATAAATGGCAGACATTCACTCAACATTCTGCCATGAAGTGCGTGCCTGCTTTTCTCCTTTTCTCCCGACTAATTTCGTCGTGCCGGCAACGGTACTCATAGCTACTGGGATGCCGGAGACATACACAACCTATGCTATGATCCCTCGACTCTAATTTATAAAATTTATTTTATAAATTTTATGTTTTTTTTTTTTTCATATTTAGCCATAATTTATTAAGTTTTTAGTTTACGCATGACAATATAATTATGATGTTAAATTAAAATATATTATTTCATTTTATACTATCATAAAAAAATAAGAATATTTTTTTGTAATAATTTTATTTTTTATAAATGAAAGTATACATGGAATTTTAAGAGTCATGCTAAACATGATGACAAATTTATGTCGATATTAAATATCTACGTATATAAATATATGAGATAAAAATGAATTAAGAAATACACTCACACATTTATTTAGAGTTACACGTTAATCGTAATCTAATTTTGTCATAAAATTTGTCGATGCATATGTGTAGATATATATCATTTCCTGAATTTTAATTGTGAAATCATGGCACTTTCCCTTGCTTTGTTTTGTCCCATTAGTCCCATCTCTCCTTTTCTATCTCAAAAAAAGGCTCTTATTATACTCTTTGGAAATTCCATTTAAAGTTGTGATACTTTATCATATATATATATATATATATATATATATATATATATATATATATGTTAATCTGTAACGACCTCTGAATCATTGAGTAGAATTTAAAGGTTCGATCACATGGAGCACTTAAGTCATCCAACTTATTCTAACTAACCAACGGGCATATTTTAATAGTAAAGGTGAAGTCTTATATAGGAGTACAAAATATGAATTAGCTAAGGTCATTTCTAACATATGAATTTTAGATTAAATATAATTTAAAATTTATTTATTTTCTTTAATAGATAGATTAAATATAGTTTTGGATTATATTTGAAATACTTAAAAGACTAAATCAAAGAACTTGATAATCTATAAATTATAATTTTAATTATATTAAAATGGGAGAGTAGAAATATGATTGAAGTTTTTTTAAATTTATTGATTATTTTAATCTTTTTATATTATATTTCACGAAATAATTTATTTACTAGAAAAATTGAAGACTAAATAACATTTACTGATGTCATATAAATTAAATATCATTTATGAGATATTCTAATTGTTAAAAATACTCTAACACACTGCAAAAAGTTTTGAACTGTAGATACACGTATGACAGTATATATACCCCCAAAAAAAGAGAGTATGCAATTAGAATGTATTGATTCTATAATTATTCTACTACTTAAATTATGTAGCAGTAACTTTTTTTCTTTCTAAGGAGGTACTACTTGCTATATGATAAGTGGGATCCATGACATAACATTGTGACTTGTGAGACCCGTCATTTCTCCTCATTAATAACAATCCCCATCACAATCACAAATGCGTTCCCACTTAAAAGAATCATCATCTCATGACAGATAAAAAAGTACCTAATAAATAATATAGGAATCTGTATTATCCGAGCATCATGTCAAGAAACTACATTTTGAGGCAAAATAACTTGCAAATTTAATATTTGAAAATGAGAGTCGAATTTGACCTCTAACTTTTTCTTACGTTTATATTGCATAATATGGATAAATAAGTCAACATTCTTTAAAAAGAATAAGTATTAATTACGCTCCTATCCTCCTTAAAAAAGAAGAGTATTATTCTTCGATATATATATATATATATATAAAATAAAAATGGGTTATCCAACAATCAATCATCTAATTCCAATGTGTTCATAAAAAAGAAAAAATTAATATTTTTACAAGAAAAATTAATAGTTCTACAAGACTTTATTCATATGAATAGTAAATAAAACTCTCCTTTATTTAAATTAGTCTTACAAAATTATTAATTTTTCTTATAAAAGTATTAATTTAAAAAAAAATATTATAAGTTTGGAGAGAAGGACTAGACAATAAAGATTTCAAGGAATTGGCCCAGTATAAAAGGAGTTTTTTTTATGTACAATAATTTTGTCAATAATTTATATATTTATTTTTATAAAAAATAGTATGACTCATTATTTACATGATAAATTTTATTATTTTTTATAAAAATTATTACATAAATTATTATAAAATATTATTATTCATATCTTTTTCCTCATAAAAGTAGGTTGAGCAAAGCAAAAGCAGGGCAGACTTAAGAAGCGACTAAAAACCAAGATTCAAGCAAAAGCAATCATTTCCATGGCCTCGATCTTTGTGTGGGACTGACTGGATATATATATATAATATATATATATATATATTGGGGTAGCAATTAAGTAGGCAGTGGACTACCCCATTCTTTTCGGTGCAAAATGATTTTACACAAGAGTTAAATTGGTGATTATCCATCTCAAAACTAATTAATAATCCATCACCTCTAGGCAGTCCTCACCACAAATCTGATGTTATGCTGTCAATGTACACTGAAATTCTGTTATGCTCCAATTTGGACCGATAATAAATATCAGATCACTAGAAGTGAGTCGTGGCCGACTGAGACTATTGAATTGAGTTGTCAATGATTTGAAATTAAGGACAATTTCATTTTTATATGAATGCAGTAAACATATAATTTCAAATTGCCCACTACACTCTATCATTAATTAAGTATATTATTTTTTTCAAGGTGAGACTCATTCATAACAATAGGTAAGCAGTTTTGTTTCTCATATTTTCTCTTCTTGTGATTGTGAGCTTATCAATTTTTCTGTTTGTTGTCAAACTGAGTGATTATAATGGTGATCATGATCATATGTAGATGTGTATATGGTGATAATTGAAGAGGGATAATATTTGGTTTCCATATGATATAGATTACTCTCTCATTTAGTGTTAGAAATATGGTGGTTATTATGGACTTAGCAATCATCACCTTTCTTTCTTTCTTACTATCTTGTATTGTTTCAAAAGATAAAAAGCCTTATAAGGCATTCAACCATAGTTTGACTATTGTTATTGAATAATTTCATATGCATTACCTGCACACTAATAATTGTATAGTTGTATTTGATTGTATCTGAATGTATTTTAACAGTTCATCTCTTAATGCATCTTAAATAAATCATCCGAATAGTTCAGATTTAATTTTGTATCTTAATGATTTAGAAACATTCAGAGGAAAAATCTTTATCCCAATTTTAAATATACATTAAAAAGTGAGCTATTAAGATGAAATTAAACACAACTTAAGTTAGTTCTATTTTCTGAATCAATGCTTTGTTCAGTTTTCTCTATAGTAATGTACAACTGTAAATACATAATTAATACACATAAAGTACTCACTTTATTAGCTACTAAGTTAAGCAATCCAATTAACCTCACGAAGATTCAACAGTACTTTTCCCCATTGCGTGCGTGTTTTTTGTTGGTAAAACGCCATCTTTGTGTGGAGTATTGTAAAGAAAGAATCACTTATTTGGGTCAATTGCTCACATTAGCTACGTCACATAAATAAGAATAATACACAATATAGACACTCCCTACCCACTGCCAAACTAGGTGTTGTTTACTTTGTTTTTGTGGTTTGTATATTAATTAATTAATAATTATCAAATAAACTATTAGTAAATCATGTCTTTGTAATGTGTATGTGATTTGAATTTTAATAATCTAAGACTATGTTTGTTTACAAAAAATATATTTAAGATTGAACTATTTGTATTAATATAACACTATTTCAGATTATTTTATCCCATGATGAGGGATTAAATAGTTCTACGCATATTTTTTTTTAATCATTTTTAAAGCTATTTATGTGGGATTATATAATCCCATAAAAAAATTAAGATTAATAGTCCTTCTCATTTTAAACTATTCAATGACTTTATGAGATCAATAGTCCGATATTAAGGGATTAATAATCCCTCATTAAAGGATTAAACAGTACAAAGTAGTATTAAATTAATATAAATAGTCAAATCCCAAACGTATTTTTTACAAACAAACATAGCCTAAGTGTTTTTGTCAAAACTTTTTCTTTATTGTTTTTGTCGAATTTTTTCCTTCACTTTTTTTGCGTCTTACGAGCTAATGCCACATTTGCTTAATTTCTTATCAGATTTTACTAATTGAATAAAGTTGTAAATATTTTATTATATATGGTAAATGTGAGATGAATTATCAAACTTATTTGTTATTGATCTCCTTTAATAACAGTTACAACCATGTCATTATATTTTTATTTGTTATCTAAATGAATTAGATTTTGATAATTATTATTTTTTAAACTTTAAAAGTTCTTGTATCCGTATTTGTAATTACATTTGCATCACATCTGCAGTGCGTATGCATGTGTGGTGCAATGTGATTTCTAAATATAGTATCAATGTATATGTGGATACAGATGCAGATACTCTTTATATTCAAACCAGTTTGCACCACGCTCTCCCCTAAATGGGTATACAACTTTTAAAAAATAATTATAAGAATAATACATTTACAAAATAATTACAAAAAGAGTGCAAATACAATAATCACATTAATTATTCAATTTTACAAATCCCTTAAATTAAGGAGAAGTAAATTAAATTACACAAATCCCTTAAATCAAGGAAAATTAAATTAAATTCTACAAATTCTTTAAATCAATGAAAAGTAAATTAAATTACTTCAATTCAATTTCTCCATCTCTCTCTCTTACTTTGACTCCACCTTCTTCCTTGCCGAAGTCTGCAAAAGATAACCAGTAACTAACTTTTAATACAAAGGTAACCAAACTTTAATATAAAGGTAACCAATCTTAAATACAAAGATGGTTAGTAACCAACTTTTAATACAAATGTAATCAAACTTTAATATAAAGGTAATCAACCCTTAATACAAAGGTAATCAAACCTTAATACAGGGATAACCAACCTAAATACAAAGGTAACCAAAATTAGTTACTACACATTCAAGAATTAGTTACCTCCATATTAGTGTGTTGGTTACCTATATACTATTGTTTGGTTACCTAAATTTGCTAAACGAAAACTTTAATACAAAAGTAACCAACCCTTAATACAAAGGTAATCAAACCTTAATACAGGGGTAACCAACCTTTAATACAAAGGTATTCCTCCACCACAACCACCACCATATTCTTCCTCCGCCACAACCACCACCATCTTCTTCCTCCGCCACAACCACCATCATTTTCTTTCTCTGCCACAACCACTACCGTCTTCTTCCTCCGCCACAACTACCACCATGAACGTGAAAGATGAAAAAAAAAAAAAGGCGGAGAAAATGGCGGAAGAAGATGGAGAAGATGAAAATGGAGGAAAGAGAAAGCGAAAAATGGAGGAAAGAGAAAGATGGAGAAGATGAAAATGGCGGAAGAAGAGAAAATGGAAGAAAGAGAAAGATAAGTGAATTTAATTAGAATTTTAAATTTTGAAATTACCCAACTAAATTAAAGGGATCATGACCACATCATCACTCCAATTAATTTAAACTAAAACTAACTGTATTTATTATGTAAATAAGAGATTAAAAATTCGCTCTTTTTGTAAATATGTTTTTAATGCACTTTTAAAATTACATAGCATGACCCTTTATTTTTAAGTGACAAACAAAACTTGACACAATTTTCTCTTTGCTGCTAGCAATAGGTTTAACTGTTTAAGTGACATAAAATTTCAAGGATAAAGAGTAGCTTAATCCAGCTATCCAGGCCCAGTATCAATTTCTGACACAAGCTATTGCCAAGTAGTATAGGCCCATCAGAAGTTCATCTAATGAATGGGCTTTACTGAGAAACAACCCACATTCATTCTGTTTGGGGTTTACTCTTTGCCCTTGAACCATGTCACAACACTAAATATAACCCAGGCCATTTTTAAATTTTCTAAAGCAATGTTATCTAAACCGCGTAGTTGAAAGACTAAACATAACTACTGTTGGGTATCTTTTAACTTTTGATAAAATTTGATCATGCGAAGTGGCTTTTATTTTGGTGAAACTCATATTTATTGGGGCCAATTCACAAGAAACAAGTCCAACAACTTTGCGTGCAAAATATGCTTTTAGTTGTAGGATCCATAATGTTATTGAGAGAAATTATATACATATCATACAAATATGTGACAAAGTTAGATTGTAACTAATGTGAAAATTTATGCTATAAGATATAATAAATTAAGATATGATCATTTTTAATTTCTACAGATCATATACGTGCACATACTTCGCAATTATAATTCGACTAAAAAATTTCACAATACATAGTAATACTATGTTATTAAAGGTAGAGTCATTGCGAGTATTGCCTAATCAATCACCACTTAAGGTGAGAAATAAAAACATTCTAACTAATTCATTGTCAAGTATGATTTGAATTATGTACACGTTCTTCTTAACACGTCTCAGAGGAGAATAGAAAATCATAATCGCAATTGCACCGCAGTCGCAAAAAATCATACAATTATGAATGTAGATGCAATGCGAATATGTGGTGCCATTTTTATTTCTAGCAACCGCACATTTGTAGTTACACCTACTGATATACTCCTCTAACTGCATCATTAACCGCACCACACCATATATTAAAATTTATTATATATGTCAGTTGGATATTAAGAGTGGTTTACCATCTTTAATAGTAATTGAGCATGCTTTCTAGCTCTTCGCGCTATCTATTAAGTCGTAGTCACACGGTGACTCCTACCCATCATTTACCTTGTTATTATGGACTTGAGAACATTAATCTTTCCTAATGATCATGCGGAGGAAGGGATGAGGCACCCCTCCTCTAATCAAATATTATAACATGTTAATGAAATAATATAGATAATTTTTTTTTATTACTCTTACTAAATTGGTATTGTTTGAAAATCATTTTTTTTTAGTTAATTTGAAGCAAATATATTATTACAATCAATGTTGGTAACTTAGTATAGTTTTCTTTCTATTTTTCATATACTCAAAAATGGTTATGTAATCCAACCGCACCACAAGCACAACCAATTGCATAATTGTGATTGCTAATTTCAAAAATCGTACATTACAGCTATTGTTACGACGAAAACTTATAACCGCATCCGTACCGTGCCACGCCCTCCCTAACACATCAAAGGGCAACGACTTGGCTATATATTGAGCTTCTTAGCCACAATCTTTTGCTTTGTACTAGGAAATATAAAGGGAAGTGATATTTTTATAATTAAAATTGATATTTTTTTTGTTGTAAGAATATGTGATATTTTTGTAAATATTTTCAGTGAATTATTTTTATATGAATAATAAATAAATTTCACATTTATGTAAGAATAAATATGGTGAAAATAACATAGTTAAATGAGAAAATATTAATTCCCAATATAAAAACTCATTTTAGTTTCGGAATACTTTTGTGCAAAATTATAAAATGAATATACATTAAATTTAATATTTTTGCAAGATTTTATTCATATGAATAATGAATAAATTTCACATTTAGACATTAATGTAAGAGAATATTTTATGAAAATATCAAATTTAATTGAAAAAATAAAAATTCCTAATACAAAAAGCCATTTTCATTTTGTAGACGTTCGTGCAGAATTTAGGAAACATATTAATGTTACCAAATTTTGTTTTGACTAAACTTATTATAGAACTTCTAACTTTTTATATGTTAGTGTGTGTATATATATATATATATATATATATATATATATATAATACGGTTATAATAGTTAAAATTAAGTATATATCAGTAAAATAATTGTTTTAATTCGAAGAAATTATTATGTATAACAGTATAAATTATTAGAGAATTCACAGAAAGAAAGTACAACATGAAAATAAGAAAAAAGGGAAAGAAAAATCAGAAAGAAAAAAAAAACAGATTTTGTGGGTGAACGTGAACCAACGGTTTTCAGGGCCCGTAGGCCTATCCTCTTCCCAGAAGCATATGCAGCATTCTCAGTGAAGTCATTCTCAGTGATAAATGGCTTCGTTATCCGTATTATCTCTCTCCAAATCGAATTTAATAATCCCCCATTGTTCAAGAACCCACAATCCAATTTCTGGGTACATTAAGACCCTCAATTCATTAACTTTCGGTGCCAAAAATCGGAGGAATTCACTCCGCCGCAGCCGCCGGCTAACAGTGTTAGCTCTCACAGAAGGGTCTGCCAAAAAATCAACCAAGTCGGAACAAGAAGAACAGCAAATCCCTTCATGGGCAAAACCCGATTCAGAAGAGCCACCTCCTTGGGCTCGGAATGAAGCCCAGCAGAGTTCTTCAACCTTTGAGCTACCCTTTTATGCCTACTTGCTTGCCTCTGCTGTCACTGCTATTGCTGCTGTAAGCTACCCTTTTTAAGTGTACATATTCTTTGTGTTTTTATTTTTACTTTTGGAGATGTAAAAGTTGTTAATTCGATGAAATTTCATGTGGGTTGCTGCAGATTGGCTCTGTTTTTGAGTATATAAATCAGAGGCCTGTTTTTGGAGTTCTGGAGTCGGATAGCATTTTTTATGCTCCAATACTTGGATTCTTTGCATTTACTGGCATCCCCACTTCTGTAAGTACATCTTTCTGATTCCAGTTTGGCAAGCTTATAGAAGGGTTATTGAATGAATTGCCATTTTTTGAGTAATTTATCGAATTTTAAAGTTTACTCGTATTTGAATTGTTTATATTTCGAATCGAGTTCGAATCAAACTTTTAGTCGAGCTGGTACGAATCGAGCTCGAACCGTTTGGTTCCTTTTAGAGCTTTATCCTTAGCTAGTGACAATTTGAACAAAAGAACATGAAAATTTTACTTGTATGAAATTTTGTAAAGGCTATTTGGGATTAGATTTTTTTATTTGAAGTTTCAGAACCCAGACTGAACTTTTTTTTCCTTAATATGATCATTTATGACTAATTCAAGTAAATACAACTCTTAGTTACATATAATATAGTATATTATTTTCCACTTCATTATACATCCTGTGTCTGATTGTTCAAAACAGGCATTCCACCAAATGCTTTAGCTAACATGATTTTCGACACAGGGGTACTTGTGGTTCAAATCTGTGCAAACAGCAAATAAGGAGGCAGAGGAACAAGACCGCAGGGACGGGTACCGCTAGAGCTGATTGCATTATAGGTTTCCATCATTAGTCATTATACCGGAACATGAAACCCTTGTCTGAGTTGATTCAAGATCATGTATAACGAGACTAATTTCTCTCAAGTTTGATGTTGATTTTGCTTCTACAAGCAAGGTATACAAATGCTTCATAGTGGATGATATCATTCACTATGCAAATTTTATATATTCTACACTAATTGGAATCAGTTACACGGAAAAACATACTGCTGCAGTTCTATAAACAAATTTCTAGTTCACACTCTGTTCATGCTATTTGATCCCTTATTTACCAAATCACCGATGTACATGTGACATGTTTAGAAATTAAGATTTCTATTGGGGCCAAGATGATACTGTTAAATATTCTCTTGGCCATTTGCTGATGGAGAAGTGAAAAAAACATAAAAAATTAACAGAGGAATTTGTCTTGAAGTGTATCTTTCATCAAGCCATATGGATTTGAGTCTATTTGACTGTTCTTTAGGTTTATGTACTATCTTCACTTGTCTTGTAGACATTGAGAAGAATTGTTAGAGACTAAGACCTATGGGGTTATCATTGGAATGAACATGACAATTGAAATATTATGTTCCGGAAGTCGTTGGGTACTTTCCTGATCTTCTGAGACTGTTATTGCTAGAATGCCAGCTAATGGGCCTGAGATTATCTGTTACGGATCTCTGTTACTAGAGACATGGAATAAAAATATATATGTATGTATCTCTGTTACCAGAGACATAGAACAGAGATATATACGTATGTATCTATATATAGATACATACACATCTCTGTTGTTCCATGTTTCTGATAACAGAGACACGGAACAGAGATCCGTAACAGAGGATCTAAACCCAACCGCAGCTAATGGTGAAGGAATTGACTGCAAATTACTCCTAACTTGACGTTTAGAAAGTACCATAATCTAAGGGAAATTGTTTGAAGTGGCAACCGTAAGGTTTTAAGCCTAGAAAAATTCAATATTGATTCTTATTTTATTATTTCAATAATAAAAGGTTATTATTTTTTACATAATTAAATGTGTCATAAGTTTTGCGCATAATTATACATTTTATAATTAATGTATATAAAAGAATGTCATATACGGAAGACATAAATTATATGTCATATATAATTAAAGAAATTATATTATTTTTAATCTTAGATAAAAATAGACATACCATTCTATTCTAGTAGATTGTAATGCACTCGATCAGATGACTTGTTTTAGTTATGAAAAATAGAGACTTTAATCTAGTGTGTTGGTATATTTTTACATATAACTGGATCGTTACGAAAAATTATTTATCAACTACTGTTATTATAAATAATTTTTTAATTACTATGTGCAATTAAACTTAATTATGAGGAAATAATGAATTTAATTTTATAATGTACTTCTTGATTCAATACGTTGATTACCTTAATTTTGTCGAGCCCATCACGCGTTTTCTTCTCATACGCTCGATTTATTTCTCATTTAGTTGAGCACATCAAGTTCAAGCTCATCAACCGCTATAGTTTCCCATATTTTGGGTCAAGATTCAGTTGTAACAGAAGTTTCAAATAGTAATTCATCCGGAAAAACAAGGCCCCCTCCAAATTCAAGTAAGTCAATTAGAGGTTTTTATTAGTACCGATAGATAACTAGATAAAAGTTGTCTAGTTTACCCAACAAAATATTTATGAATCGTACAGTACAATTTATCAATATTTTGTCTAGGTAATTAGATAGTTTTTGTCTAATAACCTACTCTCTCGGTTCCGGAATAACTGTCGGTAGAAGGCCTTGCACAGCATTTAAGAAATGCAATGTTAGTACTCATTTTAAGTGTAAAATTAAACTGAAATTACTATACAGCCCTTTTTTTTTCTTTTTCTTTTTTGTAATAGGTTCCAGGCGACAAACATTTGCCCCTTTCCAAGAATTTATGAGAGGGTAATCTAGGAAAATAAGAGAAAATTTCTTGTTCAAATTTTTTAACGGTCCCCCCCCCCCCCCCCCCCCCCCGCGGCGGAACCAAGGGAGTAGCATTTTTCTATGTTTCATGTGCCAAATCTTTGTGTAACTTTTGAAAAATGTGACAAATTGAAATCCTTATGTAACTACTGAAAAATGTGGGCAATCGCAGGATGAACGGTGGTGAAGCATTCAAATTGATCAAAACAACAAGAGAAGGTGGCACAAAACAAAAAAGAGAAGCCAACAGAGAAATGGATCGGGTGGTTTCGAATGGGATGATAGTGTGTTACATTGACCATCCCCAATAGATGTTAGCCTCGGACAATTAAGGACCAGTGCCACATGAATCATTTCAATATGGTCGTTAATGAAGTGGATCATATTTTATCCATTTCCCATAAGAATTTCAATTCACTGACAAATTAAAATCACATTGTTACAATTTTTTTACAGTATACTTTTATTTAATGCCCCTATTTTTGAGAGATACGAGTACAAGTTAATGAATTACATAATAATCTTAACTTTTAAATCTATTAACATTAAATATACCTGAATGCAATCCCTCCATTATTTTTGCGGGACAGGATTTGTATTAACATTGAATCCTAATTTTGCATGAATATTAGCATTTTACGTACTCCCCCCATTTTTTTTAATTGACCCTTTAGATGACCGTTAAAGAAATATAATTAATGTTTATATGATTAGTCGAATTGAATATAAAATATTAATATTATCATTTTAAAATTCATTAAAAAGATGAAAGATAAACAAATTACCCCCTCTATTCCTTTTTATCTATATTTTTATGATGAAATTTATTCTTTTTTATATGTCGTTTGTAGATTTCAAGAAGGCATTAAAGGCTTAATTTTTCATATTATCTCTATATTAAATAATAATTTATTTATCTTACATATTTTCCATCTTATACAAGATAATATTTATTTATTTATTTATTTAAATAATAATAAATTACTTATATTACATCAATTTCAAATTATAAGATTATTACAAATTTTTGAGTCAATTTAAAAAATATAAACTTAAAATTAAGATAATTTATTTAAAAAATTATGAAATAATAAATCTTATAATGAATAATATTTTTTGGATAATCAAGAATATTAATCATTAAACTGATTAATTTTTTTTTAAAAACAACATATGTTTATTTTGAATTTAAAAATATTTTTTAAGTCACCTTCAGAAAATCTATAATACCTTATATCTATTTTAAATTAGAGCAAATAGGATTAGAGATGACATATAAAACATGAAATTTGAACTCAGTTTCATGAAACGGCACAAAAGACATGAAATTTAGACTCAGTTTCGTGAGCAGTTCAATCAACATTATTGTTTGTAAGAAGCAAATTGACCAACAAGACCAAAACTATTATTATTATTTGATGTCAAAATTTTATGATTATTATTTGTTAGTAGTATTTGTAGCAACGTTATGAAAATTGGATCGAATCAGCAGGTTAAATCGGGATTCAGTTTAATGTCCAATCCGATTTAAATTAGTTCAATCTATTTGATTAAAAATCAATAAAACCAGTTGATCACCGATTTGACCGGTGGTTCAACCGGTAAAACTGATTAGTTGACTGGTTGAACCGGTTTTAATTTTTTTTTTTATAAAAAAATATTAATTTTAAAATTAAATATTTTTAATAATATTATAACATAATTTTACTATATTTTAATTTATAAAAAAGTTAAATGTTTTAAAATTTACTAATAATAAATAATATATATTTTTTATATATTTATGATATTATCAATTTAATATTGGCTCAACCGATAATTGAATTAGTAATTTATTTATCCCATATTTTTTTCGATTGAATGATTAATCCGAATCTTAAAATATTGACTTGTAGAACTCTAAAACTCTAATTCGTAGCTTAGTTTAAGCCCGTACGAAGTCCCACAAGACCAAAATTATTCAAATATTGTTAAGAATCCTTCGTCACACACCATTACTCCATTTTGTCGCTTTACTCAGAAGAGAAAATCATTTGTTAATTAAGGAATGGGCGGCACGTACTTCCGCCATCTTTCACTGGTTATTGAGCGGTGGAGACTCCGTCTCAGTTTCTCTGTGTCCAATTATACTCTGTCACCCTACTCGCCGGAATCTCTGTTTGTCCCAGTTTGTGCGACCCAATTCGCCCAATCATGCCGATTAAGGAGGAGGCTAACGGAATCTCGCCGTCAAATGAGGCGGCGCCGGCCGTTTTCACGGGGAAGGAAACCTCAATTATTCACTCTATGGTCACAATGGTGCTGTGGGTTGGAGGGATCTACTTCAATATCTTCATCGTTTTGGCTTCCTTCTTCTTCCTCTCTCTTCCCAATGCATTACTGTTCGTTTATTCTCTTTTCAGTGTTTTTACTACCCTTTTTCTATTTTTCTTTATTATTTTCTTAGAAAAAATTAATTTGTTTTTTATTTGTTAGTGTAATTGGGTTGCTGGTGATATTTGCGGTGATTCCAATTGACGATAAGAGCAAATGGGGCCGTAAACTAGCAAGGTTTTGAAATTAATTACAGCTCTTAAAACTTAAGAACTAATAATTTTGTTGTGGTTTTTATTTATTTAGTTGATGATTGATAGAAGTGATTATTATGCAATTTACCATCCTCCAGGTATCTCTGTAAACATGTTTGCGGTTATTTTCCGGTGACTCTACTTGTGGAAGATATAAAAGACTTCAATCCTAATCAGACTTATGGTAAGATCATTTATTTTTTCAAAGAATTTTTTTTCTTATTTCGTTTTCTCAAATCATAGTGAAGAATTATTTGTGTTGAAGCTATTCTTGGTAATGATTATGTGCTTTGAGGTCTCGAAAGTCTTTAACTTGGCAACAAATCTGTATCTCTAGTCCCTCTTCAGTTGATTTAGGTTGATAAACTGTTTACCTCCTTGTTCCTGGCAATGTATGTTATGATTTTGAAATGGCATCAAAATTAGACTAGCTGGCATCTTGCTTTGATTTGAATACGTGATTTTTAAGTTGCTTCAATTGATGGTTAATTTTGATTATTCTTTTACCTAGGTGAGTATTAATAAAGTAGTCGACCGCAACTAGTTAAGCAAATTCAAATGTTTTCTGCCAATTCTCCATCGTAGTTGCAGGGTTAGTTTGGATGGAACTGTACCATGAGACAATTGTTCTTCAGCTACAATTTAGTGTGTGTGCACGTGTGTGTGTGTGTAAGTAGAAACTTGAGATGGCATTGAAAATTTTCCTATTATTGGAAATCAGATAGAATGAACTCAGGATGAAAGAAAAAAAGGGTTATCAGGAAAAGGAGTGCTGCAAAGTTTTTCTTGGAGTGTCTTATACCACAATAGAAATTTACTTGACTGGTAATCAGTTACCACTTAGGCTATGTTTGTTTGCAAAAAGCATACTTGGGATTGGACTATTTGCATTAATTTATACTACTTCGGACTATTTTATCCCATGATTGGGGATTAATAGGGTTTTAAATAGTCCTATAGACTATTTTTTTTTTATCATTCCTAAGGCTATTTATGTGAGATTATATAATTCCATGAAAAATTTGGGATTAATAGTATCCCTCATTTTAAGCTATTAAATGGCTTTATGAGACTAATAATCCAACATTAAGGGATTAGTAATCCATCATCAAATGATTAAATAGTGCAAAGTAGTATTAAATTAAGGTAAATAGTTCAATCTCAAGTATGTTTTTTGCAAACAAACATAATATTAGTTTCTAATGAGCTACTTAGCTTCACTATGCTAATTCATTTCCCTCTGTTCATCACTAATGAAGTTGGGCTTGATTTATGCAGTTTTTGGCTATGAGCCACATTCAGTTTTACCAATCGGCTCTGTTGCACTTTTCGACCTAACAGGTTTCATGCCTCTCCCAAAAGTCAAGGTCCTCGCAAGCACCGCAGTAAGACTTGCTACCTGTTATGCTTCTACTCTTAAACATTTCGAGTACTATAATTATCATTTTGTTAAAGTAATTCATGTTAACACAATTGAAAAAATGAATAGGTGTTTTACACTCCGTTTCTAAGGCATATCTGGACTTGGTTGGGAATGATACCAGCATCGAAGAAAAACTTTCTTTCCTCCTTGTCGTCCGGCTATAGCTGCATCATAGTGCCAGGTGGAGTGCAAGAGACATTTTACATGGAGCATGGTTCAGAGGTTGTGACTTTTATATGTATTATCTAGATAAGTAGATATAGAACTAACAGGACTTTTTGGTGTCCCATTTTCTTTTAGCTTGGATAGAGTTCTCTCTCTATAAATCCTGACAAATGTGGCTTCCTTCCAATATTGAAACCTCAATGTCCTAAGATCTGCAACTTTTGGCAGTTTACTGTATCACCTGCCTACTAGCTTGCTGCCTGCAAATTACTCATGTACTTTGGAGTTGAGACTTGTAATCTTGTACTCTTTACTACGTATTATGGTTGAATTCTTGATTCGTGAGTTTATCTAGTTACAGGTGATAAACTTCTAAAAAATTCACTTCGGTGAACAATTCATCATCACGAGTGTCTTTATCTAATGATTTTCTATGTTGTTGTTGTGTGATATCTTTCAAGCTGACGAGTTCTGTTTATGTTACATAAGCTGGAGATTCCTTGACCAAAGATGTTTTGTGCCTTATTATTATTATTATTATTATTATTATTATTATTATTATTATTATTATTATTATTATTTTGTTGTCGTCTAATTTCAGACGAGTTTCTTTCTCTAAATTTTACCCCTGGTGTGAGACTCATGCTTCTCTTAAATTGTAGATTGCTTTCCTCCAGTCAAGAAGAGGATTTGTGCGCATAGCTATGGAGAAGGGATGCCCAATAGTGCCAGTTTTTTGTTTCGGTCAGGTATTGATAGTCTTTTGCCTGTTTTTGTTTATTTTCCTTTCCAAGTAACACATTTGCGAAGCTGGCTGAGCTCAACATTCTCATTGTCATTGTACCTATACTATGTACCTGATACATATAGCTCTGTATGCTTTTTGTGCATGGCTGGGGTTGTATCTGTGCTTCATTGCTGCTTGTTCATGGCAGTTACATTTCTATGGCATCTTGTCAAATTGAAATTCAGACTTCTGTTTGTGATTACCTAATTTGTAACCTTGTTATATAGTGTTCATCTTGTTATGCATTTGCTTCCTATATGGATGTTGAAGAATTTTTGCTTGCTCTCAAATTGCTGCAGACTCATGATGTCTACAAATGGTGGAAGCCTGGTGGTAAATTGTACCTGCGATTTTCTAGAGCTATAAGGTTCACACCAGTTGTCTTCTGGGGCGTCTTTGGGTATGTCTAAAGCATTTAGTTCGCGTATCTGCTTGATATGGAATTATTTAATTTATGATTTATACTTTCAGTGCAAAGATGTCTTTTCTTTTCTTCCCCTCCCCCCTCACCAGTGGTTGCAAAGATGATCATGGAGTTCCATAGGGCCGCACTATGAATCTCTTTGATGCGAGTTGAATCGGAGCTTACTTGCTAGGCACTTGTTTTATGTATGTTATGTTGAAGGGGTCATTTTCTGTGTTTTTCATCTAGATGCTCTTTTTGTTTGCTGCGTGGAGGATTACCACCGCTCTCATGGAAAATCTAATAACAGATCCTTTGGTTTTCCATCTGAACCTACTATAAATTTCTAGTGAACAGACAATCCAGTGCTTTATACCATGTTATGTCGATATTGTAGAATGGAACGGGTCAAGGAATGGGACTGTTTTGGCATCATATCTATTATCATAAACTAGAGAACTAGGTAAGTTATTGCAAAAAGTGTCCTTGGCCCTGGGTCTCTGTCTGCAGTTTATGGGAGCAACTTTATGTACATCTTTGTTGTAGCACATGGGTTTGTTATTTTCCTTTTAAATCCACTGCTCATTGACTTGTTCCTAGTTGTCTGTACTCTTCTTTCATGGGTTTTTTCCTGCAGATCTCCTCTACCCTTCCGCAATCCAATGCATGTGGTGGTTGGTAAACCCATCAAGTTCAAGCAAAATGCGCACCCCACCGAGGAAGAGGTAGGCTCATTACGTTGTCCGTGTTTTTGATATATATGCTTCTCTCTGTATATTTCTAACATCTATGCCTAAAAGAATCTATTATGCAAGGTACATAGAGGTCATATTAGTGAGTGGTATGCCAATGTTAGTTGACATGGGGCCCATGTCATATATCTTTCGTCCAAATAAGTTTTGAGGGCATATGATCAAATATCCGTAAGAACTTTTTCTTTAAACAGAAACGGATTAGTCCGTTCTTCCACAAAATCATGAAAACTTGGTTACCAAATTCAATTCCCTTCCCCCTTCCCTTCCGGCAAGTAGTTATAAAATTAAGAAAGAAGAGACCAGCAATAGAAAATTGATCAACACACTCTTGTATGCCTTAGTGGCAAGACCTTTGTCAAAAACTAGACCTATAAGGGACTTTGATGTGAGAAGACAATAATAAAAGTAAACTCATAATTTTTCAGGCTTGTATCTTTGTCCTTCCTAGGCCTGTAGCTTCTGTTTGGGCCATGGAAAGTTCAAATTGTATCAATTTACACCCTTTAGGATTTTTTTATTTTTTATTTTATTCTTTTTTGTGGCTGGGCCTTCAACATCAGATAAGAAATGATGCAGGGATATTTACTGACCCTGAGAGCACCTCCTAACCAGGCACCTATAATAATGCAGTGTACATACAACAAATATAGTAATTTTATCACTGTGCTCCTGTTGTTTCCAAAATTCCAACCCAATACACAAAATAGGGCACCAGATCCCAATTTTATCCTCACCCTTTTCCTAATGTACTGCAGTACTGAAATAGTACAGATATCACCATTGCAACCCCAGGAACATCAAGCATCAATGTACCAAAGATAATCCACCATATCCTTCAACTTTCTAGACCTCCTAGGAACCCCCATTGTAATGTGTTATAGTTGGCGAGCACTTGGCCTTTCAAATGTATAATTAATTATTTTATCTCAAATATATATCATCAATTATGGATATTTGTACTTTTCTTTTGAGTAATGAATTTATTTACCTCAAAAGAGGGAAAAAGTGCTTTTTCATAATTGCTTTTAAGAATTCTTAGAAGTTTACGAGACCTGACGCATACTCAACAATTTCATCTACTTGCCTGTTTCTTGCTTGAACTCCATTAAGGTTGCTGAAGTACAAAACCAATATGTTGAAGCGATTCGAGATCTCTTTGAACGACATAAAGCAAGAGCTGGCCATGCAGATCTTCAGTTGAGAATTCTTTGACAAGCGATATGCCTGTATTCACTCTTCATCCTCTTAATGTATGCTTCACTTGTTCCTCAGCTAGTTATTAATTGATCATATTCTCTTTGAATTGTAACTGAATTAAACAGTGAATGATAGCTCAAAAATTTAAATGACTGGTTAGTTCTGCTTGAAAGGTGGCTTGAGGAATGAATAACTATTACTTAGTTGAACAAAATATTTCTCTAGTGAATGGTTTTTGCTTGATTAGCTCGATACTTCTTTTAACCATTTCCCATCAGTTACAATGCCCGTAAGCTACTCATACATCTGCTCATTAGAAAACTTTGTCATTTGTGCCTTCGCAAAGCCTTGGCACACCATATCTAAAAATAGTGCTTGCTATGTGTGATTTACACGTAGATGATGATCTCAATGTCCATAGAGAAAACACGAGAGCTGGTTTTTCTTCGAGCTGAAGGGTGAGGAATGAGAAATGGGTGTATAGTTCGTCCAGTAGATGCGTAGCTAAGGGTTTAATTGAGTTATGAAGGGTAAATGAAGTTGTTTGGCAACCATGCCTAGATGAACATTAAAAGATCAGGTTCTAGAAAATGGTTGAACCCTCGTACTCATTATTATTTCATATTTAGAGTTAATTATAAATACTCTTTCATTTCATAAGTATAAGATCCCTTACCTTCAAATTTTCAAAGCATAGCTAGTGGTAGGATTGGGAAAGAACCATGAGTCAAAATGTGGTGTAGAATATTTTTAGCCCACCATTAACACCCTTGGATGTTCTTCTTTACCAAAAGGACGAGGAATAGCCAGTCTGCTTTGTCTTCCTTGTTAGAAGAATCTGCAGTAAGAAATTGAGTTGAATGAAAAGAATCAAATAAACACAATAAAAATGGCAAAAATTACAGATTCATACAGAAACTTTACCTGCTGAACAGGAGGATACCACTATTAGAGGCCTCCCTTGAGATGTTGAGAAGCTCTAGTGGTTATCACAAGTATCCATGCAAGTGCTGACCCAATCATAAATGTTAACAGGATATTGGCGGGCATGACCCATCTACACAAACACTTCAGCTCAAGTCCAGTCCAAAAAAGTGTTTCTAAAGCGGGAAGAAAAGAAGCAAGTGCTCTGTAACAAGTAGTATCTTTAAAACGGGCGTAGAAGCAACAAGAAATAAGTCTAGCAGCCCCATTTAGCAATATGTTCACAATTGCATACATACATATTGGAAAGAAGAAAGAATAAGAATCTAAACAAGAGGTCATTGAGCAACTCAAATTGTGTTATAAAAGCTCATCTCGATAATAAAAACACAGGTATACAAGCAAATCTAAAGGTTTTTTTTTTTTTTTTTTCTCATTAATGCTGGCTGCTATATACTCCATCCGTCCCTTCTTAATTGACATTTTGAAATTATGCACATAGATTAAAAAATATAATTAATACTTTGTCTATTGACTAAATTGAGTATAAAATTTCAATATTAATCTTCTAAAATTTATTGACAAAATGGGAGAGAAACAAATTAACTTTTAATCCGAAAAGATAATATAAAAAATTAAACATTTAATACTTCTTTAAAATTTATAAACAAATAAAAAAACAAAAATCTCTCTCTAAAAGGACAAATGAAAAGGTACGGAAAGAGTAGTTTGTTATGAGGGTGCAAATCATGAATTTGTTTGTTTGTTAGTTTCCTAAGACGAAAATCATGCTTAAAACAGCGACTAAATGGTTAATGATACAATCAGTCAATGAATTATAACTTAATTATTTTATAAAATAATTGCTTCGATATCTCTTTTTTAGTTCCTATCGACAAAGTATTTCCTTTACTTTCGAGAAAGTGTTGATCGATAAGTTGGTCAATCTTTTAATTAACTTCCACGTATTTATCTTCCCTTTGTTGTTCTTGTTTTTGTAATTGACATTGATAGTAAAATCTAAGTGTTATTCTTTTCGCTCAATCAAACAAAAGGAAGCCTATGGAATGCCAAAGTGCAAACAAACAACATTGTAAAACATACGACCAAGAGTCTCCCATAATTTAGTTGCAAGTAATACGTGCCCAAAATAAAAGCCAATAATCTCATGTTGCCAAATTTAACCCAACTTAAAATGTAGTTGTCAAACACTAACTATATAACAAACAACGTAATTCTGTGTGATCAAATGTTAAAAATCAAATGTTAAATTTTCTGTTAATAAAATTAGTGAACTAATAAAACTTCCCGAAACTAAATAAGGGGTAATTAAACAATGGCCGGTCCAATACCAGATTATGAGAAGCCAATTTAACACCGTGGCTGTGATAAATAAAACCCATATGTATCAGAACTGCAGGAGGATTAAATAATTCCTGCCAACATATACAAATCATTTTACCAGGTGTAAAAAAGAATATTAATTAAACTACTCAGTAGCTGCCCTACTTGAAAGTTGAAAATTGCTACGTATTCTACATTTGAAGAGGGCAGCTAGTTACGGGGTAATACAACCTCTTGCTGCAGTATATTATAGTACAACAAAAGCTATGGATGAAATACAGGAATAAACCATAAATTAAAAAGTTTCATATTTTGGTGTCAGACGGTGATGGGCTTTCCATTAGGAAGCTGCCACCATTGAAGCCAAGTCTAATTCTTCATCCGAATCGATCACATTCTCAAAATTATAGTAGGGATTTACCTGCCACAGTACACTAGATCAGGTTTGACTCATGAAACACTGTTCAGCTATATTTTTAATGAGTTAAATTGAACAAACACTTGGGAGCAAATAATATGTATGTGTGCTTGCAATTCTAGGGAAGTGAACCAACCCAAATATCTACACTACATTAAGAGATACGTCTCAAATTGAATAATTGGGCGAGATGCCATTAGCTACTCTATTATTTCCAGTAACAGCCCAAGTTTGACACTACTAAGATTAGGAAAGACCAAAGGTGATAGCCTAGTGGTATAGATCCCTCTCTTTAATCCTCATGGTCACAGGAAAAAACACACTTCAGAAGATTAAAAAGGTATGTTCACCTTAGGTTTCCCCTAGTTCCCCTCTTGGCCCCTTTCCCATACTCCCCCTAAGTCCCTAAGATTGAAGTGTATTCCTAGATTTAACCATATTGTAGTAGTGTAGGTTCTCAAAAAAATAAAAAAAAAATAAAGAAGAAGAGATTCTGAACCCATACCTTTGGTCTTGGAGTGATTGCTTCAAAACTATGGAATACAGGAGAATCAAAATTAGGAGGTTCCAAAACAATATATGCCCCTTTATTTTTGTACCTCTCCTCTGTCGCCTGTGAAACAGACAAAGATATAACAAGCAATTACTTCCTTAGATATGCAAACAAGAGATCTAGGTTAATTCACACACACACACAAAAAGAAGGTGGATTCACAAGACTAATGCTACAATGAATGCATAATATTCATTTAATCCAGGCAATTAATGTCCGTTGTTCCTCTCAAACCATGTAGCAAGCACTTAGTGGCAACAGTCGAGATACTAATTCATATCCATTACAGACATAAAATATCTTAACAATTTAACAATCTCAAAGTGAGGTTCGGGTTCCCAGCTTTTATAGGTAGATATAGTTCTTCATATTCTTAGTGTCTAAGAAATGAAAGTGACCGAACTGATCATCTTTTGATATAATTAACAGCTGCTTATCATTAAAAGATAAATTTCAAAGTTAAGGCACTTGCTTAACATGAATAGGGAAACATGGCACAAACCAAGTACCATCTCAACAAATATATTGGCAAGAACATAGGAACAAATGATGAAAGTGAAGAAAATACCTGAAACTGTGGATAGTCTGGAGCACTGAACAGAGTAATAAGTCTTCCAGATTCAACGATGTGATCTATAGTGTACCCTTCATCCATCCCCCCTAGACCAGGCCTCTTTTCCCTTGCATCAGGACCTTCATGTGATCGGATAACCAACTGCCGCAACAATAAACAACTATAATGTTAGTATTGCACCCTTTGGTACTAGCTACTATTCTCTTAATAACTTATTTGAGTATATGACACTATACACAAAAAGACAAAAAAGTAAACAGATCTTTTTTTCACATAATAAATTAGGATGCATGTCAAGAACCCATCAATTGTCTTCATACAGGGAAAAAAGGATTTATAACTCACGCTCCCCCTTATTGACAAAGTTGGGGGAAAGAACAAAAGATAGTGGGATGGCACTTCAAATGCAGCCCCCTCAATCCCTTGAGCAGGGGTCAAAAGGTAAGCTCTAAATAATCCAAACAGAAGGAATGTGTTCATATACAGGTTCTTTAAAACTTTCTTGTGGAAATAAGTATTTATGTCCCTTTTATCCAGAAGAAGAATGCATATTAATACACAAACAACAAAATGTCGAAACTAAGATGCATATTGATAGTCCTGAAATTTAGGATCTTCTTGAGCAACCACATTCAGATAGTTATATCAAATTCTACACTAAGTTACTTGTGAACATATAACTTAAGAGAGCACGTGTACCTAAAATATCTTGAACTTGATGAATTAATGTATCGAGAATAGGTATCACTGACAAGTGACAAGTCAACAAATTTATGAAATAAAAATAGTAATTAGTGAAATTACCTTTAGATCGAACTTCTTTAAAAATTCTTCAGTAAAGTCAGGACCCCATAAAAGGCCAATGCCTCGCTCGTTATTTGGAGAAAGACCAGGGTTCATAGATGGATCTGACCAAAGCACATCACCAGGAATCAAGTTCAAACCTTCCCATGGAGGATCAAGGACAGATCTCCTAGCTTTAGATAACTCCTCCAAAGAGCCAAGAGATAAAGAACTTGATTCAGGATTGAGGATTATTTTACGTGTCTTCTTTCCTTTAGCTCTCTTTGAAGGGGTAACAGCTGTGCTGCGGAAGAGCCCTCCATGTGCAGTGTAAACACGCCCAGCTATGATGGAAGCTAGAGGAAGTCCTTCAAAGCATCCTAAACATTTTCTGTATACGTGCTTTCCACTACCTCCGTATTTGGTCAAAACTTCTTGTTCAAACCCATAAATAGAAGTGCAGTATTTGGATTCATGATTTCCACGAAGGAGATATACTCTATGTGGCATAATGACCTGAAAAGAATGCAGCATGATTCATACAAATAAAAGCTTAGCAATTTACAAATATTGGATCCACGAAAATTATATCTTACATAAACATCATAACCAATTCACTAATATTATAAAGTAAACACTATCCATGTAAAGTCAAAGTGCAAGATCAAGATTCAAAAAAAAAAGGATAAATTTTAGAAATTTTAATATTCATGCAATGAAACTAAGGTAGTTAAAAACTTAAGAGCAGAGCTACGTAATGTAAAATAATCATCCTAGATTACTAATTATTGTAGCAAGTGCACACAATTATAACCAAAAGTTATCATCGTAAATACATTAAGGCTTTTCTTTTATTAAGTAAAGTAAGAACTAAAACATTTAAGAATAAAACATATGAGAGCCAAGGGGAAGCAATGCAAAGTCTAGTCATGAGTTCGCATGTCTTTTCTTTAACTAATTCAGCTTTATTTTATATGAACAAAGTTGCAGACCTGTGATCACATTTTCGAGAATTTAGAGTCTTTAGACTTAAAGATATCTAACATCAAACAAAACATACAGACCATATATAGATCCTCTTCAGACTGAAACATATTGCATTGATGAACCCCCACGCTTGTTGTATAGTAGGTGGCTTATGCAGAAAAAGTGTTTCCCTATATAGTTCTAGGGTATATAATTAGAACAGAGAATCATCTTTTTATAGGAGTTGGTTCAATTCCAAAAACGTGGAAAATGAAAACCCTCATTACAATTGAGCAATTATGCCAAACACAGATATACAATTGACACAGCTGGGTATATCAATTTCAAGATGCAATAGCCAAATGGGTCCAAAAGATGCAAAAGAAAATATAGAAATAAATGACGAACTTACAGTGAAGAACTGAAGATCAAGCCCCTAAATTCACTGGAGAAGGAGATGAAAACCCAGAAAAGCCCCAAATTCATCTCCCTAATCCTGAAATAAGCAAAACTCCACAAGTTCTGAAGCTTGGATTCATTTTTTCTCCCCTTTTTCTCTTTCTAAAGCATCCTGTAGCCATAGACTATGGTGGCATCAACTCCTTCCGCTCTCCATCGCTGGTCGTCATGCCTTTTTTCGTTTTTTAGCTTTTTTTTCCAATTTTAGTCTTGGCGACTGAATTACAATATATTTTAAAAGTATCATGCCACCTTTTCTTCATCAATTAATTTATAAAATTCATTTCACGAGACTAAGTCAACTACATAGAACTCGCCACACCATTTTTACTTTCTTTTGCCTTTTTCTTTCCTGCCATTTATGAAAATATATAAATCAATTTGACATCTGTCCAATTTTTTTAACGGAGTGATGTAGTTTCAGAATTTTAATTAAATGAATCGGGCAATTGTCTTTTAAAAGTCTAGTGAGTTAATAAAGTAAAAGATGCCAACTACAATGGGTAATCCTGTAAACGCGCAAAAACACATAAAATTAAAACCCTCATTACCATACATTTATAAAACCAATATGGAATTGAATTCAAAAAATGAAAGATGAACTCATTTCAAGATTTATCTTTCCACTACAAATCTAGTAATTTTTATTGCAGAAACACAACAATTCAAACCCTCATATTAGCATATAGCAATTATGTCAAGCATTGATATTCAAGATAATAACAGATTCACATTCAAAAGGCCAATTTAGAGCTGAATTGAACAAATGCGAGCTCAATTCATTTAAAGATTTGATTTTTTTTAGGATACCAATTATTACAACTAAGTAGCAAACTATTGAAGTAATTTTTTACCTTCCAAGCCAACAAGAGTAGGAAAGTCTCGAGACCCCAAGCTCCTCTATCAACATAATCCCCATTGAACACAAACAACCTATTATCAGCAGGAAACCCTGCATCCCGCAATAAAAACAAAACATCATGCAACTGCCCGTGCAAATCTCCGACCACAACAACACTCGAATCGAGGCCGCAATCATCAATTTTCACACAATTGGGCTCCTTGTGCAAGATCTTGGACGCCGATAGCACAAGATTATCAAACACTTTTACAGGTAAAACTGAGGGTAACTCGGAGGGAGGTAAGTTCCTGGAGGACCACTCAAAGGCGGACATTAGATTACTGATCCAATCTTTGGTTAGGGTTCCGTCAGATGGCCATGAAATAGGGATCTGAGGAGTGAGAAACGGTGACGAGGGCTTGTCGCCGTCGGAGGAGGAAGATGAGGGAAAAGAAGCGGAAGAGAAGAAGTCTTCATCAGAGGAATTTGGTGGCAGTGGTGGCACGACAGCATCGGAAATTGACGATGGCGGCGGCGGAGGCGAAGAGGGGGAATCAGGTGGAGTAGCTGTAGTGATTGTAGAATCCGGGGGTTCAGATGCTTGCATCTTAATAATTTGGTTTTTGGAAAGAAAAAAAAAACGGAAAATACCGGAAACCCACTATAATTGGAGGAAGTTGTTACTGCAACACTGTTCTCAAGAAAAATTATTAAGCCACACTTTTTTCTTTTTCTTAAAATGTTTTTATTAAGTTAAGGAAGGACCGGAAGAAATTTCATTGGGAACGTGTGAGGTCAGGTATACTGTGTTCCTCGTCAGAGCCAGCCAACTATTTATATTTTTTGGCTATTTAAAAAAAGAATTTTCGTAGAATGTGTCTAAACGTAAAATTTAATGCATAATATTATTTTTTTTATATATTTATATTGAATTTAATATATAAAAAAATATTAATATATTAGTGAACCCCATATATTGAATTCAGTGCAAATATAAAAAAAATAATATTTAATAAATTTCATCTCTTATTTTTCGTCCTTAATGTGTGTCTTTAAGCGGATCCTTGAAAAAATGCCTACCGAATCTTATGCGGTGGGATTATGTTTGGCGATGTCCCAACTCTGCAACAAGATGTGTAGGATTAAATATTTGTCACCCTTTTTCTGAATATTGTTTACGTGAGAAGGTACATAGAAAACCATTGTAATTTCAAACATTCTATGTAGCAAGTATGATTCAGTTGTTCAAAATTTAATAAAAACACACTGAATTTAATCAATTTAAATTCCATGAAACGTGTAGAATTACGTCGATTAATACTAGTGATTTCTTTCACCGGAGTTGTAATTTATAAAACTAAATGTGAAAATCTGATATGCGAACGAGTCTTGACGTTATTTTTTCACACGAATAATCAATGACGTCGCATTATCAATTTTATTATTATAATTTTATTATTGTACTGTGTTAATAAATTAATAATATATTATTTTTAAAGACATTAATTAAACAAAATATATATTTAATATTCACAATTTTGTAAATGGAACTTCTTTTTGGAATAGAAGAAGTAAATCTTGGTATATGGAGAACTTTAAAGCACTTTACATAAAATGTTTTGGTTGATTTAAAGTTAACATATAGCCAGCCAGCTAGGTATATTAATTTAGAGAATGCATCTTCTATATTAAAATTACTTTTACAGAGATGCTGCTGTACTAAATGGTCATGTGGAGGATGCTATGAAACAGATGTATCAATTCCCTCTGGTATCAAAATAAACTATCAATTAGTCCCTCCGACAGAAAAATGAAGCTCACTAATTTAATAATTAATACAAACATCTTGCTATAATTCTAAATCGATTAAGTGTTCACCTGCCTAATTGTTATATACATTTTTAATACTACATTTGGATCGGAAGAATGAGTGTAAGAATGAAATGACTCATTCTTATATAATAAAAAAATTGTGTTTAGTTATTTTATTTGAATTGAATGGATCATTTTTATCTCTCTTCTAAATTTATGAATTTTATTCCTAATTCCAGTTAGAATAGAATAAATTATTTTACTCTTTATTCTATTTATTTCTTTATTCTATTTCATCATCGATTTTATTTTTTCAATCTAAACGTAATATAAATAGTTTAAACTCCTATATATGCCAAGTACAGACTTAGCTTTTTAATAGGAAAGATTACAGCAATATTGTCGTGGAGCTAAAGCACAGCCTGCCCAGAATAGTTTTTGCCCCTGCTTGGATTCATATATTTTGCTTAGCCTCTGGTTTCTACGTACCAACCGACCGACATTCCTAGTATCCAATCGCAACAATGCCCTTAGTAATTATTTACCCCCTCAATTTCCTAAAATAGTCCTATTTACAAAATTCTTTTAGTGAAGAGGTAAACTCGTATGAGGCACGGGTCTCTCTTAATATTAGTACGTAAAATTTATCACAACATTATAATTATAAATTTTACAACATGTGTAAGTGTAATATATATAATATAGGACAAATGACAAAACTGTCCTCCAAGCATACGTTGAAAATAATTTGCACCCCTAAATATGGTTATCGTCAATTATTACTTTAAAGTATCTTTAAAAAATAATTATGTTCTCCTTTTGGCTCGTCCAACCAATTTTCGATCAGAATACACCACGTATCAGTTGTATATGACTTTAGTACTATTTGAATATACATTGACTTTTTTTATACATAATAATACATGTATGATATTTTTATATTTTTATTTTAAAAATACTTTCATTTATCTTTGTTGTGAAATAATTTTATTTTAGTTAAAATAATTAAATTAACATATATTATTAATAAAATAAACAGTTAACAGTAATATTAAAATTAAACTAAATAACATCAAAATTGTAAGACCCCGACTTTTATAAAATATAAATTAATTTTTTTTATATATTTTTTCTTCTGAAACGGTAAGTGGATAAATTGACAAAAGTTTAAAAAAAAAAAAAATTGTGCAAATTTTATCTTGTCGGAAAATATTCGTTTTGTCGAAAAATATTTGTTCTGTTCGGGAATATTCGATTCGTACGACGACGCTGAAATAAACAAATATTGGTGGACCCCACAACGAAATATTGTCATATATAAAAAACGACATAAGTAACATTTTTAAATAAAAAATGGTCAACGGTACTATCATTTTTAATTGTTAAAATACCCGGTGATAAATGAATAGTAGAATACAGTATTGCACAGTAACACACGGTATTGCACAGTGGCACACGGTATTATATAGTGTTTCATATTATTAATCTGATAAAGTGATTATTGTACAATATTGACTTTATTGAACCAATAATTGTCACATGCACAATAATTCATATTATTGAGCTGATAATTGTTATAGTAGCATATGCATAGTAATTCACATTATTGAATCAATAATTGTCATTACACAGTAACATTTTTTTTTCCTGCATTATTGCTATATGATTTAACTATTATATTCCATTATTAGTTTGTATTTTTGCTTGTATTGTGAGTATCTAACTCAGAAATTCAATTACACTACATTTATAACAATTGATTATAATATTAAATAATTGGTGAATTATTGTTGAATAATTGAATTTATAAAATTATTTATTTTATATACTTTATATAAAGTTAATTGTTTTATATATAAAGTTAGTTGTTTTATATAAAGTTAATTGTTTTATATATAAAGTTAATTGATTTATATAAAGTTAATTATTTTATATATAAAGTTAATTGTTTTATATATAAGGTTAATTGATTTATATAAAGTTAATTAATTTATATAAAATTAGTTGTTTTATATATAAAGTTAGTTGTTTTATTAAGATATGAAATGAACAATATAAATTAAAAGAAATTTGAATGAATAGTTTAGATTAAAAAAATCTTACAAGATGAAATGTGTGGTACGGATTAAACATTATCTTGAAATGAACGGTTCAGATTAATTTAGGAAATCTTTGTTTATGATAAGATTTTTGGGCTATAAATAGATGTCTTAACTTAAGAAAATTTTATAACTTTCTTGCTTATTCTTTTTTTCACTCTCTAAAATATTATTTTGTATAAGTTTTCTCTGTGTGTGCTTAAGCTATCGTGAGTATTTGTGAAAATCAGTAAGAGTATAAGCATTGTTCAAATAAATCTTTTCATAATAGTTAGTCAAGTAACTACACACATCACACAGTGTTTATAAATTTTCTTTTAGAATATTCATTTTGAAATTTTTTTTCTTGAAGATTCTTTTGAAATAATATTTTCAAAAGCTATTTTGAAATTTATTATACTTTATTCTTTAGACTACACAAATTTTTACTATCAAATCACTTTTGATGATTTCATACGAATTGATATACACTATAAAATTATATGTGATAGTTACTAATTAAATTATAAATATATAGGTTGATTAACTTCGTTTAAATAAATATTCAGTCACGTGTTAAGGTAAGGGATATCATTTTCTTTCATACTCTTAAATTTACTATGATAAGTACTATTCGATAAAATTTCATGAAATGATTATGTGCTCCTTAATAGTTTGTGTTTCATTTAATATCATTTCACGTGGACCTTCCTATTTACTTGAACATTTTTATTAAACTTTAACCATTATTTTGAACTGTGTATCTTGAATATCATTCTTGAATTTGAGTCCACATCATATTGACAATTTGAACATTATTTAACTCAGAACAAAGTATCATGTTATTTTATTCATCATTTATATCTATGTTGTTATTCTAATAATCAAAAATTAAGTTTTTGTAAATATCTGTGGTCTAGAATACAAATAATAGGATAAAATGCGATATAATGGTAACGTGTATTTTAGTGCACGTGGTGAATGTTCCCTTTAGTTTGGGACAAAGAATAACTATTATTAGAATAATTATGACCAATGGTGTTTTAGATGATAAAAGTTGATGATGTTTTTTCTGAAAGAGATAAGGTAGTGGACATTATAGTTTACATAATTCTTCTAATGGATTGCTCATTTCGCTGCTATTATTGATTTAAAACTTGTTGTTTATTATATTCAATCAAGAACTCAACTGTTGAAGGTTAATGATAATTTACTCATTGTTACCTTAGTCACGATATTTCTTTATTAAGTTATTTGAGCTTACCCTTTCGTTTGTTTCATTATTCTTCAGGAAATGAGAAAGTAGTTGGGTCTAGCCAGTAAATGAAGTGAAGGTTCGAGTGATAGCTGTAATAGTTTTCACATGTTGTAAAATAGTATAACAATAATAGTGAAAACTTAGTTATGTATTATTGAGTTCCGTATTCTTGAGCTATATACTGTTTTGTAATAGTTACCATATATTTTTAGCGTCTCAAATTGGACTGTGTAAGCTTAGATTTGGGGGCGTCTCAAAAACTAATTATATATTAAAACTTAAATAAAGAATTATAATTGATAAAGTTAAATAATTAGTTAGAATAATTATCTGCGACGCGCCGATACAAAGTAGAAAAACAACCATCAGTAAAAAAAAATTGGCTTAGAAGTTTCTCTTCGAAAACTATGGTATGAAGTTCTGAGTTTTGGCGACTTCAATCTATTATTTTATCTTATTTTTAATTTATTTTTTATCACTTTGATCTATTATTCATTTAAATTTTGATGATATGCGAATGTTTTTTTATTTAAAATTTTATCATATATTCTTGTGGAGTTGAGATTCTCTTCATCCTAATTTATAAGTTAGAGAAAGTATGGTTTGTTTTAAAGATGAAGAAACAATTTTTTTATTTTAGTTTTTTGGAATGAAGAAGCAATTTTTTTATTTTTTAAGTGATCGAAGAATGAAGATATTTTTAGAACCAAGAAGAAGTTCGTTTCCTGGTTTTTCCTTTTGAAGTATTTAATATATAATTAATTTTAGTTTATGATACTTTAATTTTAATATTATTTAATTTTACTGTAAATGTTAATTACATTACATTAATTTAATTATTAATGTTAATTTAATAATTTTAATAAAATAAAAATATTTCACAATAAGAATAAGTGAAAATATTTTTATTTAAAATTACATATTTATATGTGGCATATAAAATTACCATTTACTGTTAAAATTTAGATATGTATCGAATACTTGTAAGTGTACAGCAAAATATGTAAAAAAAAAAAAAGTCAAATTGTAGTCCCATGTCTAATTGCTGACACGTGGCGTATTTCGATCAAAAAATTGTTGTACAACAAAACAAAATTGTCTTTTTAAGATACCTTGAGGCGTATTTCGGCATATATTTGGGAGGATAATTTTGTCATTTGCCTTTTATATATATATATATATATATTGTTAATTCATATATATGCATGCACTAATCACGAAATTTAGGAATAATTTGAAGGTTCTCAATATTGAATATAGAAAAAATTTGTTGTGGTCAATATATATAAGTAGCGTAAAGGAAAAGATTCAGTTACATGAATTTAAAAATATGAATGGTTATATTTTTTTATTCAATATATACTATTAAAATTGTTAATGTATATGGTAATGAGGTTGAATAGCCTTAGACTTTTGGGTTTTCCTATTAAATAAGAAAAAGTAAAGGAAGAAAAAGTTGGCAGTGAGAGATGAATTGCACGGAATAAAAAATGAAAGTTCAACTTGTTTGAATCAACTCGACCAACCAAATTAACACATTCAGTTAAATATCTTGTTTTTAGATATTAAAATTTGATATATCTCTAAAAAAATACTCTGTTAATTTAATAATTTTATATGATAATAAAATTATAATGATATATTTAAGAATATTTTGTCATTTCATACATGCAACTATCAATAAAAATGAATTCTTTTTATAAAACACTTTTTCTTTTATTACAAATGCGACTTTTTATAATGCAACATATTTTTATATATACAATATATTTATGTAGAAGTGGAGTAGTAAATCTGTAATCTAGATAGATAGATGGATAGCTAGGTTGGTGCAATCCTCCCCAATATTGTTGCAATATTGTTGTTTTTGCACCATCCGGCACCTATACGGGAATCAATCTAGTTGGTTGGTAGCATTGACAAGGATCCAGTCATGTTGCGAATGTCCGGGCTTGATTCTCACCTCCTTCCTCTCCATAATAGAGTGGTTTGATTCTCACCTCTCTCCATAAATTATACAATCTCCTTTTTATTATATAAGTTATTTTAAAAGTTTTTATTTTTTTCATAATATAAAACGTTTTATATATATCTAAGAAATTTTTTAAATCATTTCTTGTTTTATCCATAAAAATGAAGTAATTGAAAGAAAGATAAGAAAGAGTCATTAATTAGTGCATGAGTAATAATAAAATTTTAAATTAATATTAATTACCTAATATTAATATTAATGAAATTTCATAATATGTGTGATTATATTTTAAACGACTTATATGATAACATGAGGGAATAATAGAGTAACATGCCTTTATATATATAGTACCCAAAAAAAAAAGAATAGAAAAAAAAGGCTCATCTTTGTCTAGGATCTCACGTACATGCATGGCTTATTTGCTCGCCACTTGGAGCCCTCTTAGCTTGCCACGAAGCATATAGAAAAAATTATTCAGTTGTCTTGAAAATGGTATACTCGTATATAAGCAATATTGTAGCATAGATTTTATAAGTCCACAGAATATGCAGACGTTGGGTAAGAAACTGAGCAAGTTTTGACAAATTAAGAATTGCTACAAGTCAATTAACTAGTAGGAGTGATATGAAGCAATATAATGAACGTGGCAAATTGACATGTTTTCCCGGCTACCTACGTTTCATCCTTTTGACAAATATTATGTGCATTATTCATTTGATGATAACGTGTACTACAAGGCACGTAGGCATGCATGCATGTTGAAATTAATAAGTTGATGACCTACACACTCAGAGTACTGATTTCAACGCACTCTGTGTACTCAATTAAATTTGCTCTCTTTATTTTTCTATTTACTTTTATAAATATTTTAGCATTTTGCATTTGTTAGTTGATCCCTTTGGCTTTATTTACTCTTGAAATAATAAATTTCTAGTGTATCACTTTTCACCTTCACAGGTTATTCATTCGGTTAATACCAAACTAAATCGGTATCAAATTTATCAAAAATTTAGTATCGATATCAATATCAATTTATACCGATATACTAAATCAGTTAGTCAATTTGATATCGGTTTTAATATATTATATACCAAAAATAATAATAATAATTATTTATTTATTTATTTAATAATAATAATAATAATAATAATAATAATAATAATAATAATAATAAATAAGAAATTAGTACGATTAAGGATATACCGAACTCCCAAATCTCTGAATCGGTACCGAAATTCTGACCGATTCATTATACCATATATATCGATTGTACCGAAAAAATTGCACACTCCTACCTTCACCCTACTATTGGAATCTGAAAAAGTTAAAAGTAAAGGAAGAGAAGGGTGGTAACAAAAAATAAAAATCATAACAATAGTAAAATTAACTTGGTAAAAATAAATGCATGCAATTATCCATATTTCTATTGTCTTAAAAAAATCTTATATAAAAATTGTTAAAATAAAATGTAATATATGGTTAAAAAAATGTCCCAACAAATTAAATTATTAAAATTCCTTTCTTTTTTATTAATTTTCCTTTGCTTTTCGTTAAGTTTTTCAAATTTCAAACATACCATCACAATGAACACTCAAGTTCCAAACATACCCTCATCTCAGGACCAGAGCAATCAAGCAATGAAGCTAAAAAAGTATTCTTTCATTACTCTTTTTTTCTTTTTGGTCATCATCAACCCTCTAATTTAAATACACCCACTTTCATGAGATTACAGCTATTTGATAGAAATATAAGTATAAAGCAAATTAGACTTTTCATGGAGAAAACCTAAATTAAAGCTAATGGAAAAATTAAAGTTTGCCTCTAATATATATACTATACTTAAAAAAAAGAAAGAAATATACTTCAATATTTTACTTATAATTAAGTCAAACATTATTCTTAATACTACTTGCATACTCTCTTCTTTCTTTTTTACTTGTCGTTTTAGAGAATAAAATTTATTCTTTTTTAATTACCGTTTGAAGGTTTTAAGGAAGTATTAATAACTTAATTTCTCATAGTATTTCTATATTAAATATCAATTTGTTTCTCTTTCATTTTTTTCAATAAATTTTAGAATTGTAATATTGAGAATTTATAGCTATTTTGGTCAATTAAACAAAATATTAATTATATTTTTTTACTTTTTGTGTTTTTTTTAAAACTACAAGTAAAAAAAAATGAAGAGAGTATATAATTATCAGACACTACACCTTAATTAATTTAATCAATTATGAATTCCATGGGATAAATAATTATAAATGCATTCCAGAACACCCCACAAATTATGACAATCAGCTCAACGTTACAACTACTCCCGTCACTTTGATTAGCCAAAAAGAGAGACTTTTTTTAAATTTTATCTTTCCTTTGTCCCCTAACTCTGTCAATTGTTCCACTATAAATAAATAAATTAATAAAGTCATAATCAACACCGTAAACTCTAAATTTTTTAATTATCTCTCCCCACTGGGCTGTCCAAAAATCTTGAAAAACTCAACATTTTCCGAGTTGTTTCCTCCTCTCACCAACTTAATTAATTTCTCTCTCTTCCAAAAGTCCTCCTTCAGCCTTGTATATAAAACCACCCCACCAAAAGCTTACAAGAACAAAAAATGAGTCATAAGAGTTACTACCATAGGGTACTTGGCCGGCGGAGCCACGGCACAAGAGGTTTCCGGTTAAACTCAAGGAGATTTTCCGTTCAATGTTTAAGGGCAAAGTTCTACTACTTGTTCAGAATTTTAAGCCGGTGGCAATCGTCCTACAAAAATGCTTTGAATTATTTGAAGAGGAATATTACAAGAAATAGTGGGAAGAGAGATAATAGCAGTAGAAGAGATTTGGTTGCACCAAATGTATACCGTGCGGAATATAGGTTAAGGTCATTTGGGAGATCAAATTCTTTTTATTCGGAAGCTATTGCGGATTGCTTGGAGTTCATCAAACGGTCATCTGTTTCAGGTGATGAAGAGCAAGATAGCCATAGATTATAAAGTGCATATATTCGAGATGAGTTTAATTTGTGTAAATTAAGATTATTAATAGATTGAAGAACTTTATTTTTGTGTTTAATATTATTTATGTGTAATTTTTTTAAACATAAGATTAATTTAATTATAATGTTGGAAAGCTCTGCAAGGACCAATATATTGAGTTAGTCTGTTATGTTTCCCCTGATGTTATCTTCTTAAATGGATGATACCCACAAAAAGAAAATGGAAAAATCATCTTGAATGGAGTTCTTTTAATTTGTTCCGGTTCCACTGTTTTAATTAATTTCTCGAGTTTTGGAATGTACAAACATATTTTCTAATTATTATTATTATTGCAGTTAGTTTATTTTATTTTTTAATTTTTTTTGTGTAAAAGACATCGATCGTGAATTGAGAGATCTTGGCATTTGATTATGATCATATTTTGTTTGTATGATCATGATTTGCCTATAGTAATTGAACGGCGGCACAGTAACAATGAAAGCTGCAAATCGCTAGCGTATAGTAGTAGTAGTGTTGTTTATTAGTTGTCTAGATAGATCAAAAGATCATAATAATTATATTTTTATTATTATTGGCATTGATAGAGTTGACAACCAAAACATGAGGGCTTTTTAACTGCAGGACACGACCGGTCGCCATTTCCGAAATTTTTGTTGAAAATTTGGATGTACAAACTGGAACTCATGTAGCCAAATTGACAACATATTTTTCATACATTCAACATCAAAGCGGCCAAATTTGGATACAAGTAATTGACTGTTATTTTATTTTAAATTGGTGAAAAACAATCTTAGGAGAAGAGGAAGGTCAAAGCAGTAGTAAGATTTCAAAGATTTGTGCTTGTGGGTGGTGATTTCCATCTACTTTTTGGACCAGACGAAACACAAAAGGTAGACGAAAACGAAGGCCTTGCACCATCATATTTCCAACTTTAGGAAAGTTCAGTTTAATTATGGTGCTCAACTATTACTTTATAGTTTTTTAATTGGTTAGAGTGGAGCCTCATTGTCACTAATCATTTTTCGGCCGTAATTTTTTGAGTAAATTGATTCACATTTGGCGGTAGCTCGGTTGTGGGCCAAGTAGTTATAATATGTGTGTACTAATTTGGGAGCCTAAATATTTTCATTTTCAATCTCTCTCCCACCTTGATGGTGGGTCATAGAGACCTATGGGTAGGGGTGAACATGATACGGTTTGATGCGGTTTGAAGCTTAAATCGCACATGAAACCGCTGCGATTTGTGTAATTTTTGGTGCGGTTTCGGGCCTAAATTGATTTTATGCTCACCCCTACCTATAGGGACTTGGACTGTTTTGATTTCTTTGTTTCAAGATCACAAATAAAAATATACTCGCATTGTTAAAATCAAAATATTTTAAAAATAATATCTATATAGAAAAAGGAAAAGTCATCGTCTCTGAAGAATTAATGCATGCCCGGATCGTCACCGTTGCATTGTTTTATGAAAAAAGCACTATTGTATTGTATTGTGGTTGTCCCATTTGTCACGCCTAGATATGATGGCCACAATTTGCTCAAACTAGCTACGTTATTTTGGGTGGTTGTCGCAATCAACTAATGGTCTAATTTTAACAACCAAACTTGACCAATATTTGGGCCAAATTCGTACAGTAGTCTCTGCGCATCGACCAACTGTGCAGGCTCATTTAACATCTAAGCCCAAAGTTTTTGTGTAGTATAAGCCCATGGAAACTAACCAATATGTTGTTTCAGTAAATACTTAATGCGTACTGTGCCGACACCATGCCCCCATGGGTAACTGCTGCTGTATAATTGGGAGTGAGTTACGAATTGGAGAGTCGTGGGCAGGGAGGAGCCACATTTTGCACAACAGGTGGTGGACTTCGAGGCTATGGACCATATATATATATATATATAGCATTGAAGGCAAAGTCAGAGTTTGTGATGCCTGATGCGCCACCGCAAAACAAAAAATTATTCAATATTTTTGGACATGGTCCGTGGTGTCTCAGTATTATTTATATGTTGTCATTTTAATATGTACAATAAAAAAATTCATTATATATATATATATATATTAAAATAATAGCATATTAATGATCTAAAACACCATGTGACGGTGTTTCAGAACCACTCATTATATATATATTAAAACGGTGATCTAAAACACCGTTTGAATGACATAAAAAGAATGGAAAATAAGAAAAATAAGGGGTTTATTTTCCTGTGTGTATTCGGGTATCATGAAAAATTGTTAGTCCCACACCATTAACTATTTTTCTGTAAAAAAAATAAAAAAATAAACTCCCTCACTTGTCCTACATTTTTAAGAGGATTTCGCGTAATGAAAAAATATAAAATTGTTTTTTTTTTTGTGAATTATAAAATCAAACTAACACTTGTAATAAAGTTTTTTTTTTATAATTTTTTCCCCTTCAACTTCCCTTTACTTTACTCTTCCTTAATATTATTTTTTCATTCAAAATTCTTAGACATCCAAATATAACCCAAGAGAGATCGGGATATGTACTCTATGTTCTCCTCTACCAATTTATTTTCAACCTTCTCAATATTTTATTTTATAAATTATTGCATTTCAAAATAAGAGTGTCTTATCGAGTCAATATATAGCACATTTCATTATATTTGAGTAGGGTAACCACGATGACCAACAAATTTCAATAGTAACACTCTAATCCTTTACACTTTATTCAGAATAAAGATGAAATAAAAATTATATTTTAACTTTTAGAAGTATAATTTTACAATGCGAAACAAAAGGATTAGCATTTGCTACCATCTAGAACCAAAACCAAAACAAAAACGTCACGGGTGATGCTTGGGTGCGAACATAGCATGGCGGGTGGCGGCCGAATATTCGGAACGTTCTGGGTTGCGCGTAGCATTCATTTTCACACGCAAGACGTTTTCCCGCTAAAAAAGCGTTTCTTTGAACAGAACAGAACAGCACGAGCCTATAAGTACCAAGAATTGGAGACGAAACAGAGACAAATGCGATAATCTGTCTACAAAACCAAATCTCGCCAATTACTTTTACTTTCCGACCATCAACAGAACTACCGCCGCTCCCAAACTCCTCTCCTCCCCCATGGAAAACGGCCTTCAAATCTTAAAAACTCGCGTCTGCATCATCGGAAGTGGACCCGCCGCCCACACCGCCGCCATCTACGCAGCTCGTGCCGAGCTCAAGCCCATCCTTTTCGAAGGATGGATGGCCAACGACATTGCCCCCGGCGGCCAGCTCACAACCACCTCCGACGTTGAAAATTTCCCTGGATTCCCTGATGGCATTCTGGGCATTGAGCTCATGGATCGGTGCCGCAGCCAATCCGTCCGATTCGGAACTCAGATCTTCACCGAAACAGTCGACAGGGTCGATTTCTCCTCTACTCCCTTCAAAATCTTCACCGATTCAAAAACTGTGATCGCCGATACCGTAATCGTTTCCACAGGAGCCGTGGCCAAGAGATTGAGTTTCCCCGGCTCCGGAGACGGGAAAGGGGGATTTTGGAACCGAGGAATTTCTGCTTGTGCAGTGTGCGACGGAGCGGCTCCGATTTTCCGGAACAAGCCTTTAGCTGTGATTGGCGGTGGAGATTCGGCTATGGAGGAAGCGAATTTTTTAACCAAGTACGGATCCAAGGTGTATATACTTCACCGGAGGGATGAATTTAGGGCTTCGAAGATTATGCAAAATAGGGCTTTGACTAACCCTAAAATTGAGGTTTTATGGAATTCGGCTGTTGTGGAAGCGTATGGGGAAGAGGAGAAGGGGACTTTGGCAGGGTTGAAGGTGAAGAATGTAGTGACCGGAGAGGTGTCGGATTTGAAGGTTTCAGGTCTTTTTTTCGCTATAGGGCATGAACCAGCTACAAAGTTTTTGGACGGGCAGCTGAAGCTACATTCCGATGGGTATGTGGTGACGACCCCCGGTACCACGCAGACAAGTGTTAAGGGAGTTTTCGCAGCAGGGGATGTTCAGGATAAGAAATACAGACAGGCTGTTACTGCTGCTGGAACTGGTAAGTGTGATGATTCTGTCTAATTGTCTTTGCTCTCTTATTCTTTATTTAATTGCTTCACTGAGAATGAACGCACACTCGCACTTATTATATATGTTTATGTTAACCATTGGTGCTTGACTTGTTATAGTTATTGAGCTTAGTAGAAATGATTGTGATACATTGATCTTGAATCTTTGTTACCATTTTTGCTAAACTGAATGAGTTTGTGCGTCCAGGGGAATAATATGTCCAATATGTGTTTTGGGTTGTCTTAGGATGGGAATTTTGAATATCAAAGCAGATATGAGAACGTAGACCTAGATGTGTTGCTTAAAGAATCAATGAGTTGCTATTAATGCTTTGCTTTGGTATAATTTTGCTCAAGTTCTTATTGTTGAGGTAACAAATGAATACTATTTGGAATGGTTGGTAAGGCCACATAATGAATCCAAGTTGAATTGAAGAGGAATAGCTGAAAGTTTCCCAGTCTTGAGGTTTTGTAGAGTTTTTGCTTCTAGCGGTCACGTGTTTTGTTAAACGTCTAGAGATAGCAACTTTTGATGCACTTGGTTGACCCCTTTCTTTTTTATGTAATTAGTAGGAAATGAAAAGATATTAATATTGTCATGTTTACTTAGGCTTCTAGAGATGTTTCCTTTTATAATATTTGAACTGTAGAAGGGGATATTAGGAATTTCACATAAAAAACCCTCGACACATTATAATTTTGTATAGAGTTAAATTGCATATTGTATTATATTTAGTATTTAGGCTACTATTTCTCTATCTTATTTACATTTTATGATTGCAGAAGTAAGGGCAAGTGATGTTTGCAGAATTAAAGGGATTGTATTTGTTATATAATTGGTTAGCTAACTTGTGCTCTTATTGAAACTGTGGGGTGGCCCTCGCATAATTTCAGTAGTTAAAGAATCAAAGTTTCTTCTGTCTGAGTCATCTTCGTATCAGACTTGCTAGAAGTCTAACAATTTGTATTTCGCTAATCTAATCTGTCTAGTAAGTAGAAGCAATCTGGGGTTGTATATTATTGTAGCTTATTTGACCTCTATCCTATAATAAGTCCCTCATCAACCTTAATCCGTCTCCCATCCTTTGTCTTTATAGTTCAGTGGCCAAGTGGTGTATAACATGATGAGGGATAGAAGGGGTTAGAGCTAACTTCCTGTCCTTGACGTTTGACCAACCAACAAACCTAAAATTTGTTTGCAATGCAAATTTGCATGCTTTCATTAGAAACTTTACGCCCAAACTACTTCAAGATCAAACTAATTCCAACCTCGTCCTTGCTCAACTCTTGTAACTGTTTGTTTTTGTTGAACACCAAATGTGTGTGACATTCATAAGAGCAACACAATTAATTGTAGGCAGTAGAACCCAAGTTATAAAAGCTCTTCCACATCAGTTCTGAACTTCTGATTTACTGAGCCTTACAATTGGCTTTGGTGAGTTTTTTTTTGTATCGGTTCTATTGCAAACCAAAAAAAATAGAACACATGCGTATCAAGTTCTCATTTCCTTATTTTCCTTTTTTATTTCAGCTTGCAATTAAAGGCTAAATTAGTGGTGTTGCCCTGCCTTTTGAATTATCATGCTTTTGCAGCTAGCTAATGAACTAAGAGGGATTGGATCACCTCTTTCATAAGAGCTAACCATAGTTTTTCTAGAGCTATATATAAGGATAGCAGTTTATATGGTGTGGTGGGAGCCACTATGTGGCTGATGAGATTTGTCGGCTGATGGTGACCACAGGGGGAGGATCTTTGAATCACTGGGCTGTGAAAAGCTCTCAGATACTAACCATTTGGCTGGTGAAACCATTAAACAACTAGAGCCTAGAGGTTGAACTCTGATCTTCGTTGGCTCTGCGACTTAAGCAGAAGTTTAAGGTTATCAAAACTACTGACTTGAATGACAGCCTAATCTCGATAGGAGAGTCAAATCTAAGCCGAATTGTTAGTGTATGTTTATCTTCAGTTATTAACGGTACATTTTTAATGTGTTCCAATTGTTTGTTATGGATTATGAAGTGTCGGCAAGCCCTCATAAATTTAATTGCATTTAGTATTGATTTGACTATAATATCTTATCTTACCGTGCTCTAGGTACTCATCTTTTCATTTGATTAGGATTTCAACTTTTAAGTATAGTATTCAAGTCACATTTTTACATTTTTGAATTTATCAAACTACATCTAGATATTATTGAGCTCCTCCTTTATTGATCACTATAAGATTCTTACTTCTTTCCTAGTGCGGATAACTGTAGGATTTAAAATTCTGCAAACTCAGCATCATCATCATCATCATCATCATCATTATTATTATTATTATTATTATTATTATTATTATTATTATTATTCAATCTAAACTTTCTTTTCATTAATGTGTTCCAGGATGCATGGCAGCATTGGAAGCAGAACATTATCTGCAAGAGATTGGAGCCCAAGAGGGTAAGAGTGATTGATCACACAAGAGTGTACGAGATATCACAAAGCTTCCCCAATAGATCTAAGAATAATATCAATCAAATATCAGAGAGACCAGACTCTGGATTCGTGTAACCTTCATATCTCTTAAAACTGATTACCATTAGGCAGATGGGGATTCATTTGTGCTTTACTTCAGATATTATTGGTGTGCTTCTATGACTTAGAATGCAATTTTGTGTATAATAATTGGTGACATCCTCTCCATTCCATCTTCATATATGATTTTTGTTCCTTGATTTACCGTTGGATGATTTGATACTAGCGTGCTGTATTTATGTATTTACTATGGGTTTATATGCAAAACTTACCTTGTTTGTGAACTTATGATGAACCCAGTCTGGTTTTACTGTTTCTGAGTGTACCTGGTCCTCTTCAATGATTGATTGTCACAAAACTGAAGCTTATTGCTTTGTTAATGGCTTTAAATACAAGGACTAGCTGGGCAAGTACTATATATTATAGTCACTGGGGTTGAGTCTTTCTCTCTCTCTTGCAAAATTATAGCACTTAGAACTTAATTTGTAATTTAATTAATTTTTATTTAAACACACTTGGATTTGAATTTGTAGCTAGATCTCATTTGCTACATAACTCATCCCACAAAGAAAGGAGTGAAGAATTTATTATGAAACATTACTACACGATCTCAAGTTTGAGGGAATCATCAGAGCTACAGACACCAAGGAAGTTAAGAAGGTGCTTGTTACCAAAAATTTCCTCCCATCTCAACTTACACGGTGCTTTGTTTCTAGACTGTAAATAATGACATTACAATAAAAACATTCTGTTTGATGCTAACCAAGTTTTAAAAATAACACAATGATCTTAAGTTTGAAGTATTTAATTGCTCAATGCCATTATTGTACTGCTAATGTGATGAAAGATATCGACACAATGTTAGCTATTGCTACTGACATAAACTATGCAAGCGAATATACTGCCGGATGATTAAGCTCCGGTAACTGGTGTGATGTCGCAAGCACCCAAAAATAAAATCTTACTTTTGAAAAATATTAATGTAGTAGTGTAAGCAAGAGTCGATTCCACAGAGAATGATTAATTTAATTTTATGTTTTTGTAAACAAAAGCTGAGGGGTTTTGTAATTAAAGAAATAATTTAAATAAAACTAATTAAAATAATTATGCAAGAAATAAATAAAAATAAAAAGCCTTGGTTTAAGTTAACATCCACCATCAAGAATTTACAACTGATTATTGATGCAAAAATAAATCAATTAATATTTTGAAGATTCACCGTAGAAATAACTACTCGCAGGTGGAATAATTTTTCTCCTCTCTCCTTAATTTTAGATAAGTAGAGTCACGTGGTCTAAATACCCTTACTATTAAACAACCCCCGACACGTGCTAAAGATTTAATTTAATAGCAGCATAAAGAATTAGAGAGATCGTTGAACTAAACAACACAAGCCACGTGTTTGCATTTAATTTAGATGAATATTCTTCCTAAGATAAAATAATCTTTTGATCTGCAAAACAATTATTAAACTTAGTTGCTTCATTAATAGCAGTAGATTAATATGAATAATAAACTAGTAGCGCTCCTAGCAATTAAACAAATCAATCATAAAATTAAGCATAGAAGAATATTCAATAATCAAAATATAAATTGAACAATTAAAATAAATTAGATCTCACAGTGTATAAATCTTGATGGCTTCAATCACTTAAACCAAGAAAAATAAATTAGCTACTCATAATTGTAGAGAACACTAAAGAATAGAAGAGAGAATTTTTATTCTAATGAGAGTTGTCTTTTACAATGTGTCTCAAGCCCTCTATTTATAGGCTCCATAAACCTCCTAACTTGTCCAAACCCTAATAGGATTTACAATTAAAAATAAAAGAAAAGTAAAATAATTATTTTCCTAACCCTAATTAGAATTAAAATCCAATTTGGAATCAAAAAGGAGCAAAATTCGCGAAATAATCTGTTTTGGGAGAATTAACGCGCAGCCAAACAAGTCACTCGCTACAGTGACCGCACGCCACCTGCGCATTGCGCGGATCCATTTGATGAAACGACGTCGTATTACTCCGTTTCTTGCCACTGTTCGGCCACTGCGCGCATTGCGCGAAGGCGCTGATGGAACGGCGTCGTTTAGCTGCTCGGCCATCCATCCGCGCGCCATGCGCGGTCGCTACTTTCCGGAAATTACATATTTGCCCCGGTCTTTGCTGATTTTGCAGTTTTGTCCCTCAAACTTTGCTGAAATTACAAAAATGCCATTAGACTTTTATTTCCCTACAAAATCAAATATAAAATAAATAAAAATAATATAAAAATACTAAAAATCCTAAAAACACATAATAATAAATAAAACACCTAAAACACTAAAAATAAATAAAAACACATAAATAAAAATAAATATAAAAATACTACAAAATTACCTAAATTAACATAAATTAACTAAAATCCTATAAAACCTATTAAAACCAAAATAAACTAAATAATTAAACATTTAAGCATACAATAAATGTAAAAACTAAGTATTAGAGAATAAAAATATCGTATAATTTAACTCTATCAGTAACATACCAGAAATTGAAAGAACAAGAATAGAATTTTGCTTTCTACTTGTGAATGTGGCCTGCTATATTCCCAACAGAAATCCACAGGAAATATCAACCAGAATATAAGTAAGGAGCAATGCATAGCGCAAGATTAGGGGCGATCAAAAAAATTGTAGTAAATACGCAATGTTAATATGTAAATTAAAAGTTTACAAGGCAATTTAATATCCAATCCAATATCATTTAACAGAGGAATGATCATACCACCTTCAAGGCTGTTTAACAACTGTCTATGGCACATGCAATACATTTATGCTTATCATTGTTCTATTGTTTCTCTTTCAGGTTTACAAGGCTCAGACGTACGTACGTATGTATATGGTTCGTTTAGGAATCCTATCAGCGTGATGCGTTGCCTTTTTTGTAATTGGCATTGGTGTTGTTACACCATTTCGGAATGGTGGGGCGATCAGACTACTTGTATCAGTATACAAGGCCTGGAGTCAGTGGCGGAACCAGGAAGTTTTTAAAGGGGGGTCAAAATATATCAGTAAAAAAAAATTATTTATTGACGCTTGGAGTGCTTCTTTCGGTTGTACGACTGATAGGAGACAACTATATCTTGTGAGTCTGCATAATTTGAAAACGTCTCAAAATTTGTTTTATTTTTAATTATTGAAAAAATATCTTTCTCAATATAAACTACCAGACGAGTCATTCATCCACTCGTCTTCCATTTTATTACGCAAGTTAGTCTTAATAATTTTCATCGCAGAGAATACTCTTTCAACAATAGCAATCGCAACTGGTAAAATCAAAGCAACTCAATCAATCGATATACCAATGTAAAAGTCATATTTCTTCTTGTTTCAATCAATTATGATGGTTATCGGAGTAGTTTTACTTTCACATTAAAAAAAAGAGAGCATATTTTGGTAATAAATAAAAAACAAAACAAAAAACTTTCAAAAATCAAACATAATTACAATTATATATGCTCAAGAGAAATCTAATATCAAATCTAATGTATTGGAGTCTTAATAAATCTCTTACACTAACATATTTAATTCAATCCTAATTATTTTTCAAAATACATTTTAAAATCCTAAATAGTTTAAGAGGTATTTGAGCTATAATATGCATTGGAGGGGGTTGGTGACCTATATATGGTTTATGTATTTTATTATTGACATAATAATTAAATAGGGTGCATGAATTAATAATAAGTGCATGTATATGCTCAAAACTTGAATACCACTCAACTTGTAAATTCTGGTATGGTCGATTATTAACAAAAAAAATAATGAATTAAATGGTAAGAAAACTAGTATTAAATAATGTACTTACATCCCAAGAATTGAACTTGAGACCTCTTGCACCTTAAGCAAAAATTATACCACTAGACCAAATGCACATATGCTGGTTTTTAGGAGTTATAAATTTATAACTAAAAACATAATGAATTAAATGGTAAGAAAACATGTATGGAATAATATAATGTCATTCTAAGGAATTGAACTCGAGACCTCTCGTACCCTTCTAAATAAGCATCATACCACTAGACCAAATGCATATATGATCAATTTTTATATACATATATATGTGTCTTAACCTCCGGATTAGGGGGGTCATATGCCCCCCCTAGACCCCCCCTGCTTCCGCCATTGCCTGGAGTATGAATAGACGCGTTATTTGGCAAGTTGGCTGCTTTTAACAAGGACTGATAATATATAACGAACGCCTAAGACGTATGCCGTCTTAGCTCAGCTGGTAGAGCGCGTGGCTTTTAACCACGTGGTCGTGGGTTCGATTCCCACAGACGGCGTTTTATATATGTCTACTTAGCTTAATTTGTATTTGTATGCAAATCTATCTATTTTGCCACAGGCTTGTTTTTTTGGTTTTTTTTCCTTTCTGTTTCTCTTTATTCTTTATAACTTTAAATGTATTATTATTTTGACTTTTTAATTTTTTTTTTCTCTTTTCTCTCTATAATTTTAAATATATTACTATTTTATTTTTTATTATTAATTTTATTTTTCATCCTTTTATTTAATACTTCAGATTTATAAAATTCTTATTTAATTCCCATAATTTACACCAAGTGCTTGTTGTATACATGAATCATATAAGTTTGGAAAAGATTGTCATTTCATCTATTATATCTTTCAAGCGAATAATTATTTAATGGTTTTTGCACACCATCACGTGATATCAAAAATAATAGAACACAATTAAAATAAAAATATATAATTAATTTAGAATGTATCTCAAGATTACTGAATATGTTGTTCTTTCAAGCGCTCACTTTTTAATTAGGTTTGGGAATTCTTGAAATAAAGTACAAAACCTAGGTATCTATATATTAACCAATTTGTACAAATTGGTACTTACCAGCCAGCTAGCTAGCTTGAGTTTAAAATAGTTATACCAAAACACACTCTGAAAAAAAAAACGTGATAAACGAGCAACTAAAAGAACTGGACCCGCTTTCTCAACATTGAACATCCATGACTACGGATGTTTGCATTATAGATTGAGTAGCTTTTTGTACCACACCTCTTTTATATTTAATCAGGGATAACTCGTGTCTAAAAATATAGTATAATTAATATAATAATTGAATATTGTATTTAATATTTTTAGATTAAAAAATTTAAAACTATTGTGGACTCTCAGTTCAGAGTCCATAATAAAACTGAGAGTCCAAACCATTAATATAAAAAGATTGATACTCAATTCAGTTATATTTGTTTTTTAGGCAAACATTAATGTGCTATTCATTTCTAACTTAAAATTAATTTTTGACAGGTTTGAGCAATTAAATGATTAATGATAGCGGACTCAAATTTGTGTAATATAGTATTTTCGGGTATCCTATACACATTTCTTTTATTGATTAAACGGAATAAGAAGTTTGACAATATTTATTTACCTCCAGTATCTTTAACCATCGATCAATATGATCAATGAACAGTATTTCATGTGAAAAAGGGTAGTACTGCAAACTATTTGGTGGGATCTAATGAGAAAAAAAAAGATGTAAAAATTCAAAAGAAAGACTTTTGCATATATACCCAAAAGTATAAAATGAGTCTCTAAGTCCAAACAAAAAAAATATTGTCATAACACCAACTAAATGACATAACCATAAAAAAAAAATTGGACAAAAGATTTTTATATCATGAGTTAGAACTTACTACAATAGTTGCTCTCGATATAACTTGCAAAAACACTAAAGAGACGACACATAATTGCTCGTGCCTAAAGGCACGATGTAGATTCAAAATTTCAAAAATACTCTATTACTTAAAGACTCTTTACAACTTAAAATAAGTTACAAATTAATTAGAATAAATCTGACTCGTCCCTGTGATTTTTCGTCTAAATTAATTTGCATGTGGAAACATAACGATCGTAATACCCGAAAAATAGAAAAATTGCGTCAATGCTAAAAGGGTGACCCATGTTGTTTACGTGCAATTTTTTTTTATAATAATAATAATAGTAATAGTAATAATAATTATAATAATAATAATAATAATTATTATTATTATTATTATTATTATTATTATTATTACTATTATTATAATAATAATTGTTATTATTATTACTATTATTACTATTATTATTATTATTACTATTATTATAATAATAATTATTACTATTATTATAATTATATTTGTTACTACTACTACTACTACTACTACTACAACTATTATTATTATTATTATTATTATTATTACTACTACTACTACTACTACTACTACTACTACTACTATTAATACTACTACTACTACTATTATTATTATTATTATTATTATTATTATTATTATTATTATTGTAATGACCACGAATTTCATTAGTCATTGTAAATATACTTAATAAATATTTAACAATGAATTTAAACTTTTCTCATTAATTAATTGTGCATTAGATAATTAAATAAATATACTTATGTGCTTGTATATTTATTTAAAGAATTAAAGCAAAGTGTATAATTAATTAAAGCAAATCTAATTGGATTATATTTTAAATCCAAATGAGTTGATAAACTAGATTAAAGATATTAACCTAGTAGCTCATGTAATTAATTTAATTACTAGCCCATGTAATTAATTAAACAAGCCCAATGCTTGATTTAATTAAATGTAACCTAGACTATTTAATATAAGTCCAATGTGTTATTTAAATTGAGCCCAAACAATTTAATTGAATAAGCCCAATAGAAGTTATTCTCAAGCCCAATGTGAAGTCCAATTAAGGTCAAACTTGGGTCAATATATATATATATATATATATATATATATATATATATATATATATCTATATATGCACATTTTTGCATTAAAAATAAAGGAAAAATGGCTTGGAAAAGTCATTTTGCTGAATTTTTGAGGGCCCCACTTGAATAACTTGATTTCCTAGATTGCTTGAAAATTCATCCATGTCATAAGTTGGCCAACAACTCTAGTCATTCCAAAAGTCTATCAACTAGTCATTCAATCAAATAGTAATCTAGTTTAGCCTTTAATTTCACCAACATGGATTGATTAGTGAATTAATGAAGGATTAGTGGTGGGCTATAAATAGAATGCTCCACACTTGGTATTGGTTGTTAGTTCATTTGCTAGAAAATCCTAGAGAAAAGAGAGAGAGCTTTTGTGAGTTAAAAGAGAGATACACTTGTGTTTGTGTGAGAAAAAGCTAGAGGAAGCCTTGGTGAATGTCCAATAGCTACACAACCTACTTTGGTATAAGGAAAAAGAGAGCCAACAAATCACAAAGGTTTAAAAGTTCTCTAAACTCCATTTTATTTCATTTTTGTAATCTAGAAAGCTTTTGATCGGTTAAAATCTATTTTTAACCGATCAAAACTCGTTTTGATGATCTAGAGGTATTTAACTATGTAATATATGTATATTCATAGATCTATGTGTTTATAACATGATTTGGTAGGTTAGAAATGCATAGAAGTTAAAGAAATATGTGTAACATGATTTACCGGTAAACCTTAACTATGCATGCTAGGTTTATGGTTGTATTTTGAAATGTACAAATCGGAAAGTGGATTTTTATGGCTAGAAAGCTAGATCTATGAGTTTTAAAGATAAAACCTTTTTGAACTTTTCAAAAATAATGAATAACAAAGAAGTTATAGCTTTTACCGAAAAGGATGTCATTTTTCAACCCTAAGTGGTTCGATCCGTAAATTTCGTATAAAACGTTTTCAAAAAGACGATTGAACCATGGAATATTGTAAAACATTAAGTTAGGAACATATCAACACTGATTTGGTGTTATTTGGATGTGTAGATTTCATTTAATCAAGGTTTGAATCAAAGTATCAAAACTGTCCAGAAAAATCACAAAATTGGCACCTACTGCAGTACGGCGCCGGGGCGCCGTCTGTAGTGTTAATCACTGCGCCCCGGCGCAGTGCACTGTTCGGTGAAAAAAATTAAAACCTGAACCGGGTCGGGTCGGGCCGGGTCAGCCAGGTCGGGTCGGGTCGGGTCAGAAAATGAAAAATGTTCCAAAAATTATTTTAGTATTTTTGGACTTAAAAAATATATTTTTAAATATATATATAATTGAATTAATGTTTTAAAAGTGTATAAATTATATTATTGAAATAATAATATAATAAAGGTAATAAAATATTATTAAATAAATAATAATATTAGAAAATTACTAAAATATTATTAAGTGTATAATAATATTATAATGTCAATAAGAGATTATTAAATGATTAATAATATTAGCTACTTAATAAAATATTATTAAATGATTAATAATATTAGTTACTTAATAAAATATTATTAAATGATTAATAATATTAGATAATTAATAAAATATTATTAAATGATTAATAATATTAGTTACTTAATAAAATATTATTAAATGATTAATAATATTATATAATTAATAAAATATTATTAAATGATTAATAATATTAGCTACTTAATAAAATATTATTAAATGATTAATAATATTAGATACTTAATAAAATATTATTAAATGATTAATAATATTAGATAATTAATAAAATATTATTAAATGATTAATAATATTAGAAACTTAATAAAATATTATTAAATGATTAATAATATTAGACACTTAATAAAATATTATTAAAAGATTAATAATATTAGGTAATGAATAAAATAATATTATATGATTAATAATATTGGATACTCAATAAAATATTATTAAATGATTAATAATATTAGATATTTATTTGAACTATATTAAACAATTAATATAAGTTCTTTGTGTTTGAAATATTATCAAATAATGATAATATTTCCTAAGTGTTTATTTATCCATAATCAATCAATTATGTGGTTCGTAAGATTTATAAAGGTCATTATACTTACAAGTATATAATACTAATTTAAGATCAAATTGATTTAATTGTTAGGTCCGTTCAAGGATTGTTAGATTAATTTGGTTAGCAGTAAACGACGCATGAGGCAAGTTTTTCTACCCCTTAAACTTGTATTTATTGTTGCAGATATTCTTCAACCGTATTTACATTTCAATTATTGTTGAGCAAGTATTCTACACTTGTAGTTACTTGACAGACCTTTGAGTGAATTAATTATCAAAAATTACTTCACATCGTTATTGATTATTGTATTCGCACATAGTGCTTTTGCAAACTGTTTAAGAACGTCTAAGCTAATTGTTTCGGCTAGGCAAATGCATGTTAAATTCATTTAATTGAATATTATAAAAGCTTATCCAAACCATTGGCTAGTGCGGATTCTTACAGTAAGACTGAGATAGAACAACCCTAGTTAAAGGGGATTTTTATTTGTCGAAAAACCGACAGCGCGTAAGAAATCTAAATGTGATGCATATACATAGGATATGAGAGGACTGATCCCCTCAAGTGTCCCGTTATTTTAACAAGGAGTCAGACATTATACGTCTGTTCTACCTTAGTAGCAGTTCATGGTCATTAAAGACCACTCAGCAGTAAAGAGTCAATTCCTTCTTTTATTGAACATTGATTCTTGTTATCTTTCACAATTGCTATTGTTGAAACCTTGAAGTTATTTCCCTTCATCATGATATATCGTATGATTGTTGTTTATAAACTTGCTGAGCCATTTAGTTGCTCATTCTTGCTATATCATGACTATATTTCAGCCATTCCCGAAAGCTCTAAATCGGACAAAGGCAAGGGGAAAACGAATGTTTAGTTTTAGTAATTGCATGCTTGTTTATATTACTGTTATGTAATTACTGTTGTAAATCTTTTGTATTTCCCTTAAGATATGTAATGTTAAGATTAAGGTAATAGACCTTGGAAAGTGTAGCATTTTGATTAAGGAACCTTTTGTATTATTCCGCGAAGTTTGAATACAATATATGTATTTCGTTGTTGTTATGTATTGTACAGTGAGAACCAAACCCGGATTTGGGGTCGTCACAGGTTGGTATCAGAGCTGTAGGTTAGAAACGCTAGGATTTGCGAAACCTAGGTTATAACCTTAGTACTAAACTCTTATCGAGTGCGTTAGGAGATGAATCGGGGAGATTCATCATGTTAAGTATTTTTGGAGATGGATTGAGAAAATCCATCAAGCCGAGATGTACATGATAAAATATCATTTCATTTCATCAATGAATATATTTTATTACTGTACTAACATGTGTTATTTGCGTTATTGTAGGATGACGGAGATAGGCCAGTCGAGCACTGCTGTAGAGGAGGTGATTTATACTGATATCCACATGGATACCGTACAACCACGGGTGGCTGCACCTGTAATATCCCAAATATTTCAAAAGTGATCTAACAAGATCTAAGCAAGGTTGTCAATTCAAAACCTAAGATTGATTGGTCAAGCATACCTTGAGCTATCTTAAAGAATATATACGACTCGAAACTACGATCGTATACAACTAAGAGGTTAAATTCTTTAACCTAAACTATGTGTTATGTGATTAGTAAAGCTTGAATTGAGCTTTTAAATGTGATATATGAATTATCTATGCGTAGGATTTTGTGTTTTGGTTTGAGTAGTTAACCTTAACAATTATTAAAAATCAGAAGTCAATTTAGAACAAAAACCTAAATTGGAAAAAAAGTTAAAACCTAAACCCTAACCCTAGGGTCTAAACCCTAGAAAATAACCTAGGCCCTTGAGCAAAATGTGAAAGTTAAATTGACATTCTGTTTCAAGATTCAACCTTCCCACGCTTTAAAAACACGTAATAGTCAGTAAAAGTTTTTCTCGAAAAACGTGTAAAAAGCACTATTCACGAAGAAACGTTTTTCATTCGTTTGATCGTTTCTTTCATCTGTAGGACTTCTTGTATTTCACGACATAGTGATAATATGAGGTTTAGATGCCAGGGAATCAATAAAATTTTCTTGGGAAAAAGACGAAAAAGACACGATTTACGAGAAAACGTTTGTCGTCTTTTTGAACGTTCTTTTCAACGTTTGGACTTTTTCTATTTCACGATATAGCATTTATACGGGGAATAGATACCAGGGAGCCACTGATATTTTTCCATAAATAAAACGTAAATCGCTCTTCAAACGAAAACACTTTCCGTTTTTGATCAAACCGTTGATGGATACAGTGTTTGTATGCAACACCGGTGCGTAATAAGCAATAAAAGATTTTCTCGAAAAGTGTGTCGGGAATAAGACGAAATAGGGAAAAGACAAAAATAAATATTATTTTTGACTTTTTGGTCTTCTAACCATTTTCTGAGAAATGGTCGTCAAAAACACTATTCACCGAAAAACGTGCTAAGTCTTTTGGACTTTTCACTTTACAGAAAAGTGTTCATTCGGAACAAAACTCAGTAATATCAAATTTTTAAATCAGTAGAAGTTAACCAAATTAGTTGGAATCAGACTGTTATATAATTAACTGCTAATTCATCCGTATTGTTTTCATCAAACGGATCATGAGATAGGTTAACATTAAATTTGAATAATCAAATTTATCAGATTAATACCTAATTATATTATTCAATCATAATTAGTGTCTAGAATGAAAGAAATTTATCAATCGCGTCGCCCGGTAGGTGTATTTGAGAAAAATACACGGAAGGTTATCCGAGATTAATTCAAGAAAAACTTCGAGGGTCAGACGAGACATCATATTAATACTGTATGATGTATTTTATTAATAAAATACGTATAAGTAATTAAAACTTATATTACTAATGCGAAATATTTTAAATTAATCGAACGCGATTTATCCGATATACCGAAATCGGAAGAAATAATGACAAAACAGCTCGGGAAGCTTCTAGAAGCTTGGCTTGGAAAATATCTAGATATTATTCTAGTTTTATTAATTAAATAATGTGCGAAATGACTAAAATGCCCTTAGCTTTTAAACTAATGACCAAACTACCCCGACCCTTGGTTTTCCTATAAATAGAAGGCTTAAGTTCATTAGTTCTTTACCATTTTTGAAAGCTAAAGAGCAAATGTAGAGAGAGTTCTTGTGAGACAAGAATCGATTGCAAAGAAATAGTTAAAGCTTGCAATAATAAAAGGTACGATTCTTAATCGTTATTATGCTTAAAGTTTTATTTTATCGATGAGGCTCAAGAACATAAGTCGTAGCCATGTACGATTTTTCGTTCTCCGTGTTCCTTATGACTTGAGCAAGTCGTTGTTATGTCAAATTTCATTTCATAGTTTAAAGTTCAAGAACATACGTCGTATCCATGTACGGTTTATCCGTTCTCCGTGTTCTTCGTATGTTCTGGAGTATTATTATAAATTGTTATATTTAAGTAAACAAGTCGTTATAATGACCAAATTTTGTCAATTATAAAGTGTTATAATCACATATGTAAGCAGTTATAATGCTCAAATTATTTCAAGTATGAAATCCAAAAGCTCAAGAACATAAGTCGTTACCATGTACGATTTTTCGTTCTTCGTGTTCATCGTGTGTTCTTGAGCAAAAGTCATAATTTCTACATAAGTAGGTTTATGATTTGGTAATTTAGTGTTATGGGATGATGAAACATGATGGCCTTGCTAAATAATGCTTGTGGCATCAAGTTTTAGTAGTCGAAACGAAGAACGATGAAACTTTGTTCTTCGTGTTCTTCGTGTTCTTCGATTCGTTCTTCGTGTTCTTGAGAAAAAGTCATAAAATCTTATATAAGTTGGTTTATGATTTTGTTATTTTTATGTTATGAAGTGATACGGAGTGTTAGAACATGTTATCTTAGCAAATTAATGCTTGAGGTATCATGTTTTACCAATCGGATCAAAGACAGCTAAGCTTAATATACTCGCAGAATATTTTTTTCAAATTTCCGAAAATTTAAAGTCTGAATCTGCCTTAGAAACCTAAATGAAAGTTGTAGCTCATGAAATTCTAAGCAATTTAGACTCAAGAATCACTCAAAAATATTTTCGTATGACAAAGTTATGGCTGTCACTGTAAAAGAGGTCAGAAATATGAATCAGTTTTAGATCAGTCCCATTACTGGGAAATATGTGTAAATCAGTAAGGAATCTCAAACTTTGGTCTGAATGAAAGTTGTAGGTATAGAAGTTACGAACGCGTGAAATTTTGAACGACTCAAAAATGTTTTAAAACGAAGAAGTTATGGCCGTTTAACCGAGCCGGGGTCTGGCAGTCCAACAATCTGCCCAAATCCGAAAATTTGGCTTAAAAATGAGTTTTTGAGTTAGCCAATTTTCCAAATAATTTCACCTATGAAAATAGTGTAGTTAAGTTATTCTAAGACTTATTCAAAAGGAAAATTTGATAAACTAACATTCGGGGTCGCGTAACCCTTTTTCTAGGCGTTTAACGATTTCCCGGGAAAACCCTAACATGGTTTTAAGGCAAGTCTTCTAACTCTTGCTATGTGCTACTTGTGTAGTATTGTTAAAATGTTAAATGAGATGTGTAATGTCATGTTATTATGCAATAGATGATATGTGAAGTCTTTAATTGATGTTTACAAGCCTTCTAACTGTTATGTTTTATGTTTACGATTTACGAACATGATTTATACACTTTGTGTGTCAATGTGATATAAATTCTTGGAACGTGAGTTATATGTGATATTAAATGGAGAATTATGTTCAGTCAATGCATGTTAAAAGTTTATATGAAAGCATAAACTGCGTATGTGCTGTATGTAAGACCCCGAATTTTATGAAATACAAAATTTAATTTTTCTTCATATAGATATTTTTTTTAAACAGTAAGTGGTTAAATCGATAAAGTTAAAAGTTAAGGATGTTATGTGCAAATTTTATTTTGTCGGACAATATTCGCTTTGTCGGGGAATATTCGTTTGGTCCGACGGCGCCGAAATAACAAATTATTGGTGGACCCCACAACGGAATATTTGTCGGATATAGAAAACGACAAAAATAACTTTTTTAAATAAAAATAGTCAACGGAACTGTTAAAATACCGGTGATAAAAGAATAGTAGCATACGGTAGTTATTGGTATTTTCTGTAGCACTCGGTACTCTACAGTAACACACGGTATTGCATAGTGTCTCATATTATTGGTCTGATAATTGACACCGTAACTGTTACGCATCATTTCATCGATAATTGTCACTGCATAATATTTTATATTATCAATTCAATAATTGTTGTTACACAGTATTTTGCATTATTGATTTAATAATTGTCTTTACACTGTATTTTATATCATTGAGTCAATACTTGTTGTTGCACTGTTTTTAAAATTATTGAACCTAATAATTGTCACAGTAACATATGCACAGTAATTCACATTATTGAATCAATAATTGTCATTACACAGTAACGTATGCTTTATTTTACATTATTGTTATCTCTATTATGATGTTATTTAAACAGTTGTATTTCATTAATTTATTGACTTGATATCTAAGAGCTAACTATACTGTATTTATAACAATTAGTCATAATAATTGAATTGATAAAGTTATTTGTTTATAATATAAAGTTAGGTGATATGAAATGAATGGTGTAGATTAAAGTGTGAATTATTGTTGAATAATTGAATTGATTTGTTTATAATATAAAGTTAGGTGATTATTAGATGATATGAAATGAATGGTGTAGATTAAAGTGTGAATTATTGTTGAATAATTAAATTGATTTGTTTATAATATAAAGTTAGGTGATTATTAGGTGATATGAAATGAATGGTGTAGATTAAAGATAATATAATATTTGAAATGGATGGTGTAGATTAAAAGATGATCTTTAAATGAATGGTTTAGATTAAATGAATGATAAGATTTTTGGCTATAAATAGAAGCCTTAACTTAAGGATTTTTCATAAACTTCCTTACTTGTTCTTTCTTTCTCTCTCTAAATACTTCTTGTGAAAGTTCTCTCTAAGTGTGCTTAAGTCATCTTGAGTATTTGTGAAGATCTATAAGTATACGTGTACTGTTCAAGTTAATCAACCTCATTTAAATCAATATCCAGTCACGTGTTGAGGTAAGGGATACCATCTTTTTCATCTTCCATTATTCAAACGTACTATGGTAAGGGATTATCATTATTTGATTCTCGATAATAATATTGTTTCTTCCTTACTCATAAGACGTGCCTTTTATTTCCATGTATTAAATTGTGGGAATAACCTTACGGAGCGGATTGCCGCCTGTTGGTGAATAACCTTTCGTATTCATTCATTATTAATCTCTGAGAATAACCTTACGGAGCGGATTGCTGCCTGTTTGGTGAATAACTCTTTGTACTCAAATTCTATTAAATTGTGGGAATAACCTTACGGAGCGGATTGCCGCCTGTTTGGTGAATAACTCTTTGTACTCAAATTCTATTAAATTGTGGGAATAACCTTACGGAGCGGATTGCCGCCTGTTGGTGAATAACCCTTTGTATTAATTTCCTTCACCTTTTGTTAATCAAACCTGCTACGGTAAGGGATATTATTTTCTTTCATACTCCTAAATCGAAATTTATTATGGAACTATTGCTTCTATAATTCCTGAAAATATTATATGTTCCATAATAATTGAACTTCATTATTTCAACTGAACCTTCCTATTTACGTGAACCTTTCTATTGAATTGTAACCGTTATTCTGAACTGTGGATCTTGAATTTCACTCCACATCATGTTGACAATTTGGACATTATTTGAATCTGTACAAAGTAAACTTCCGATACTTATTGTTATCCTATTTCTTCTGTTCATCATTTATATCATTCTAATCATCCAAAAATCAAGCTGTTGTGAATATCTGTGGCCGGGGGCACAGATGTGATATATTTGTTGAACAGATGATAGGTTAAAGGCGATATAATAGGTTAAAGGCGATACATCTGTTCGGTGTCTTTTATGGCACGTGGTGAATGTTCTCTTTGGCCCGTAGTGCAAAGATGAACTGTTGTTTGGTATGATTATGACCAAAGGCTGAATCTGGTATAATCATGACCGTTGGTGCTATATTGAATATCTTTGGCCCGTAGTACAAAGATGAACTGTTGATGTGCATGATTATGATCAGGAACTGTGAAGTTGTATTATCTTGACTAATGATATTTCAGATGATAAAAGTTGATGATGTTTTTCCTAAAAAGAGAACCGAGTGGACATTATAGTCTGCATTATTCTTCTAATAGATTACTCATTCCGCTGCTATTATTGATCTGAACGTTGTTTAAGAATTTAACTGCAGTTTTTGATATAAACCTTGTAGTCTATTGTATTCTATCAAGAACTCAACTGTTGAAGACTAATGATAATTTATTCGTCATTATCTTAGTCATGATATTCTTTACTGGGCTATTTGAGCTCACCCTTTCTTTTGTTCCATTGTTTTTCAACAGGAGATGAAAACATAACAGGGTCTAGCCGGGGAATGGAGTGAGGGTCCGAGGAATAGTTATCATAGTCTTCACGTTTTGTAAAATAGTGTGGCAATAATAGTGAAGACTCAGTTGTGTATTATTATACACTGTATTGTTGTACGTTGTGCTTTGTTGTAATAATTTCGTTGTAGTATTTTGACGACTCAAGTTTGGGCTGTGTGGGCCCAGATTTGGGGGCGTCACAGTTGACATCAGAGCTTAGGGATATGGTCTTTAATGGAGATCTGGGGTAGAACTAGGAGGGGAGAGACGAATAGAATCAATCACTAGTGTGTCCTACCTAAAATAGATTTTATTATCTAATGAGTCAATTTGAATGTAGGAACATGAAGTGATGAGTCAGTTTATTTGAACTAACATTTATTTTGTGACCACAGTTAGGTATGGCATCTGAAAATCAAGAGGTTAACTATGGAATACCCGAAGCAAATGTAGCCGAGAATCAAGAGGCCCCAAACAATCCTCCTGCCAACTCAGGAAATAATGTTCCTGATAACATGATGAACGATGGATTCTTTAGGAATTTCATGCAGTTCATACAGAATCAAGGAAGAGGAAATCCAGTCAATAATAACGGTAGAAACGCTGGCAATTTGAGGATGGTCACTGTTAAGCAATTTAAAGAATTAGGACCACCTGAATTCCACGGGAAGCCTGACCCACTCAAAGCGGAGGCATGGCTGAAGCAGACGACAAAAATACTTGATGTCTTACAATGCGCTGATGATCAGAAGGTGCCATTTGCCACTTTTATGTTACGAGGTGAGGCGGACCATTGGTGGGAAGCAGTAAAACGTATCCAACCTTCAGCACTCGAAATGTCTTGGACAGAATTCGAAGAACTGTTTAACGAGAAGTACTTCCCAGAAAGCATCCGCCATATGAATGAAGTGGAATTCATTAAGCTGGAGCAGGGAAACATGACAGTTTCTCAATATGAAGCTAAGTTTGCTGAACTGTCTCGTTTTGCGACTCATCTAGTAGATGACGAAGCACGAATGAGTCGAATGTTCCTGAGAGGTTTGAGACTCAAAATTCGTCAACAACTTAGTTCTCATAAATTCAGTTTGTATTCAGATGTTGTAGATAGGGCTCAAAGGGTGGAGCAAACAGATGAAACATTGCAGCCAAGAGTTAATGATCAGCATAGAGAAAAGAGTGACAACAACCACAGGAACGAGAACCATCGAGGAGGTAACCAACACTTCGGTGGTAATTCCATACCAAATAACAGAAGAGGAGAATCTAGTGGGAACAATTTTAAAAGAAAGAGATTCCATAATAATTATGGAAGGGCACCAGCACCAGTACCAACACCAGCACCGACCCCAATTTCAAGGGGAGAAGATCGACCACCAGTGAGATGCTATAGGTGTGGTCAGGAAGGTCACATCAGCCCAAACTGTACACTGCAGTCCAAAAAGTGCTACAGTTGTGGGAAAGAGGGTCATCTTGCGCGGTTTTGTCCTGCCACAAAATCAACTCCAACTGCAATGATGATACCAAAAGCTAGCGCGGATAAAGGAAAATCTGTAGTTCAAGGGAGAGCTTTTGTTGTGACATCCCAAATGGCACGAAACTCGAACGAGGTGATAACCGGTAAGCTATTCATAAATTCTCGTGAAGTCTACGCTTTGTTAGATACTGGCTCTACCCATTCTTTTATCTCACCTGCATGTGCTCAGCGTTTAAACTTAACTCCTGAAAATTTGGACTTTGACTTATCAGTTGAAACCCCATTAGGAGAAATGACCATTACATCTACTGTCTATAAATCTTGCCTAGTTCAAATCAACAACCTCACATTACCTGTTGACCTTATTTCTTTGGAGATGCATGAATTTGATGTGATTTTAGGAATTGATTGGTTGACTACCCATCATGCTAAAATTGATTGTTTTCATAAGATTATTAGTTTTCATATTCCTAATCAACCTGTCATGCAAATTCAAGCAACTAAACCATTGAAATCTATAACTGTTATTTCTAGCCATAAAGCCATTCGTTTATTGAAAAACGGATGTCAAGCCTTTTTAGCTCATGTCACTGATTTGAACAAAAATACGTCAAACTTGAATGATATTCCCATTGTTAATGAGTTTCCTGACGTTTTTCCTAAAGAACTTCCCGGCTTACCCCCAAACCGTGAAATTGATTTTTATATTGATCTTGAACCCGGTACCAAGCCCATTTCCAAAGCTCCCTACCGAATGGCTCCCATTGAACTTCAAGAGTTAAAAGTCCAACTACAAGAATTGTTGGATACCGGTTTCATTCGTCCGAGTGCATCACCTTGGGGTGCTCCTGTTCTATTTGTGAAGAAGAAAGACGGGAGTATGAGATTGTGCATTGACTACCGAGAATTGAACCATGTCACCATCAAGAACAGGTACCCGTTACCTCGGATTGATGACATGTTTGATCAATTGCAAGGCGCTCAACATTTCTCAAAGATTGATCTCCGTTCTGGATATCATCAGTTAAAGGTTAAAGTTGAGGACATTCCAAAGACTGCTTTCAGAACTCGTTATGGGCATTATGAGTTCTTAGTCATGCCTTTTGGACTAACTAATGCTCCTGCAGCTTTCATGGACATGATGAACCGGATATTCAAGGAACATTTGGATCATTTTGTGGTTGTCTTTATTGATGACATCCTCATATACTCCAAGAGTCGCGAGGATCATGAACAACACCTGAGATTGATACTACAAAAGCTCCGTGAAAACAAATTATATGCCAAGTTGAAGAAATGTGAGTTCTGGCTTGAGGAGGTCGCGTTTCTTGGGCATGTGATTTCTAGTCAAGGAATATCAGTCGATCCTGCGAAGATTGAAACGGTACTAAATTGGGAACAACCCAAAACAGTAACCGAAGTCCAAAGTTTTCTGGGTCTAGCTGGTTATTATCGGAGATTCGTAGAAGGATTTTCTCGAATCGCCACTCCATTAACGCAGCTTACTCGGAAAAGCACAAAATTCATATGGAGCGAGGAATGCGAGAAAAGTTTCCAAGAACTCAAGAAGAGACTGGTTTCAGCTCCTATTCTGACCATACCATCAGGATCAGGAGAATTTGTTATCTACAGCGATGCTTCTGGCAAAGGTCTAGGCTGTGTCCTTATGCAACATGGAAAGGTTATAGCCTACGCCTCTCGACAACTCAAAGATTATGAGAAAAATTATCCTACTCATGATCTAGAGTTGGCAGCAGTCGTTTTCGCGTTGAAGATCTGGAGACACTACTTGTACGGAGAAAAAGTGGATATCTATACGGATCATAAAAGTCTCAAGTATTTCTTCACCCAGAAGGAACTCAACATGCGACAACGACGTTGGCTTGAGCTGTTAAAGGATTATGACCACACAATCCAGTATCACCCGGGAAAGGCGAACGTTGTAGCTGACGCTTTGAGCAGAAAATCTTATGCAAGTACAAGTGCACTGCTGACAACACAAAAGTGTATTTTGTACGACTTGCAAAAGATGGAGATAGAGCTAAAGACACCAGGGACCCACTCGAAGATTGCTCACGTGCGAGTAGAACCAACTTTAATCGATAAAATTAAAGCTGCTCAAGCTACCGATCCGGAACTGATAAACATGATAAAGAAAGTACAAGAAGGTGTCATTCCCGAAGCAAGAATCGACGAGAAAGGAATACTTCGAGTCAACTCTCGACTCTGTGTTCCTAACGATCCTGAATTAAAGCATAAAATCATGATGGAGGCACACAACACGCCGTTTGCAATCCACCCAGGAGGTACCAAGATGTATCGAGATCTTCGACATACATTTTGGTGGAACAATATGAAAAGAGAGATTGCGGAGTTTATCTCAAGGTGCCTAACTTGTCAACGTGTCAAGGCAGAGCATCAAGTTCCTAAAGGTCCATTACAATCACTTGAAGTTCCCGAATGGAAGTGGGAACACATCAATATGGACTTCGTGACGGGTCTTCCAAAAGTTTCTCAAGGCTTAGATGCAATTTGGGTGATCGTAGATAGATTGACCAAATCTGCTCATTTCTTGCCTATACGAGAAAACTTTTCACTTGAACGTCTTGCCGGTATGTACATAAATGAGATCGTGAGATTGCATGGCATGCCAGTTTCCATAGTTTCTGATCGAGATCCTAGATTCACTTCACGCTTTTGGATCAGTCTACAAAAAGCTATGGGCACTGAACTACGTTTTAGTTCTGCATATCATCCTCAAACGGACGGACAATCGGAAAGGACGATCCAGACCCTCGAAGATCTTTTAAGACTTTGTGTATTAGACTTCAAAGGAAGTTGGGATAAGTACTTGCCGTTGGTGGAATTTTCTTACAACAATAGTTACCAAGCAAGCATAGGCATGGCTCCATTCGAGGCATTGTATGGAAGGAAGTGTCGCTCTCCAATATGTTGGAATGAGGTAGGAGAAGCAAAATTGTTGGGACCCGAGTTGGTACGCTTGACGACCGAAAAGATCCAAATGATCCGACAACGAATACAGACCGCACAAGAACGACAAAAGAGTTATGCTGATCTTCATCGGAGAGACGAAAGTTTCAACGTCGGAGATCATGTATTCTTACGTGTTTCTCCATGGAAAGGGGTTACGAGATTCGGAAAGAGAGGAAAGCTCAACCCTCGATTTATTGGCCCATTTGAAATCCTCGATCGAATAGGAACCGTAGCCTACAGACTAGCCCTACCACCAAGTATGTCTCGCATCCATAACGTTTTTCACATATCTATGTTACGTAAATATGTGAAGGACCCAAACCACGTCATTGAGTTAGAACCAGACGTTAATAGCAGAGGATTTAACATACGAGGAGGTACCTGTTAAGATCCTGGATAAGAAGGAGCAGATCCTACGCTCAAAGGTTATACCTCAAGTTAAGGTTTTATGGAGGAACCAAGATACTGAGGAAATGACCTGGGAGCTAGAATCTGAGATGAAATCTAAGTATCCTTACCTCTTTGATATGTCAGGTACGTCAATTTCGGGGACGAAATTTTATAAGGAGGGGAGGTTGTAAGACCCCGAATTTTATGAAATACAAAATTTAATTTTTCTTCATATAGATATTTTTTTTAAACAGTAAGTGGTTAAATCGATAAAGTTAAAAGTTAAGGATGTTATGTGCAAATTTTATTTTGTCGGACAATATTCGCTTTGTCGGGGAATATTCGTTTGGTCGGGGAATATTCGTTTGGTCCGACGGCGCCGAAATAACAAATTATTGGTGGACCCCACAACGGAATATTTGTCGGATATAGAAAACGACAAAAATAACTTTTTTAAATAAAAATAGTCAACGGAACTGTTAAAATACCGGTGATAAAAGAATAGTAGCATACGGTAGTTATTGGTATTTTCTGTAGCACTCGGTACTCTACAGTAACACACGGTATTGCATAGTGTCTCATATTATTGGTCTGATAATTGACACCGTAACTGTTACGCATCATTTCATCGATAATTGTCACTGCATAATATTTTATATTATCAATTCAATAATTGTTGTTACACAGTATTTTGCATTATTGATTTAATAATTGTCTTTACACTGTATTTTATATCATTGAGTCAATACTTGTTGTTGCACTGTTTTTAAAATTATTGAACCTAATAATTGTCACAGTAACATATGCACAGTAATTCACATTATTGAATCAATAATTGTCATTACACAGTAACGTATGCTTTATTTTACATTATTGTTATCTCTATTATGATGTTATTTAAACAGTTGTATTTCATTAATTTATTGACTTGATATCTAAGAGCTAACTATACTGTATTTATAACAATTAGTCATAATAATTGAATTGATAAAGTTATTTGTTTATAATATAAAGTTAGGTGATATGAAATGAATGGTGTAGATTAAAGTGTGAATTATTGTTGAATAATTGAATTGATTTGTTTATAATATAAAGTTAGGTGATTATTAGATGATATGAAATGAATGGTGTAGATTAAAGTGTGAATTATTGTTGAATAATTAAATTGATTTGTTTATAATATAAAGTTAGGTGATTATTAGGTGATATGAAATGAATGGTGTAGATTAAAGATAATATAATATTTGAAATGGATGGTGTAGATTAAAAGATGATCTTTAAATGAATGGTTTAGATTAAATGAATGATAAGATTTTTGGCTATAAATAGAAGCCTTAACTTAAGGATTTTTCATAAACTTCCTTACTTGTTCTTTCTTTCTCTCTCTAAATACTTCTTGTGAAAGTTCTCTCTAAGTGTGCTTAAGTCATCTTGAGTATTTGTGAAGATCTATAAGTATACGTGTACTGTTCAAGTTAATCAACCTCATTTAAATCAATATCCAGTCACGTGTTGAGGTAAGGGATACCATCTTTTTCATCTTCCATTATTCAAACGTACTATGGTAAGGGATTATCATTATTTGATTCTCGATAATAATATTGTTTCTTCCTTACTCATAAGACGTGCCTTTTATTTCCATGTATTAAATTGTGGGAATAACCTTACGGAGCGGATTGCCGCCTGTTGGTGAATAACCTTTCGTATTCATTCATTATTAATCTCTGAGAATAACCTTACGGAGCGGATTGCTGCCTGTTTGGTGAATAACTCTTTGTACTCAAATTCTATTAAATTGTGGGAATAACCTTACGGAGCGGATTGCCGCCTGTTTGGTGAATAACTCTTTGTACTCAAATTCTATTAAATTGTGGGAATAACCTTACGGAGCGGATTGCCGCCTGTTGGTGAATAACCCTTTGTATTAATTTCCTTCACCTTTTGTTAATCAAACCTGCTACGGTAAGGGATATTATTTTCTTTCATACTCCTAAATCGAAATTTATTATGGAACTATTGCTTCTATAATTCCTGAAAATATTATATGTTCCATAATAATTGAACTTCATTATTTCAACTGAACCTTCCTATTTACGTGAACCTTTCTATTGAATTGTAACCGTTATTCTGAACTGTGGATCTTGAATTTCACTCCACATCATGTTGACAATTTGGACATTATTTGAATCTGTACAAAGTAAACTTCCGATACTTATTGTTATCCTATTTCTTCTGTTCATCATTTATATCATTCTAATCATCCAAAAATCAAGCTGTTGTGAATATCTGTGGCCGGGGGCACAGATGTGATATATTTGTTGAACAGATGATAGGTTAAAGGCGATATAATAGGTTAAAGGCGATACATCTGTTCGGTGTCTTTTATGGCACGTGGTGAATGTTCTCTTTGGCCCGTAGTGCAAAGATGAACTGTTGTTTGGTATGATTATGACCAAAGGCTGAATCTGGTATAATCATGACCGTTGGTGCTATATTGAATATCTTTGGCCCGTAGTACAAAGATGAACTGTTGATGTGCATGATTATGATCAGGAACTGTGAAGTTGTATTATCTTGACTAATGATATTTCAGATGATAAAAGTTGATGATGTTTTTCCTAAAAAGAGAACCGAGTGGACATTATAGTCTGCATTATTCTTCTAATAGATTACTCATTCCGCTGCTATTATTGATCTGAACGTTGTTTAAGAATTTAACTGCAGTTTTTGATATAAACCTTGTAGTCTATTGTATTCTATCAAGAACTCAACTGTTGAAGACTAATGATAATTTATTCGTCATTATCTTAGTCATGATATTCTTTACTGGGCTATTTGAGCTCACCCTTTCTTTTGTTCCATTGTTTTTCAACAGGAGATGAAAACATAACAGGGTCTAGCCGGGGAATGGAGTGAGGGTCCGAGGAATAGTTATCATAGTCTTCACGTTTTGTAAAATAGTGTGGCAATAATAGTGAAGACTCAGTTGTGTATTATTATACACTGTATTGTTGTACGTTGTGCTTTGTTGTAATAATTTCGTTGTAGTATTTTGACGACTCAAGTTTGGGCTGTGTGGGCCCAGATTTGGGGGCGTCACACTGTATGTTAGACTTGCTGAGCCGTCGTGCTCATTCTTGCGAATAAAACCTTATTTGCAGATTAAAGATGAACGTTAAGAAGATCATGAACTTAAAGATGCAGCATAGATTAGGTTTTCATGTAAATTGATTGTATTTGTATATGTCATAATGACTATTGTAATACGAACAAACAAACATGTAACCGAATATTGAATGAATGATATAAATAAT
>OX359267.1:40234291-40409291 GCA_947179155.2 Hedera helix | reverse complement strand
TTTGGACGAGAAATGTGAGTGAATAGATTTAAAAAAAAAAAAGATGTTGAATTAGGAGGAAAATGAGAGATAGATTAGTGACCGTTGAATGTTGAAGCGTATATTGATTTGAGACCGTTGGATGTTGAAGTCTATATTGATTTGAGGTCGTTAGTTGTTAAAGGCTTAAGATTTGAGTCGTTCTATTTTATATTATAGATTATTGCATGTAAATCGGTTCATTAGGTCAACTTTACTAGTTTTACCAGTTAAACTACTAATTCGACCGGTGGTCAATCGGTTCAAACTGAGTTTTGATCGGTTCAATTAAAAATCGATTTTTTGGGTCAAATCGGACCTAAGTGTCAACTGGTTCCGATTTTTACCGATCGGACCGTCGATCTGATTCGGATTTAATAACTTTGTTATAAATTATATAAAAAGTATTATTCCCGCCGTTTTAGGATAAAAGTTCTCCATTGACTTTTATGGTCAAATTGACTAATTTTCAAATCAATATATCTTATTATACTTTTATATATATGTAAAAAATCTATAAACATTATAAACTACGTATAATTTAGTATTAATCTCAATGTTTATTTTTTTGAAAATTTAAATATATATGTTTAATTATTAATTTTTAAAATGGTTAATTTGACCACAAAAGTCAATAGAGAACTTTTATTTTGGGACGGAGGGAGTACAAGTTGCATGAATCATTATTTTTAAAACTTAAATTAATCATGATAATTAATTTTAATATATCTCAAATTGATATTTAGAAAAATCAATATTTATGGATTTGGAAGGGGCGGAGTAATATAAGTTATTTTTAAAAAAAATAAAAATAAATTATATCATAGAAGCTCATTACCGTATCTATTTTGGCATGTGAAACACGTGGATTTTATACACGCACAGTGCAAGAAGGTATTTCCTACCACATGTAATTCAAGATTTTGTAATCTAAAAATAATGAATGAAGGTAGGTACCATCATCACTCCGTGCCAAGCCGCAACTACCACCCAAAACGCACTCCCATAAGGCTAGCATGAAGAAATCATTGTTGGACTTCTTGAGTTGGTTTCAAACAAAAGATTTACCCTCAACTCATCTTCGAAATCAATACAATACACTTGTCACAATTCAAAATGTGATATTTTAAAATTTAAAATATTTACTCAATCAAAATTAATCATGTATTTTGAAACTGAGATAGTAGAATAAAGTAAAAATACAAGGTGGATGTCTTTTGATCGAAAAATTATTTGGTATTCTTAAGGTATTGTCACGTAGTGCTTTCAGTATGTATATTGGATTCAGATATAAAGAGTTCACTGCACATGTTAAAATAACAGCATATAATTGGCCTGAAACATCACGTGATAATATTCCGAAAACACTGAATAACTCCTCTTCTTAATTTGAAGTTTGCGTAGATTATTTGATGAAAAATACAATCATATAGTGAAAATTATGGAGCGTAAGCATGTGCAATTTGAATAGCTTCTTCAATTCCTTTGTACAAATTGACAAAGAGAGAGAAATTAGCTAGCTTTTGAACAGATCTTAATCCCTAATTAAAAGAAACCATTTTTCTAGTATATTAAAAGCTAATCATGTAAAAATATTACAACTTACAACATGATGAAATATAGAGCACTAAAGTCAATATGTTACACAGCACCAACTGGCATCTACATCTAAGCATTACTAAAAATAATAGAGTACTACTAAAAAACAAACCCCCATGACCCCAACAATAAATTGCAGCCTTGATTTCTTTAAGTGTATCATCTAGGGAAATGAAATTCAATCTTTTCACCGTTTCTTTCTTAATTTCTCCTCCCCCAACACGAAGTACTTTTTCTTATCCTTTTCTCTTATTTTCTCCTCCATTGGAAAATTTATTTTGTCATGGAAAATGATGGTGTAAAGTGGTAGTTTTTGTAAATATTAATGAACTAGGAGGAGAGTTTGGTGATATCTTTGCTGGATCTGTTGTATTTCATGTGGCTCTTGACAAGCTGCCCGGCTGCAAGGGCAGACATTAAGGAAAGCTCACCAGCCAGGACTGAACCAGCTACTATGCTGGCCAAGAGCCTTGAGTTTGACCCTGGTGACTCTTTGCTTGCACCCTTCACTCCTAGTAGGTTCAGGCATGCTGACTGGGATGCTAGTTGGGTCCCACCACCTACTGTCCCCACCTGATAAATTCATTAAAAAAGAAATTAGAGTTTTTTTTATAAAAAAAAAGAAGAAAGATTACATATTATTGAAAATTTAGTCTAAAAACAGACAACTAACATTAGGACTGAGCAATTCGGTTATATCCGAACCGAATAGCTTATTCGGATATAACCGAATACCGAAATATGCTAAATTTTACTATCCGAACAACTAACCGAATTTATAAATAACCGAATTACCGAATAACCGAATAGACAATTCGGTTATTTCGGTAAATAACCGAAATTAATATCCATCTTATCAAGGCAGCTCTGGGTTGACTTCCTTCTCAAAGAGACTGAAGAAAGAGAAAGAAGGGAATTTGCAGAGAAGCTGCGAATGAATCTAAACAAGATCAAAATGGAGCTAGTCCAAATGCTACAGGATTTGCTTCACCAATGTCTAGTGGTACGAATGCTTCTCCTGTCTCGGGTTTCTCGAGATTAAGTTCTCCCTTGAATCAGAACCGCATACTCCGCATCCCCCTGTCGACCCATGGAAACCAGAAAGCAATTCTAGAATTTCAAGAATGCTCAACTGTTCCTCTGACTTCATCATAAAGCAATTCTAGAATTTCAAGAATGCTCCCCAGATACTAAAACTCTTGCAGCAACAACCAGTAGCACAAATAGATTAGCTATTCATAATTTTTTTTTTTAATCTATTCGGTTATTCGGTTAACCGAATACCAAAATTTCAATAACCGTATTTATACCCGAATACCGAAATATTAAAACGGTTATTACCGAATTAGAGAAAATAACCGAATAACCGAAATAATTCGGTTAAAAAAATTCGGTTATTCGGTTTTTCCCGAATTTTGCTCAGTCCTAACTAACATGTGAAGCATGACATGTGAAAAGATCAGAGACCGGAGTGAAGGATATTAAGCACTGTCGAAGGCTCATGGCATGGGGAAAGTAAATGCAAAAAGTCTAGGGGTCAAGTTGCAACAGTAATAAGATCAGCAGCATTGATTGTCTTCACCTACTACTAAATTTAAGGGATTGTTTAATACTCCCAATTCAGATCCATCCATATTTCCCATATGAACCTCACACGATTGTCACTATTTTTTTGGTCATTGGGAAATGAGATGTCTAACAATATGACATGAAAATACGCACAAATTTGAATCAATTTTTTACACAAAGTAAGGCTAAACCATGTGATTTTACTAACTTAGTCCAATTTTAATAGATGATGTCATGATGAGTTAAGTTACGTGATGACTAAATATGTTATCACCGTTGTATTGAGTAAAAACGTTTCTTAAAATCAAATTTAGTAGTTGGAAACTTGGAAATGAAATGAAAGCAAATTATGAAGTACTCTTAAGATCCATTACCTCAACGGAAGGCATGGTGACTGATATATGAAGGTCCTTGCCATCATTAACAGCTTCCATCATTGTGATACAATGAGAGCTCTCCACATTTTGAGCAGGGTCCTGACCTGTGGCTATATAAACGGCGGATACAATATTGCTGGCATGGGCGTTGAACCCTCCAAGAGCACCGGCCATGGCTGAGCCTGTAAGATTTTTGAGCATGTTAAGCTCCACCAAGGCTGCCACATTGGTCTTTAACACCTTCTTCACTACTTCCTCCTTTACAATTGCCTCACAAACCACCGATTTACCACGGCCCTCGATCCAGTTCACTGCTGCTGGCTTCTTATCAGAGCAGTAATTTCCTGTCACAATTCAAAATTTTCATAAATAAAAAGTGGGGATGTGATTTTTTATAGCTAAAAGTTTAAACATAGTAGTAGTAGTAGTAGTGACACGACGTACCAGAAATTCCCATGACGTCCATGTCAGGGAAATCGTTCTGAAGGAAATCGAGGACATTTTGGACGCCTTTGGAGACCATATTCATACCCATTGCATCCCCAGTGCTGCAGGTAAATCTCATGTATAAATTTTTACCTGCTACTGCACATTTAATTCCTTGTAATCTCCCAAACCTGCTTGATCTGTACATATTTTCCACGCCACAAAAAAAAAATGAAAAACGAAAAAGTTAATACCAAATGAACCACAACTGGAAAGACCTGCCCGTCCGTCGAAAATTTAGTTTTATGTCGCCAAAATTTGGGACATAAAACTAAAGAATAAATTAATCATATTTGTTTAGAAAATTAGAATAAATGGGAACGAAATGTTAGATGTAACAATCAAAAAGTAGAATAAAATTGCTCACAGAACTGGGAATTTTATACACATCAATCTTATCAGATTTTGGAAAATATACTTGTGTATATAAAAGTTCAAAGGAAAATGCCAGAGTTAAATATATGAAATGTAAAGTTAAGGCAAAAAGCACAAAAAAAATAATAAAAAATCCTCACCTACCACAGCCATTAAAATGTTGCAAATGATGAAAACAAGAAATCCTAAGAAATTTGTATAAGAAAAAATGTTGGATAAACAAATCTAGCTAATGACACAGGAAATGCAAGTTAAAGATATTGCAAAAAAAAAAGGAAGAGATGCAAGTTAAAAGAAATAATAATTATAGTACTTGTTAAAGACATGGGCAAGAGTATCATAATTCATGGGATCCTCCAAGAAAAATTTCAACTCTGCCGCCCTTTTGGCCGTGCCAAACCGCACCACCGGGGCTCTAGTCATGCCGTCCCTTAACAATACACTGGTGGCGCCACCGGAAGCATAGATAGCTTTGCAACCTCGATTAGTACTCGCTACCAAACACCCCTCTGTAGTCGCCATTGGCACCGAATACTCCGTCTCATTTAGCAACAAAGGCCCGGCAATCCCCACCGGAATCTGCACGTACCCCACCGGCATCTCGCAACATTGCCCCAGTATGCACTCGTAATCAAATCCATCCAAAGGAAGCCCGGCCAGGGACTTTCCAGTAATTCTCTGCAATGCCTCACGTCGAATTGCAGCGGCTTTCTTGCAGTCTCCGAGTTTGGACTCAAGTGAGTAGGATGGAATTTTTCCATTCACTACAAATTTGACTATTTCCTCGTCCTCTTCTGTAAGAGTTGTGATGGCAGGTGCAGGTTGCTTTTGCTTTTGCGGAAGCATGTGGACAATCTTGGGATTGGGAGGGAGAGAACACTCGATAGCCGCCGCGCATGGCTCGAGTCGGCTATCTTCCTTGAGGATGGCATGGTCATCCTCGAGAATGTCCCAGCCTTCAGGCGAAGGCCTGATGACTGACCGGACAAATCCAATACCAAAAAATCCTATCAGGTAGATTGCGGAAGCCATTAATAGAACCAAGGCTGCCAATTCAGAGAGGGTGACCAAATGGAGGGGAGTGGAGTTTCGGATCTTCTCGCGCCACCGGTGGAGGAGGAAATACATGACAGAAAAGAACATGGTGAAGAACAATCCGTTGGTGAGATATAATGGAAGAGGGAGAGCGTCGGAGGCTTTGGGGTGTTGGTGTTGGGATTTTAGAGGTTCGCCGGCGGTCGCTGATTTGGCGGAGGGGAGATCAGGCTTGACGAGTCGCCGGCGAACGTCCATTTTTATGGTGGTGGGGAACTCCGGGAGGAGATTGATAGACTGAGAATTTAGGTAATGAGGTGCCGGTTAAGGAGGAGAAGCGGAGGTTTAGGAAGCTTATTTATAGTGAAGGGAAGGTGGCTGGTACGCAGGACTTGAGGCCACAAGTATCCATAAATTTTTTTTTTACGCGGGCTTATTTTTTAATGAATATTTTATATTTTTACATTTTTACCTCTTACATAAAAGTGAGGTGAGAGTACCACCTGAAAAAATATCAAATATATACATATAAATATTATTTATTTTGTAATTTATCTTCATATTTTTATAATAAAATTTGATTTTTTGTCTTTAACTCTGGTCTCGTACTCTCATTTTATATATTGTGATATTGGTGTTAGGTAATTAAAATAAGCTATATATCATATTTATTTTGTCTCATAATAAATGAATAATTTAACTTTCGTAGTTAAATTAATTATTTTTAAAATTAATAATTAAAAATATTTATTTAGAAACTTGACATTAAGATAACTTTTTTATAATTTATTATGATCATAACCATTTAAAATATATTTTGAATATTTTTAAAATTTATTAATTTTAAAAATAATTAATTTAATAATAAAAATTAAATTATGACATTTCTTATAACAGGAAAGGAGTGTATGGAATAAAACGAAACACGAGACAACATAGAATAGTAAATTTAGACTCTTGTTATTATAATTAGTACAAATTTATTTACATAATATTTAAATATAAAATTAAATATTATATTTATTTTAATTATTAAAAATAGTGCATGGCATAATTTTAATATTATATTATATTTTTTAATAATTAAAATAAATATATTACTTAGATATTATGTCCTTAAATTTATTCTTACAATTATCTACTGTTGCTCCACATAGTTTGCCTTTTTATATTGACTTTTTTGCCACGTCAAATGCAGTCAACCTTGTGATTTTTTAATTCATTTAATCGAACATTTTCCTTTATCGTATGTTTCTTTTTATTGTAATAAAAGAAATTGAATTTGAAAACAGTTAATTTTTTATATCGTCTGTCATCCGCAGCCACCACCGGTCTGCCTTATATGTTGCGTTTGAATTAAAAAAACGAAAATGAGGGGTAAATAAAAAATTAAATTATTTTTAAAATTATACCAAAAATTATATAAACAATATTAATTAAAATTACACCAACGGTTTTAGCATATATATATAGAGATTTTAGGTGAGTTAAAAAATCGTAAATATATTTTGAGTTTAGTTTCTGGATAAAATCGCATGTAATGAACCGTACTTACTATGTTTTGTTATATCTTGGCTCAAGAATGCACAAATTCTGCATACTTTTTCATTATATTTTATAGCACTTAATACCATTTTTTGACTTTATAACCAGTTAAAATGGTGTTTTGTTCCTTTTTTTTGAAAAGATTGTATGCTCTATAATCCATTGAATACATACATTAAGATTTTACTTTATCAGTTTTGAATATGACCGGTAGAAGAGTTTTTCCTCTCATTATTATTATACTGAAGTGGTATCTTAGTTTAAATATTAATCTTAATTTAATGTTAGTTGTTCAGCTATTATTTTTCAAAGTAAATACTTGATGCTAGTTTATGATTTGAATGAGAAAATGGAGAAATAATAGCTTATGCATATTACATATGTTAATATAGAATTTTCCAAAATTGATTTAAGTAAGTAATTTAATGACTTTTGTTTAGACAAATCATTATAAGTAAAGTTGTGTATGTTATCAAAGTAATATTTAATATTATGTGATGTTAAATTGTTAATGTAAATTGTATAAAATTTAATTGTTTCAATTGGTTTTGGAATCAGAATCGAAACCGCACCAAATAAAACTGCACCGCACTAATCACAAGCGGTTTCATGTGTAATTTTGGATTTATCAAACCCCACCTATGCAGTTTCATGTGGGGTTTGGACTTCAAACCGCACCGTATCCATCCCTAACGAAGACATAATGGAATAACTCATTCTTATAGAATGAAAAAATTATTTTTGGTTGATCCATTGAAATAGAATGAACCATTTTTATTCCTCTCAAATTTATAAATTTAATTTCTTGAGAGATGATATAAAATGACTCAATATCCCAACTAAAATATAATGAATTATTCAACTCTCTATTCTATTTTATTTGTTTATTCTATTCAATCAATTTTTTCGAATCAAACATAACATTAATACCTCAAGAAAACGCATAATAAATTACGTTTAGATTAGATCATTTTTTATTTACAATAATGAACTAGTGATAAAGGACCACTAATCTTTATTACCAAAGCCAAAGAAGTACATTTTTATTGTTTATTTTAGAAACAATGCAAGTCATTTGCTATAAATTAAATCAATTGTTTTCCAGAGTTATGTTTCCATCTTCAAATGACCCTCAAGTTCTAACTTTTAAATTATCACTCAACAACTTATACTCTTTTTCGTAGTCTTCTAATTTAATTTCTTTCAATACTCTTTTGTCACTTACTTTTTGGAGAAACACACCAATTTCCTTTATTACCATTTACCATGCAACACTATTCTGGGAAGGTAGATAGATGCATTGTATTGGAAGTTGGAACTAATATTTTTACATGACTTTTTAATATTTTTGTAATTTTTAAAATCTTTTACGTCCAAATATCAATTTTAATAAGGTACTATTATTTTTTTCAATAAAAATTGATATTTCTACTTGTGAGACCCACAACCAAAAATACCAAAAGAAAATGAGTTTCCTACACATTATAATTTCTACTCTATCTTACTCTATTTTAAGGACAATAATAAACTATTTACTAAAAAAAAATAGAGCCAATATATGTAGAATTAGAAAAAATTATTTCATACTCCTGAAGTAAGTAAATAATATACTCCCCCTATCACATATCTGTGGCCCCACCACAGGCGAAACTCACAAGTATGTGAGACGGAGGAGCACACTGTTCAATTGTCCCATAAGCATATAATAATCTCTCATAGAATTAAAACTTGATGACTCAATAAACCTTGAACTTGTTACTTTTTTTTAATTTAATCTACGAACTCTTAACTTTTTCATAAAAAATATTTCAACTTTAACAATTAGGAAAAAAATACCCCTAAAACCTACTAGACATAAACCATAGTTAAGTAAAGTTGAGATGGTATCACATATAACATATAATGTATAAAAAATATTGATGTGGAATATTAGGCGGCACCAAAAAATAATTATTTACTTATATTTTTTTAATACTTAATTAAAATGAAAATAATTTTAAAAATATAAAAAATAATAAAAAATTCAAGAATCACCCCACCCCCACTCCCACATGTACTCCACCCTGTTCATCACCATCTTTCCCCCTCTTTCGTAACTAACAAATCTCCCACTCCCTAGCTTCATACTCTTGTCAAAAATCCACCATCAAAATTCATTAGTTCCCTTGTATAAATTGCGAATATGTAAGATATAATTATTATAGCTTGGGGCACGAGTTGGACCTTTGAGCACAAAAATCTGTCATCAAAATTCAGCTAGGTGGGTGTCTCTCGTCGCTATTTCTCTTCAACGTCTCTCGTCATTGGCAACTAACCAACTAGTTAGGATTCGCAGAAAATGTTTCACAAGGTTAGGGTTTTGGTAATTTCTTTATTTTCTTTTGATTTTGTTTCTAATTAGTTTTATGCTTATTATTTCACGATTTTTCCCTTTTATACCTTTTATTTTATAATTTTTACTTTATAACTTTTATAGTATAACTTTTTTTTTAATTTTTAAATAGCATAATTTCTGCTTTTTTATTTTTAAATATCTTTGTAATTTTTATTTTTTAAAAAGTATAATTAATATAAGTAAAAAAATAATTATAATTATTGATTAATTTAGGGGTGACATCATATGCTATATAGGATGAACCTCAGCATTAGTTAATCATGGTTCACTTTTAATTGGTATTAAGGGTATTTTTTGCTTAATTATTAAAGTTAATTTATTTATTTTTTTTGTTAAAAAACTAAAGTTCATGGGTTAAATTAAAAAAAAAAAAAAAAAGTGACAAATTCACGGATATGTTGGATCATTAAATTATAGAATTAATTTCAAAGAACCGGAGTATTTGATTCTATTTGCAGACAGACGTACGTGCTACCAAACAAGTTGATTCCTACCGTTGGTTTTTGAAACAATTTAAAGGTGTTGTACGTATCTCAACCAATTTAAAGGTGTTGTACCGTTTGTACGTATCTCAACCAAGCGGACATGCATGTGTAACTTGAGGAGTTTTTTTTTTTTTGTGGAAATTTGAACAGAATTTTAATATTTTTATTTTTGGCAAGAATAAATTTTAAGATCTCCTCATGCACTCAAAATCTTATAAGTAATTATTTTATCATTAAGTCATGAGAAACTTGATCCTTGAGTAGTTTTACAAAAACAAATATGTAGTAGTAGTACCTTCTTTTCATAATTAAGATATATTTTGAGTTTTAAAATTAATTTAGGAAATAAAATAAAAATTATATGAATTCCAATTAAATTTTGCAAACAATAATTATGATAAATAATACTCCATATATTGCAGTTTGTTTATGACAATTATGATTGATTTTCTTTTTCTCTTAGCTTTTTTTGTTTCTTTCTAATTTTTCTTCTTTTTTTTTCCCATCAGAATGTATCATTAGCGGTACTTAATTTTTTTTTAAAATAGTGGTCTAGTAACATACGGCTCCACCAGCTAATCTGATCGTTTGACCCTTTTATTTTTTATCTTGGACAAATCTGCGTATATACATAATATCTAAATATAAAATTAAATATTATATTATTTTAACAATTAAAAAGTGAGTATATCACAGATTTTAATATTATGTCTCACTTTTTAATGATTAAGATAAATATAGTATTTAAATATTATGTTTGAATATAGTGTTTAAATATTGTGTTTGAATATATATTGTGCTTTTATACTTATCTTTTATCTTTAATTTTGGGAAAAAATGCACTCAAAGTCTTATGAGTGATTATTTTACCATTGAACCATGAGGGACTTGGTCTTTCCTGTAATATTGTTTATGGTATCAGAGCCCAAGATCTCAAAGAACCTCATAACTTTTTCTACTTCTTCAACCTCGAGCCAAACAATTATTTCATCTTAATTCATCCTCAACACTCTCTCATCCGGTCTTTAAAGTTAACAAGATCAAGTCTTTCATTCTCATTAATCTTGATTAAGATAACTTCCTCCACTGACAAACCCTATTCATCCCTATTTTTAATAGCCATCAAGTTCTAGATCATGTAGATTGAAGTTCTACCCCACCCCCCACCACCTTGGTTGATGACAAAAATATCTCAAGTACTCCCAATCTCGATTATCATGCTTGAAAAATCATTGACTACAAAGTCGTTTTATGCATGCATGGCTTAATGTCGCCGTCTCTCTTGACACACTTCGTTATATCATCAAGTATTCCAAATCACTTACTGCTCGTGAAACTTGGATATCCATCCAAAATCTCTTCTATAACCAAGCTAATTCCAAGTACCTTAACCTCAAATTCGAATTTGCAAACACCAAAAAGACCGACAAAACAATTAATGGTTGTTTTTCTCCGAAGTGATCTCAAATCCATTTTTTATTCTCTCACAGCTAGCTATCGGTCATCCTCTCCCTGGTGAAGATATATCTTGCCATACAAGCTCTTAACGGTCTTTCTAGCGAGTATAAAAGTTTTATTGTCAACATCACCGCTCATCCTCCACTTTCTTCATTTGATCAACTCCGTGCTCTTCTACTTACTCAAGAACTTCACGTTCAAAAACATTATCCCCTCCTGTTGAAAAAAGACAACAATCAATTTTTTTTCAGCTCGTGGTCGAAGAAATCAAAATACCAAATCTCGTGGTCGTGGTCATGGCAGTCCTTCCAATCGAAATGATTTCCAATCCCGTGCTAACCCCATAACATATGGAAATAATTCTAACCGCTTCCACCAACATACTCAATTTCGTGGACGTGGGAATAACAATTCTTATCCTTCCATTTCTTATCATTTCGCTGATCCAAATTTCATTACTACATGGATAATATAGTTTGAGAAAAAAATAAAATTAATTCTAAACTATATTACTTTCATACTTTAATTTGCAACTATTATTCAAATATAAGTGTAGTTATATTTCAAGTATCAATTAGATTTTTTTATCATTTAGATAGTATAATTGTGACCCAAATTCGAGTCCTTTAAACCTCGAGTTTGGTGTTCACGATACTACATAAACATTACATCTAACCACCCACTCATCATTAATTACATAATCTCTTACATTGTTTTTAATACAAAATATACTAATATCTCAGGTTTAGCTAACATTTGCAAAACATAACTTATCATTCAAAAGATTAACATCAAATAATAGGCAATACACGAGTACATAATTAATGCTACTCGTTCAAGTTCCCCTTGCCATAGCTTGTCTTTGTTAGAACCCTTGGTGACTTCGGTCTAGGCTGCAAATGTTTATTTAAAAAGTAAGGGTGAGCAATAAATTTGCTCAACAAGTTTTAAAACTTACAACGAATAATATATAATGAATAAAAGAGTCTAACTTACTGGAATTTCAACAATGTAGAATAATTGTGAAGAAATAGGAATAATGAATCAATTCTAATAAAAAAAAGATTTATATCTTTCATGCTGAATAGTCACTAAGGACTCTAAACTCCTAGAGGAATCATCAGTTGTTTAACTGAATACCTCAAGAGTGTGTTAATCATAAAGACAAGTTACACTCTCTGTAGTTACGTGATCAACCTATTGTACCATATATTAGCATAATACTCAAACATAGCGCGCGAAGAAATTTTCTTACAATAATAATGCCTCTTTTATAAGGGTTGTTCATCTCAGTCTGATCATCAGATTCCTCATCACAATAATATAGTTTGGACCAGCTTTAAAGAAATATTATGATTTCAATAACTTACATTAAAATTGGTCTCAAAACAGTGCACTATAGAACTTTTAAAGGCATAAACAATTCAACAACTGGACAAGTTTTTTAAAAGCACATAAGTGTGATCATGACATATATATATATATATATATATATATATATATATATATATATATATATATATATAATGCATAGAATTCCACTAATTAATTCAAATAGAACACTTGCCTGATTTGTCGTGTAATCTCTAACTTATCACCTTTCGGATAACCAACATAATTAATACGTCGATTTACTAATTAGTTACGCGTGAACCCCACATACTATCTTTACTTCTATTATATCTTAATTATATAAGACTTAACCATACATATCACATTCGAGACCCACTCATAAATTATTTAAAAAATATTTTTTTTTAAAATTTTACACGACCGGCGCGCCTCGTGCCACCAAAGAACTGGGGAAGGCGCGCCCGCGCTAGGACTACAGAACTTAAGAAGCGTGCTCGGCGCTGCCCACGCCCAAATAATAAAGGAAACGGCGTGGCCTGCGCCGTTCCACCAACTTTTTAAACCTTAACTTTTCAAAATTCCAACTTTGCTAGTTTTATTCAAATGTTCACAAATCATCTCAAACACTTCAGATTAAGTTCAAAATCGAATCATGGCTTCTATAGTTCATTATTTTAAAAAATTCAAAGGATCGTAAGATTTTCAAATATGTTTTAAATACTCAAACCATGATTGAAAGTGACCTAAAAAACCCTAGGTTTTCATACCCTATATATTTTCTTACGAAAATCATTATAAATCCGTTTTGCCATATTTTTAATCCGTTCTTCTTAGGTTATGCTCATAGCTCATGGACACATAACACACCACTTTAAAATCTTTAAAATAGCCTTATATATTAAGACCTTCATAGCTTCAAAAATCATGTTACTAGTAGATATAACTATATAACATGCTCATACGTATTCTTCTTTACAAAACACATACTAACACATAATGACATATAAATCTCCATCAAGACTTCAACCTTATTTCTTCGGATCCATCATGATCCTCTATACATAATTTCTCCACAACCAAACATGTTTGACTACAAAACAAACTAAAACAACTAAACTAGGGTTTAAGAAACTCTTAAGCCTTTCAATGGAGATCTTCTCCTTGCTTATGAACTTGACTAAACAAATGGCTAGAACTTCTTACTTCTTTCTTCTTTCTCTTCACCACCCGAATTCCCTTCTCTATGATCTCTCTAGTGTTTTAGCTCTCAAATGCTCTCTATAGTTGGTGAAAATAAATGAACCAACAACCTTTGCTAGCTCATTTGCCTCCTTCTATTTATAGGACTTTAGTAATCCCACTTAGCTTCTTAAATCGCCCAACACAATGATTAATTATGACTTAATTGAGCTTACTATTTCTTTGAATGACTACTTGGAAAGGCTCTTGGATTGACTAGTGAATGACTAGGGTTGGTGAGAGTTAGTGGAAGAGTATACATCAATGGAGTAAATAAGCAAGCTCAAAGCTAGATTTTCATCCCCAAATAGGGCCCACCAAATCCGGCTCTCTCCCTCCATTTTCTCCAAATTTTGATTTTCTTTTTATCTCTTATATCCACACACACACACACACATATATATACCAACACTTGAATCCTTTGGACTCCATATTAGGCTACTAGAATAACTTTCATAGGGCTCACACACCAATTGATTAGGCTTCTAATTCAATTTACACATCTCCTACATATTGGGCTAGTAACTTAATCCAACTAGACTTCTTCTATTATAACACTTGGGTTAGTTACTTGGATTACCTTATAATACCTAACACATAAACAACTACTAGTAGTTTGAGCTTCCTTAACTCAAGGTTAGTTAAAACACGGTCAACCTAGTTTACTAAGTTCTTGGGCTTAACTTATTCCCTTGTTGGATTATCATAAAGAGTCTTTTGGCTAACATATAACATAACATTGGGGCTTATTATATAATTATCGTCCACATTACACACAAGTATGTCCATATTGGGTAACTTAATTAATTCATTTATTGCACTTCTTTTCATTAATCATATCAGTTAATTAATTCATGATTATTCATCTTTTCATTTGTCATTCAAGGCTAACATTCAAGCTATGTTAATTCATAGCAAAAACTCATTTTGCTTCTCATTAATTAACTTAGTTAATTCTTTATCTTGGCTTTCCTTGTCATCCTTTAGTTAATTCAAATTACTTAAATTAAGTTGCTTACTCAATTCTCATAACATAACACATATACTCATATATACTTTACATCATATCATTACATACACATATATACACTCAATCATATCATCACAAATAATATTTTCTCATAAAATTTCCTCTCATTAATATTTTAATTCATAATTATGTTTTTAGAGACACATAGTATTCTCAGTCATTACAATAATTTTAGAAGAAAACTATTTTTTTACGAAAATCACTTTACCCAGTATTAATTGTACTATTAGTAGAATATAAATATTGAAAATGAATTACTCTTTTCTATAATATATTTCTAAAAAATACAATAAAAAACTAAACAACATTTTAATTGTATAATAAGGCTCTATGAAATAAACGTAATATAGTTTTATATAAAATAATTATAAGATCATTTTTTTGTCTGTCCGCAGTATTAAACTGCGGACGTTACATTTACCAAATTAAACATTAGAAATATTTTGGACATTTAATACTGTCCGCAGTATATTACTGCGGATTCCTGGACATTTAATAGTGGACGAGAGCCATTTAAACCGTCAGATTTCAACCTATACGGCTGAGATTTGTTGTAAGAATAAATCATTTTTTATAACGTTATATATATATATACAGGGGTATATGTAGGTACACAGCTGTGTACCTACACGGTAGGTTTTTGGTGACGATTTTAATTGTTATGGCGACAGTTTTTTTTATAGTACTGTCGCTATAGCCATTCAAATCGTCGTTAAAGACCTACTGTGTAGGTACACAGCTGTGTACTTATATTTTTACCACACACACACATATATATTACAAATCCATGACATTTTGATTTCTTGTGTTCCAAAACTCCCTGTTTGTTTAGATTAACTTGAACGAAACAACACAAATTCAAATTAATAGTATTTTGTTTACACCTAACCACGCAAATCAGCCGGTGAAGAATGGACATTACAAATAATATACCAGCTTTATATTAAGGCCGGCTTCTGTTAGTTCTAAGTAAAAACCACTTAACGGTACATTAATTTTGAATTTGAAAGTTTTGATTAAATCATTAAAAATAAATAGAAAATTGCTTCTGTTTTTGGTTTTCTTTTTCTTCCCCCAATTCTTCTCATATAACTTGTACATTCCTTAATTAGGCCTAAAATCAAAATTACAAAGAAAAATAATACATTCTCCGACTTTTAAGTTTACTAGACACATTCGGAAATGTTCCTAAAATTGAAAATATATATATATATATATATATATATATATATATATATATATATATATATATATATATGAGCAAAACTTGTCTAGTAATACTATGCGACTTGACATATATAAATTATTTAATTGTAAAACTATTTGCCAAAAAGACTAGTCTTCCACCTATTGTGAGATAACGTTCCACAAAAAGAAATTGTAGTGATGCTTTAGAACTTGTAGTGATGCAATATTTATATCGATAGGCCTTGAGCAAATTCATCTAGTTTAGTTGTATTATCATTCTGCACGTTTTAATTATGCAAAAATGTAAATGAACACATGCTCAAGGAAAGAAAGGAAAATTAAAATGAAAACTTAAAAAAAAAAAATATTCTAAATGAACACAATCTCAATCCTCTTCCATAATGAATAATGATTAACTCCAATCTCAATCATGCAGTTATATATCCCATCCTTTTGTTTGGAGATTAGATTAACTGAGGATGTTCATCTCTCAGTTATATCGTTCCGTATAACGTTGTTGCATTATGCGGTAGGCATATCATAATTAAACAAAATCACATTAATTAATTTTTATTGTAATATTATGTGCTTACAATGATTATATGTTTGTCAAGGAATTAAGACCCTCAATGTAGATAACTAGAATTTAAATTCAACTGCTCCATTCGTTTCAAAAATATAGATATATTCTTCATTTTCTTTTGTTTTAAAATTAGAGATATATTTTTATTTTAAAACTATATGAAAGTCACATGAAATTCTTTAATATATCATCACTTTTATTTTTAGTTGATTGAATACTATTATACTATAATTATTAAATTTATAACTAGTGTTGGAGATAAATTTGAGTTACTGGATCAACTCATTTGGGAAAGAGGAAGACAAATGGAATAAGTCTTTCCAAAAATAGAAGAGACTGACAGATGGTCAAATATACCATTTGTTTTTGTTCAATTAGACAAAAATGAAAACAAGAATATATATATATATATATATATATATATATATATATATATATATATATTGTATTCTTCTAGGTTTGCATGTTAAAGACTCAGTATTATCTCTAAACATGCTGACTTAGTAGTCTTCACAAACCCAACTCAATCTCTTACTCTTCTTTGTTTGCTTAATCTTGACTAGCTAATTTTCATGGCCGTTTTATTTTTTTAATCCTTTCTAAAATCTCCTAAGAGGGGACGGACGACTCTTCGTACACCATTACCAGAGAGCCTCTCTCTCTCTCGATAGTCGACGATATTCACTAAATCTTTTCCTATCTAGCTAATTGAGAAATGATCTATACTAGTCTTTGTTTTTTATTTTATCAGCGAAAAAATATTTTATATAATGACATTAGAATCCGTACAAAACTGAGAATGACCAAAAATACTTTATCAAACCATCCCCGTTACCATCAATAATGGACAAGTCTAAGTATACAAAAATTAAATATTACATTGATTTTAGTCATTAAAAAATATGTTTATATTAAAATTTATATCATACACATACTTTTAATGATTAAAATTAATATTGTATTTGATTTTATATTTAATTTTTATGTACATTATATACTTATCCATCAATAATATCCCCAGTTATCACCAATATCTATACCAGTTTATTAGCCCGTGTGAGAGAGATGGGTATTGTCTTTTTATCATTTTATGAATTTTTTTAGTTAATTCAATGATTTTTATATATAATAATTGTTGAAATTTTTTAATTACATATTTAATAAATAATAGCATATCAATTTGTAGATATCATCTGTATAAAAATAATACTCCTTCCTTCCGACTTTTTTAGTCCTAATCGATTTTTTATGGTCAAATTGACTAGTTTCAAGATTAATAATTAGAAAAATATATTAGAAATTTTGAAATCAAAGAAATTGACTTTGATATTATATTTGATATACTTTCTCATAATAATAATTTTGTATCTATTTCTAATAAACATAAGAATATTTTTTCATTCTAAATATGATCAATTTGACCATAAAAAGTCAATTAAAACAAATAAAATTGGACAAAAAAATAGTATTGCTTAAACATATCATCAGAATGTGAAAAAAAATTAATTAAACGTTTAGTAACCATTAGTATTATTGATGCATATAGCATTAATTAGATATATTCAAGAAACTTAAAAAGCGAACAAACATGGATATCTTACCGATGCTAAAAAAAATTCACCAATCATCAATAATTAAAAAAATTAAAAATTAATTCAACTAACAATTACTGGGTAAATTCGATCATAATATTAAACACAACATTTACTATTATTGAGTCAACTCAGTTGCATGAGATGAATTATTACCGAGTTAACTCAATTGATTTTTTAATTTTTAATTAATTGAAAAATTGAACTCAATTCGATCTTCTAAATATAGGTATTGATTGTGAATTTATAATTTTTTTAGATTGATGACTTACTTTAAAAAAATATATGTAATATGATGAGTCACCATTGCTATCTTATCCAAACTTACATATCAAAAAAAATTATAATTGTAAATTGACAAAAAACTTTCGTGATACAGGACTTCCATAATTATAATATTAGGGTCTCAAATATATATTTTAGTGGTGTTATATAATCTACTAATAAAAAATGACATATAATTTGAACATAAATCTGAGACTTCACAACCATTTTTGTGTTCTTAAAAAGTTGCATCTATAAGTAACACTATATGTAGTCCCTATTTTATTTTTTATTTTCCTATTTAGATGGTGGACCCAATCATTATTTTGTTCACAAGAACCATTTAATAAATAACTAGTGTTAATTTACTAGGCTTGTACATAATGTTGTTAGTGTCCTTTCTCTTAACGACATTGTTCTCGTATATCCTTCCCATCAATACTTTGCATTGTCCTCGCCTTTGTGATTCTCATTTGTATCATACGCTATAAAAAAGTGTAGAATACCTTAATTTTGACTTGAATTTCTAAAAGAACATCTGTATAAACTGTTATAAGATATCATCATTCAGCTATAAAATTTAAATTACAATGACCATTAATGTTTACATCCCTAATAATTGGTATGAGTGGGCTTGATGCCCAAATCATGGGCTCAATCTGTCAAGATTCGATGCCCATGGCTAATGAAAGTCCATACATGCTCTCAAATTGGCGCTATGAGCGGTTCCCACCAAGTGATGGGACATGGAGCCACTTAAGAGTGTTTAATCGGTATTAACTATATCGAATCGGACCGAACTAGTACCGAATTGATACTAAATCTATCCAAAACTCGATATCGATACTGATATCGGTTAAACCAGTATACCGAATCGATTACATTAATAATTTAAGATGGTAAGAAAAGAAATAAATAAAATTTATACATTTTCTCCATTGGACTTTATCGTCTTCTTGTTATCATATCGACATGCTTCGACAGTTTTGAATGAGTTATCATAGGTGATTCAAACTTTGGTGTGAACCCTTTTCATATTTTTGTTCCATCTTTTGAAGACATACTTGTCGTGTACCCGTTCGAGTCCTCTTTGTTTGAACACCGTCATTTGATGCCTACAGATCTTTCCCCTAAACTCAAATAACCAGCAATTACAACTTGCTACGTGACTATCTTCCTTGAAACAAACAATAAATGATACATGCCGACACAATTTATTTTCTTCACCAAACATGATCGTCTCTAGTATCTCATATTCAAAAATGCAATCACATACCTGCTTACTTGTATTTGAAGAATAAGAACAAGTAAGTTGGCCAACATACTCCTTATGAAACTCTTGACACTTTGCAATTGTGTACTCATTTTGAAATTGCATCTCCAAATCACTATGAACTATGCAAGGGATGTACGAGTTCGAAGATTTAAAATCTTCATTTCTTTCATTTTTAACCTTTTCTACCAAAGCATGTTCATATTGCTCCACAAATTGTTTCAAAGTTGTCTTGGAAGTTATGTAACCATCAAAATACGCATTCATACCCTCACTTCATTGTGTGGTTGACATTCTTGCCCAAAATACATCTTTAACAAAAGTAAGGACCCACAAATGCCTCTTTTCATACAAATCAAGTAACCAATGATTGTTTTGAAGTTAGTACTTGTTCATGAACATGTCCCAAGCATTCTCAAATCCTTCTCTTGTTAGAGAATCATAAACCACATTGTGTAAATAAGTTTTAATAGGTTCATAAGCCTCTTAACTTTTTCGGCACCTTTTTCTTGATATGCCACATGCACAACCGGTGTCGAACATTACGAATACAATCTCTATAGTTTTCTTCATTCCCTTAACTCGATCGATAATAATTGCATTGGGAGGACAACCCCACATGCATTTCATCCAAGTATGAAATAACCATGAAAATGATTTGGTATCTTCACTGGAAATGAGCCCACACCTTAACAAAATTGATTGACCATGCTTGTTTACACCAACAAATAGAGCAAAAAGCATTTCATACTTGTTTACCAAGTACGTTGTGTCAAATGTAACCACATCACCAAACTCTTTACATGCAGCCCTACTCCTTGCATCGGGCCAAAATACATTCCTTAAGCGACCCTCTTCATCCAAATCCACATCATAGAAGAACTCAGAATTGTCAATTTTCATTTTCACAAAATATTTGTACATTGCATCAGCATCTCCTACCCCCAACCACTTTTTTCGTCCCATAGACAGAAATTTTTGGCAATCCTTCTTAAAAAACAGAAGATTCTCATGTCTACCCGCCTCAATCAAAAGTGTGTTGACAGTCTTACAAATTCAAATTCCAACTTTGTTATTAACAATAAGCTTCCTCTTCACACTTTCATCAAGCACCCTGTGGCACTTGAAAAATCGTGATTTTCCAGGACTCGTGTCGTGATTATGTTCAAGTTCAAAGCTGCTCAATCTCCACTTAACATTGCTTGTTAAACAAAGATTAAGGCCAGCTTTACAATTTGTTGTTGTTTAGGGTCATGGTCTAACTAGGTTGATGGGTCTCCAACTTTTAAGTCTTGTTTTTTTTTTTTTTTTTTTGATAACAAATTAGTAAATATGACTAATTAAAAGTAGAATCATCTCCATAGGTTAAATATTTTAATTATTTTATTTACTTTGACCTAAAATATTTTTCAAAACTTATTGAATTAATATTTTATTAACCTTGATAATTTAATATCAAGTGTTATAAATATTTATTTATAAAGTAACATTTTCTAAGGAAATTAGAACTCTTATTAATATTTTTTTACAAAAATATTATTCTCAAAATGAAGATTGGCAAAAACCAAAATTAAATTCTTTTTGCTTCATCCGAAATTAAAAATAGCATTATCTGAATTACTATTTTACATATGTTGGAAAGTTAAAATGAATCTGTGTGTATGCATTAAACGAAAAAGTGGGGTTGATTTTTTAAGCCTTACTTCACCGATAGACTTGAATAACCAAAATGAATTTCTCTCTCCTTCCATTATTGTTCCAAACTAAACTAAGGAGTTTTGCTATGCGTGATGATCCATACAATGATTCTTTATAAAATGATGGGTCCCATCCCATATTTTAATTGCTCCATGGGACCCACCATTTTACAAAAAATCATTGTATGAATTATTGTATGGATCATTACGTATAACAAAACTGTTAAACTAAGTGTGATGAGCTTTCCTATTGGAACCGTTTTCCCTCTCCTCATACCATTAGTCCGATCAATTAAAGTGTGCTGGAATTTTTCATTCGGCCAATCTATGTGATGTTCTTAAAAAATAATTCGAGCTATTTAATTTTTAGTCAACTTGCCTAACCGTTGATTTCTTTTACCACAAGCTTTAAGTTTCTATAAATATGAGGCTTAATTTTCAAAAAAAATCACCAATTTCAAATAAATAAAGTTTACTCTCTTTGCCTACATACTCTCTTTATAATTATTACTTATATTATTAAACTTTATTATTATTATTATTATTCAACTTTATTATTATTACTATTACTATTATTATTATTATTATTATTATTATTATTATTATTATTATTATTATTATTATTATTATTATTATTATTATTATTATAATGATAATGGACATATCATTTATTTCTTAAGTAATATAAACAATTAGATTTGTTGTGCTCGAGTGGTTTCAAGTTCTAATGTTCAAATTTGAGGTTTTTAGTTCAATTCATGGGAGAGTCAAATTTTTCACTAAATCTGATTAAGATGTCACGTCACGTAATCAACGCACATGTGGCCAAAAAAAGGGGGCTCAAAGTCTAAAAATCCTAGAGTTCAGGGGTCTCTTGTGCATTTAACTTGAGGAAAAATTGGTTAAAGTATTTAAGATAAGTTATTATTTTATATTATTTGATTATCTTATACTTGTTTATATCTATAGATATACAAATATAAACTGTAATACACACACACACACACACACACACACACACACACACACACACATATATATATATATATATATATATATATATATATATATATATATATATTTCTTCTATTTATATCAATTAAAATGTCAGAACTTGGATTCCGACTAAGTGATAATATTCCTCCTAAACGAGAAAATTATTAATCGTGTTTTCTATAAAGCCTTCTATTGATATAGTGATTTATATAAATTAATTTGTATGTAAATCATAGTTGCGAAGTTTTAAGTTTGGTTCAATACTTAGTTACCGACAGGCTGATAATATTCCTCATAAACGCGAAAATTATAAATCGGGTATTACTAAGTAGCCTTATTTAGAGTGATGACATCATAAATAAAATATATTAATATATATATTTGAGTAAAACAAATTTATTTATTATATAAAGTATTATTTAACTGTTTGATTTATTATACTTGATATTTGTCATTGCAAAGTATTAAATCTTAAACTCATTTATTCATAAATAGGGTTAAATGCACCGTTGGCCATTAAACTCTAGGATTTTTGGATTTTGAGTTTCTTTCTTTTGGTCAATGCAAATCGAGCACTATATTATTTAAAAATTTAGATATTGAGCCCCCTAGGTGCCACATGTGCGTTAACTGCCCACGTGGCGCACATGTGGCACCGGTGGCATTGAATTTAAGTAGATTTGGCACAAAAAATTAGTTGCTCCTAAAAATTGATCCTAAAACTTAAAGTTTGAACTTTTGTTCACTGCACCACCCAAGCACTATGAGTCTAGTTGCTTAAAATGCCTAAGAAATAAATCATATACTAAATAACTTTATTTCTCTCCCAAAATATTAAAAATAAATTATTATTATTATTATTATTATTATTATTATTATTATTACAATAGTCTTTTAATTTACTGTATTATAGCTAACATTTGGTGTTCAGGTGGTTTGATGGGTGCAAGTTCCAAATTAGAGGTTTTGGGTTTAAATCACCATAGAAGCTCTATTTTTTCACAAAATATCATTAGCATGCCACGTCACAGGTGCCACGTGGGCAGTCAACGCACATGTGGCATCTGGGGCTCAATATCCAAATTTTAAATATTATGAGACTCTATTTGCATTGCCCAAAAGAAAATGACTCAAAATTCAAAAATCCTAGAGTTCAGTGGCCTTTAGTGCATTTAACGCTTCATAAATACTTATTGCATTATATAAAAGATATCTAAACTTTTATATAATTGTTATATCTACTTACACAGAAGCATATTACTCACTATAAAAGTTATTTAAACTTTTATATTCGGACTTAAATTCATATTTTCTTATTCAAAGAAGCATCTTTCAAAAATAATTATTTATTAAGGTTGGCTTATTGGTTTTATATTTTCTGTGAGAAAAAAAAAGTGATTTTTTATTAAAATCAGAGTCTTAGAGATGTCAACGAATAGTTGGGTCTCTAATGTACTTATGAGGTGCGGGACAAATTTCTTGTTTCAAGACTATAATATAAAATAAAATGTTAAGTAAGTTAGCTGTCTTTAAATCTGTGAGGAAAAAAATAGTGATTTTTTGACCAAAACCAGAGTCTTAGAGAAGACAACGATAGTTGGGTCTCTAGTGTACTTGTGAGGTGAGGAACCGACTTCTAGTTTCAAGACCAAATTGTAAAGCATAGCTAGACTCAGAAAAACAGGTATAACTACGTTTGAGGAATGAGCAGAGAGTTACTGTCCAAGATAAGTAGTCGTATGTATAGTTAGAAGTTGATCTATAAAATTTTGTAAAAGCTTCCCCGTCTATTGAAGGAGTAATTATTACAAATAATAATAGGATCTCAAGTCCTGGAGAGGAGCTTAAGACTAAATATAGCAACATACCCGAGCTGTAAGTTATGAACCAGTTAAATCTATATGCATTTTGTGATTGAACTTTTACTATATTGCATATTAATTTATTACACTGAAAATTAATTAATCAAAAATTCAAAAAGGCCTAAAATAATTTGTAATCGGTAATAATCTATTCAACCCCCATTCTAGATTATTATTGGACTTTCATAGGTTGCTTGTTTTAACCCTTGCCTTTCCGCTGAAAGAACATCAAATAATTATACTGTCTTTTCTAGATGACCTTATGGCCACTCCAAACTCTTTTTTTCTTAGCATATCTTGAGTAATACAAGTAACCTTATTCTCTTGTATTGAATATCATGCTCCTCTTCGGATCCTCAACTCTTGCTTCATCATTTTTCATTGCCCCACTTTCATTCTCTATAGGATTCACATCGCTACACTCTGCACCTAAAGAACCACTTGATATTTCTTTTGTTTCCATGTCTCTAAAAATTAAAAACAAAATAATATATAGATTTAAGGAGTTTTACAATAGTTGAGGCATAACCTCGTAGGAAAAAATAGATTTTTGAAAACTAATCCTTTACATAATCATATAAAGAACCACTAAAGAACCCCTAAATTCGAAGATGACTAGATGGGAGTATGGTGAAATATGTACATAGCAAACAAATGAAAAGCTACAGTGTGGAAGATCTTAATGTACAGTCTAGGTTGTCTCATGCTTTATCCATTCCATAAAAAAGAAAATTTCAGAATTAGACCATGAAAGCTAAAATACAATTATACTAAATGAAATCGGACATACATAAGTCAATCCTTATTTACAAGAAAAGAAAACTCTCCATTATTTTTATTTTCATTTTCTTTTCACTTAAACAATTACTAAGAGAAGTACATTAGGTTACATTAAAGACAAAATGAATTCATAGTTTTGCTAGTGAGGACTTACTATACTTAATCTTATTCACCCGAAAGCTTCTACTGTTCCACAACCTTCTTTATTTGTAATAAATTAATGTGTTTACGTTTTATTTATTTATTTAAGGTATAAGTTCACATGCTTTGTCATTTTGTCATTCTAACAATGACCAGGAAAGTAATAAAATCTAAACTGTGAATTACTTAACCTAGTCAGTTTCTCAAATATTTTTAATATATAGATTTAAGGAGTTTTACAATAGTTAAGCCATAGCCTCATAGGAACAAACAAATTTTTGAAAATTAATCCTTTACAAAATCAATTGGCATTAATTTAGGTTTTTTTGTCAATTGGAATTAGAGGAAGAGGAGGAGATGACTTCAAAATCAGAAGTGAAATAGGAGAATCCTTACAAGGGGATGGAGAAATAAGGAATCATTGTCCACAGAGGTAGGACTGAGAAGGAGATGGAGCTCGTTGAGGATGCGACATCATAAACAATCAACGGTTACATCGCAATGGAGAATCTTCGGAAGTCGCGTTAAAGTGTCTGTTGCCCTCCCCTGTTGTTGTCTTCGCTTTTGCGCGCCTCTTCTGCTATTCTGTTTGGTGGGTTTGATGAGAGAGAGCGGGGTTAATTTGTTTTCTATTTTAGCATTTTTTAAACCTATTTTTCCACTTGTTTAACCACATTAAATGTTGTGTTTGGTGTAGTGACTGGTTGTAGTGTACGTAAACTTATCCAATATGACAACTGCCGTATGTACACCTCAATGTTTGGAAAACTAAATGGGCTCAATCGGTTCAACCGGTTAAATTAAGAATCGGTCATATATTTAATCTAATTTGGTTCAATTGGATTAATTTGGTCAAAACACGGATTAAATTGATTGATTAAGTAAAACCGGTTAAGTTGACAAATGAACCAGTTTTTAATTATTTTATAATATTTTATTTTTGTATTAAATTCTTTTAATATAAAAATTAATCACTTTTAGTTCTATTTAACACAAATTCATTATTTTTTTGTTTAACAAAAATGAGATATTTTAAAATTTTATTGATTATTAATAATATATTTATGACGTTATTGGTTCAATAATGCTTCAACCATTGGTTGAACCGATGATCCATCTACTAGATAATTTTTTCAATTCGATAATCGATCCGGGTATGAAAAATACTATTTTATCTAAGGAGAGTGATATTTCCATAGGGTTTTCTTATATTTTCACAAGTGGTCTCCACATCCTAAATAAAATCATTCTTTTCTGACCAATTTGCTATTATTTGTTTCTCTTCCTCCTGCAACTCAATTCCTCTCTTTATCGTGAGTTGCTTGAGTTGTTGCTAAGGCTTTTGAGTCATGTTTATAAGTTCTCTCACTCACTATATTACTTTACATGAAAAGGAAATGGTGTTAATGGCTGTTGACAGTTATGGGATACCGGTTGTTTGATGAGGTGCCAATTCATTATGAAACCCATTCACCAAATAGACGAAATTGTGATAAAGATGAAATTAGGATAAAGCAGAAGCAACAACAAGAGTTAATTTAAAGAAAGAGTGTTGGCCAAAACAATGATTTTGAGTAGGTATAGGAAATGAGGGAAGAGATATAGATTAAAGAGAACATTCCCAATCGGATGAGCTGGATGGAAGAGGGATTGGGTTGGGTAGAGATTTTGAGTTTTAAAATTGGAAGTCAAAGAATTTAAAATTGTGAAATTGAGGGGATTAGATTAATTATCCTGCAATCTATATATATTAGGAGAAGATCTATTGGATCGACGAGATGGAGATAATTGTGGATGAAAATCTCTCCCACATCAAGCTCTCAACTTTATTTATTTGAGAGAGAACTAAGAATGTTAAATGGGAGCTAGTACAACAAAAATAAAACTTTTAGAATATACTTTATTGTTATTCTTTTTCTAAAGATTTGAAGCAAATGAAAAGTTAGATGATTTGACGCATCAAAGTTCCCCTTCAATTATCAATTTCTTGTTTCTACTCGAGTACCTCTCTTTATCTTATCCCTAACCTTTAATTGCTTTATAGGGATATTTTTCAGATCTTATAATTTGTAACAACTATCAAGGATGGATTTAGATATGTTCAAAGAGGGACGAGTTGGAGGAATGTTTTTCAGATCTTGTGATTTGTAATAACTATTAAGGATGGATTTAGATTTGTTGAAAGAGGGACGAAGTAACAATTTAGATGCAAGAGGAAGAAGAAGAAATAAGGATAAATTAGTCAAAAAAGAATGATTTTATTTTGAATGTGGGGACCACCTTCAAAAATATAAAAAAAATCTTTGAAACTCTCATTTGTTTAATCGACAATCGTAAGATTCTTTACATAAAATTAAAATTAAATCAATTTTTATACATATAAATTTGGTTGTCACGACAAATTTCTTGATATCTTGAACAGACCCGCGTGTTGAGTTTATTTATGGTAAAACATATCATTAGGCTTGAGTTTATTTATGGCAAAACATATCATTAGGTCAATATAGTTAACATATTTTACTTAATATATTACTGAATTTTTTATTTTATAAATAACCACATTAAAATAATTAAATTAAGACATTCTGTCAAAAGAATTATACGAAAATTATCTTTTATTTTACTTGATATTTATTTATTTATTTATTTAAAAATTATGTGAAAAAGTCACGTGATTTATGCTATTTTTTTTATTATTTCAAAAATAACATCAACTTTTTTATTATTATGTTATAAATTTAAAATGTCGAGTGCTTTTCTGTACGACTGCTGCTCATCTATGAACTATTGAGGTCAGGGGACTGGTGGAGATCCTGGCTTTGAATGGTACGCCACCATTTTTGCAGGAAAATGAAATCAAAATCCATCCATCAGAAGGGTGTCATTATACAGTACTCGTGACCAATCACCAACCCAAAGAAGGCTCGCAAAACCGAGAAGAGGAAAGAACAAGAGCGGCAGAAAACACACCAGAACTCATACGCACGAGCACGTGAACCAGTCAACGCCAACAACCATCGAAAACAGATAGGAAACACAATCGAATTTATAAACTAGAGAAAACAAAAAAAATCCCTAAAAAAAGAGAATAAAACCATAACGAAACAAAATCCCAAAAAATAGAAATTAAACAGAAAAGACAAAAGATCTGAAACATCGATGGACTTCAGAGACACAACAGACAAAAAATTAGACCCAAAACAAAGGAAATCAAAACCCTAGGAGCGAAAGACGAAAACAAAAACTTATAATCAAATAAATCAGAGACCCAACAATCAAAGAAAACAAAAAGATGACAATCTGAAACCCAAACCCAAAGGTTAGACCACAAAATCGAACCGAAGAACAAAGAGAGGAAGAGCCCCAACAAGGTTAGAAGAAACAAACCCCAAATTGGGATAATGAGATAGAGGAAACTGACTTAGAAAAAGAAAAGAAAAGAAGACTGTCTCTCTCTCCTCAATCGGTACAAAGACCCGATGAAATCAACTGCATAAAAGCTTGTAGGGGGTGTTCGGCGCCAACTTATAAGTTGGTCAATCCAACTTATAAGTTGATAAGTCATTATTAATGTTCGGTTCCTATTTTTTTTTTTTAATTTATAAGTTGAAAAAAAAGAGTAAGTTTTTAAAATTTAAAAAAAATGACTTATAAGTCATTTTTTTTAAGTTGGTCAATTCTAATAAAATGACAAAACTGCTCCTCCTTATTTTTTTTAACTCTTTTTATTAAAGGACATTTTAATAATCTTTACATTTTATTTAATTTATAAGTTATTATTAGTCGAATACCTCCACAACTATTACTTATAATTCTCAACTTATAAGTAAAAATGATGCCGAACACTTTTATTTATAAATCTATTAAAATTTTAATTTATAAATTTACTAAAATTTTAACTTTAAATAATAAAAAAAAAAAACCATTCACAAACTGTCCCGTAATGAGTCTTGAAGGAGTTGACACTGTTGTGAACGTTAAGAATTGAACGTTGAAAAAGGTTAAAATTTATTTTCAAAATTTTATTATTTTATTTTTAATTTTTTGTTTGTAATTTTTCAAGTTCATTTTAATTTTATTTGTATTTTTAAAAATTAATTTTAGTTTTATTTTATATTTTTTTAAATATTATTTTATTTTAAATATTTTTATTGTCAATTTTCAAGTTTATTTTAACTTTATTTGTATTTTTTTTTTAAAATTTATTATTTTTTTAAAAATTCTTTTAAATAATTTTAATTTTATATATTTTATTTTAAATTAATAACATAATAATAAAAAAGTCATGTCATTTTTGAAATAATAAAAAAACACACAAGTCACATGATTTTTTCACATAATTTATGAATAAATAAAAAAATGTCGCTTAGGATAAAAGATAACTTCTGTCCAATGCATTTGACGGAATGTCTCAATTTAATTATTTTAATTAATTTAATGTGATAATTTATAAAATTAAAACTTTAATGATATATTAAGTACAAACGTGCTCACTATTATAACCTAATGATATATTTTGTCGTTTATATTTATAATCATTGAATGATATCCTTATTTTTATTTTTATTTTTGGTTAACTTAAACGGCTAGGCTATTTTTATTTTTATTTCTATAGAAACTGAAATATGCAATTTAAATGTCCAATTGCAAGCTTGCGAGCCTGCTTTGGTTCATAATTCCTTGCGATTCCCTCCTAATCTATTATATATATTAAAATGCAGTACATTGACACCATATTATGCCAAGTGTCACTCTTTTATGCAGTTAACTTTTTTCATAACTCTCTCACATAAAAATCCCATCAAATAATTTAATATTATCCCATAACTCTCCCACATAAAAATTCCATCTATTATATATATTAAAATGCAGTACATTGACACCATATTATGTCAAGTGTCAATCTTTTATGCAGTTAACTTTTTCCACAACTCTCCCACATAAAAATCCCATCAAATAATTTAATATTATCCCACAACTCTCCCACATAAAAATTCCATCCAATAATTTAATATTATCACATAACTCTCTCACATAAATTCATGGATGATTTGATCTATAACATGTTTTATTATGATATTATCTAATAATTTCGGTTTTGAATATTATCCCATAAAAATATGAAACTATCCATTAATAAGAATTATTTATTTTTGAACTATCACACAATACTTCATTAAACTTTTTTACAACTACATAAATATTTATTATTATCCCATAATTGTTGCAGATAATTATATAATATTTCATATTGACAAATAATTTGGATTATAAATTTTTTTTACAACTAATTCTCATACGATAACTCTCTCACATAAAAAAAAACTAATATTACCTATAAATATGTCACAAAATTGCATAAAATTCATATTGTTTTTATATCCCAAAATTTAAGCAATCACAAATTGATATTATCCCAAATTCATGGATGATTGATCTAAAACATGTTTTATTATGATGTTATTCAATAATTTCGATATTGAGTATTATCCCATTAAAATCTGAAACTGTCTATTAATAAAAATTATTTATTTTTGAACTATCACACAATACTTAGTTGAATTTTTTTACAACCACATAAAAATTTATTATTATCCCATATTTGTTGCATATAATTATTTAATATTTCATATTGACAAATAATTTGGAATTTAAATTTTTTTACAACTAATTCTCACACGATAACTCTCTCACATAAAAATCTGATATTACCCATAAATATATCACGAATACAAAATTGCATCAAATCCGTATTGCTTTTATATCGCAAAATTTAAGCAATCACAAATTGGTATTATCCCAAATTCGTGGATGATTGATCTAAAACATGTTTTATTGTGATATTATCCAATAAAATTTTTAAGATTTTTTAATTTCATACTCGCACAAAAAAATAATGATATTATAAAGTTAAAAATTGCAGAGAACAAATCTAAACTAATATTTATATCCCAAAATTGTAACAAATTTAAATTTATTTTATATTGCATAATTTAAGCAATTTCAAATTGATATTATCCCAAATTCATGGGTGATTGATGTAACACGTTTTTTATTTTCCCTATAAATAGAGACTCTAACACTTAACAAATAATTCTGACACATTTTTACAGATAATTTGATTTTTGAATTGTTTTATTATCCCATAAATACAAATGTAAACTGATATTATATCCCAAAATTGTAACAATTCCAAAATAATATTATATCCCATAATTATATCCCGAATTGATAAGTGACTTATCTAAACACGTGTTTTATTCACCCAATAAATAAAGACTAGCTCTTTTTGAATTGTTTTATTATCCTATAAATACAAATGTAAACTGATATTATATCCCAAAATTACAACAATTTCAAAATGATATTATATCCCAAATTGATAGGTGACTGATCTAAACACGTGTTTTATTCACCCTATAAATAAAGACTAACTCTTTTATTCCTAATTATACCAGAAATAATTTTTAATTATATATATTTTTTAACCTTAATCTTTTATCATTTAAAAATAAAATACTATATTACTCTTAAAATAATACTCTCTTTAATTAGTTACATCCTTTAATAACTTATTATATATATATATATATATATATATATATATATATATATATATATAAATCCAACCACACACCAAAACAAACGGAATATTGATCGTATTAGTTTACTTCATTTAGGATATTTTTTATATTATTATCCTTATTGAATACTTTCTTCATTTTATAATTTTTTTAGCACATTAGTTTTTATCGTATAACAATTAGTTTTAAAAAATTAAAAATACCACTTGGAGAAAAAATATGACATACTATGTGTAATTTGGTAAAACAAAATATACTTCAAATCAGTCACTTTTAAATTGTACTTTACTGTTAAGGTGTTTGGGAGCAACTAACTTTTAATATTGCCCACGATAATTAAGTTTTTCCTATCTATCCCTGCGATCTCATCTCCGTCCACTTCTAGATTTTCCTACACCAACACTTATATATCCTCTTTATCTCCCTCATCTTCTATAGTCCTCAATTACCTCCACTTCTAGAGTTTTTTCTACAACAAGAAAATTCAATTTCTCTCATGTATAAGGTAATTTATTTATAGTTAATGCCAATTTACTCTGGTTCCCAATTTTTTAATTATCCTTTAATTAGATGCACACATCTGTGCGTGTCAAACTATCATTATTTACATTTTTACTATTATATCTCAATATTGCAGCAATCCCAAATTGATAAAATCCAATAATATGATTTTTGAATTGTTTTATTATCCTATTTTTGCAGATAACTCTGACATATAAATATATGATATTATCTAATAATTTGAATTTTTAATTTATAAATAATTTTCAGCCACAAAAATATGTAATTTTATAAATAATTTTCACACATAAATTTTTAATTTTTTTTTAATTCCTTACTCACAAAAAAAAAATGTAATATTGTCCCATAAATATGTTACACATACAAATCTAAACTGATATTATATCCCAAAATTATAGCAATTCCAAATTGATATTATCTAATAATTTGGTTTTGAGAATTATTATAATTACATCTATATTTTTTTAATTCCATACTTACACAAAACAATGTAACATTATCACATAAATATGTCACGCATATAAATATAAACTTATATTATATCACAATATTGCAACAATTCCAAATTGATATTATCCAATAATTTGAATTTGTTTTATTATAACATTTTTGCAAATAACTTTGACACATAAATATATGATATTATCCAATAATTTGAATTCATAATTTTTTACAAATAATTCTCAAGCAAAAAAATATATAATATTATCCCGTAATTGGGCTTTTGTATTTTATTTACAAAAAAAATTCATGCATAATTTTTTTTTTAAAGTCTTTAATCACACAAGAAAAGTAACATTATCACATTAATACAAATCTAAACTAATATTATATCCCAAAATTACAGCAATTCTATATTTATATTATATCTCACAATTATATCCTATAATTCCAATTTGGTATTATCCTAAATTGATGGGTGATTGATTTAAACATGTGTTGTATTCACCCTATAAATAATGACTAACTTTTTTATTCTAAATCACACAAAAAATAATTTTTAATTATATATATTTTTAACAAAATAAATAATTCCGCCGCAAAGCGCGGGGTTATATCTAGTATAATATTACAAACAAAGAACTTTGAAGTATACACGGGGAGTTGATATTTTTATAAATAAAATTAATAGTTTTATAAAATTTTACTTACATAAATGTGTATCTTATTTATTATTTATGTAAATAAAATTTTATGAAATTATTAATTTTTTTAGTAAAAATATCAGTTTTCTCTGTAAAATGGGCAAAATACGAGATTTAAAAGATGAAGACAAAAGAAGAGATTACTTTAATATAGTTTGTGAACAAACTATAACGTCATCTAAAAAATAAAATCGGCCATTAATTCATTTGATGATTTGCATCCATGGAAAATTAGAAAAGCGAAAAATCACTAGCATATAACCAAAAAAAACGAAATGTATATAAGTGTATTGTTAATATATACTCATGTAACAGGGGGGTTATATAGATTGAGGAGGTAGTACTGGTAATAAATGAAAAAAAATAAAAACATCAGGGACGTAAGAAAAATATTTTAGGGCCTATTCGTGTACTCCTTATAAGTCGGTCAACGAACTTATAAGGAGTTAAGTCAATAAGCTCGTTCGTGGTCAGTTTTTTTTTTGACTTATAAGTCGAAAAAAAAGTCAGAAAAAAAAGCAAGTTTTTGGTACTTAAAAAATATGACTTATAAGTCATTTTTTTAAAGTTGGTCAACTCTGTCGAAAAGACAAAAGTGTCCCTCCTTGTTTTTTTAATCTTCTTCTTACTAAAGGACATTTTAGTAATCTTTACATTTTACTTAACTTATAAGTCATTATTACCCGAACACATCCACAACTATTACTTATAATTCCCGACTTATAAGTAAAAATACTCCCGAAAACTTTTACTTATAAATCTACTAAAATTTTAACTTATAAATCTACCCAAATATTAATTTTAAGTCAAAAAAAAAAGTCATTCCCAAACGGCCCCTTAAACCTTGGGACGAAATTAATTTGTGTTTATCCCTAATTGTCAGTACTCCCTAGGGAGATTCTGTTCACACCAGCTTTCTCTCTAAAAAACAACGCGCATCTCAATCATGAACGTTCCGGCGAAACTTCACTATAGTCATTTCCCAGTTGACCCCACGTCTCTCTTTCTCTCTCCTATGGGTTTTTAGGGTTTTGCAAGGGGTTCCTCCATCTATTTATTGCCTTGTTGGATTTTGCCAGTTCACTTTGCTCTCTTGATCTGTATATTCACCTTATGAAACACAGAATTCTGCTTGTGGTTTATCTTATTTCTGATTTGGGTTTTTCTATATACGCCTGTATAAAGATATTTGGTGTGAGTTCTACTGTTTCATGGCATATCAACCGATTCGGGGAACTGGGTCGAGTTTGCAATTCTTGAATTATCCGTTTGGGGACACCACTTATACAAAGGTGTTTGTGGGTGGGCTGGCATGGGAAACAAAGAGTGAGACACTGCATAGTTACTTTAAGCAGTTTGGGGAGATCCTTGAGGCAGTTGTTATCACTGATAAGCATACTGGTCGATCAAAAGGCTATGGTTTTGTGAGTATTTTGTTCACTTGGTTGCAGTTGCTATACTCAATTAACTACTTTTTTTTATTATTTAAAAGTTTATATCTTTAAGTACTCCTTAGTAAAATTGGATCATGTTTTATAAGGGATGCATAAGTGATAAATATGGATTTTGGAGACATTATTATGTAACCAATAGTATTGTTTACATGGTAGTTTGGAAATTGATCAAACTTTGAGAAAGAAACTCAATGTAATTCAATTGTACAACAATATTCTTTAGCGATCTTATGTGTTCGATGAATGTTGGGAAGATTTCATGATAGTTTCATGTCAACTATGCTACTTTGCATTCTTCGTTTTAGGATTGCTAATATAGATACCTATAATGTGGGCTACTAGAAATGGTAATTGGTGCATGGCACCTTGCTATATGTAATTAATACCTTGTTGATTATGAACTGGATTTGATGAGCATTTTTTTTTTGGGCCAGGGGAGGGAATAGACAGACCCTCCTATTTCAATTATAAATGATGATACATGGAACACCCCCTTGTTTTATCTGAAAAAACATATTGAATCCAGAAGCTAATTTTTCTTTCAACTATGCATCGTTATGAAATCATACACTTACAATTAATGATTGTCATGGACTTTACTAATTTTTCTTCTTATTTTTCATGATTACTGATATCGCAAACCTCAATCTTCAACAAGCTGTCACTGCGTCACATAATACTATCACTTGCATGACTACCCTCTCTACGTCACTGCCATAAGGCGAGACCACCAACACCACCATTCACCTCTCTTTTGCCCTGCCACTCATAATATCATCAACATCGCAAATACCTTAATCATATATCATTACGTATTTATTAAAGTGTCATGAACTCCTGCAAACTATAAGTTTCAAAATGAAGGGGCAGGCGGCCCTTTCCAACCACTAGTCCTTTTATTCCAGAGTTCCTTAACTCAAAATTCTGCAGCCTCCTGACTTTTGTCGAATTTATAGCACTCTTCATCATATTATTGGAGTTCAAACTAATCTCAAGAACATATGATCTCCAGATTTTTGTGTTCTGTTTACTCTAGTGGTGGAAAACATAAAGCATCTTTGGCTTTTTTGTATTATTGTTTCATAGTAGTTCAGTAACTTTGGGCAATTTAGCGGTGAGTCCTCAGTTCTTTTATTTGCTTGTCAAGTGGCATTTTAGAAAAAGGTACCTTTCAAATCAAGGTACTAACCTTCCCTTATGTTGACCAAAAAAAGAAATGGCATGTTAGGTGCTTACTTGATCGGGCGGTTGATCCTTTCCTGAAGCAACTTTTAGACATAGTGCAATAGGATAGTCTATTAGGTTGAATTTAATTCTACCGCCTCTGTGATATTTTTTTTACAATAAACTTTTATCATGTTTGCTTTGTGAATGATTATTTTATTCGGCTCTAACCATACACGGTTTAATGAGCTTAGGTGACATTTAGTGATCCTGAAGCTGCAAAGAGGGCTTGTGCTGATCCAAGTCCAGTCATAGATGGTAGGAAGGCTAACTGTAACTTGGCTTCACTTGGCTGGCCTCAGCCATCGCTTCCTTATGGTATCAACTCATAGTATTTCAAAGAGAACCTTTATGCATCCATTTATTCGGTTATTCCTATTTTCTGTTCATTGTAAAGTTCAAGTATTTTAATAATGGTCTGGACTATGAATGACAATATACTTCGAGACAAATAAGATATAGGTAGTGCAATTTATTTTTATTTTTTTGTTATTGTTTTTTTGGCAAGTATATGTGCAGCGCAATCAATCAGCTTACTCAATGATTGGCAAGGTTCAGCCCATTGCAATATGAGCTTCATTTAGGGTATACGCTAGAGACGTACTTGTTCAAAAAATAAAAAAAGAAAAAGAAAAAGAAAAAAAGCAAATGAGTATAAGCTTTAGATGGCATGAAGATAAAGAATTCTTATTCCAAGGTGAAACAACAGGGAAACTCTTGAACTTTGTTTTATTTTTTTTGAACTGCCACTATTCTACATCCACGAGCCTTTTTATTGAATAGAGAAACTAAAAAGTACCTGAAGATATCTAAGTATAGAATGTACCAATATGATAATAAGTTGAAGCAACAAGTGCATTTCTTAGACCTCTAAAGGTCAAGTAGCATAAAAATTCAATCAGAGATGCAATTGAGTTGAGAGGAAAAAAAAATCAGCCTTAGAGGCATCCTTTCACATATTTAAAGGTCAAGTGACAAAATAATTCAAGTGGACTAGTAAAGGCCTGATTAGTTTATCTATATATACTCGTATATCTATACTAGTTAAATCAAATGTGTAGTTTGGTGTAACAGCCCTAACAAGTTGACACTTGGCAATAGAATAGTAATCTAGTACCAAAGTTATAATTTAATTAAAAAATAATTACCGCAACTATCAGATGTAAATACCTCCGTTTGTTAGAGTAATTATTCCAATATTATTTTTTCTACCTGTCTTGATTATAGGACCACTTGCACTAGGGCCATAATACTTCTGTTATCTTGAGTATTACTTTTTTGATGTAGTATGTGTTCTGCAAACACAAATTTAACTAATGGAAGAAACCAAAAGAATCTTGTCTATCATCCTGCTTATCTCATTTAATTTGAACAACATATATATTTATTGTACCCTCCATTTTAGTTTGAGTGTCATGATTCAAAACCATGTTTGTGGCATCAATTTAAGGGCATTCAAACTTTAGAAATATATTTTAACATATAGTTTCTCTAAATTTTTCTTTAGCATCTATGTTGCTATTTTAAAATACAAAATATGAAAAATATTATATCTAAATGTGTCATAGGGCACATCTTAAAATCTTTGTATGCCTTGACACTCAAACTGAGATGGAGAGACTATAAATAGGAAACAGAAAATGAAATATCAATACAAATTGATTTGTATGTCATCTTTCCTTGTTTGATTTTGCTTATCATAGGACGTATGAGAACAGCTGTGCCCTATCTTGGAAGTCCACAAACACTTAGGGGGATGTACGTTGGAAGCCCCAGTTTCCATCAACCAGTTTCTTATGGCAATCAGTCCAGATTCCCGTATCCGCCGTATGGGTGAGTTACAAATCTTGAAGCAAAGGAGTTTCTGTTGTTAGTTCTGATCCTAAGTTCATCAGTTAAATTTATGCTATTGCATTTATATGTATTTGTGAGTTGAGAGTGAAGCATTCCAAATTCCAATCCTACAGTTGGAAAGAACCATTATTTGGATGTATCTCTACATAGCTTTCCCATGTCAAACCATGGTTTTACAACTTATTATTTTGAAATTGTGCATTTATCTTTATTGCTTCAAAGTATACATGGGTTGCACATGACAATGAGGGAACCATCAATAAGTACGTTAACTAAAATTAGTTGATATAATATATGTTAACAATTAATTCATCATATGTTTATTTGGTATTGTTGTTCAAAAATATCTAGATCCAAGTGCATTACTATATAATTATGATTAAATTAGGTACACTTTTATCTTGCTGAGATATCATTGTCTAATGTTGAAAATTTTAATCTACCCTTGGTGTACAAGTAAAAAGCTTTTGATAGGCATAAAATCGTTATATTATTTTTATTGTAAGAATCGGTACTCCCTCTTAAGCAATAGTGTGCTAAATTTTCTTCAAATATTTGCACTACCTATCTTTGATATGATGCACACTTGCATGGAAATATATATCAGTGTTCAGGGAAGGAGTTAGAGCGATATTTCTGTTACTTTTTCTAGTAATATGCTACAAGATATGAATTGTTTTAACATAAGGAGTCAGCTCAAGTGATAGTGAGTCTAATGATACATGCCTTTCAAGGCATAGGTCATGGGTTCAATACTCCGTAAAGGCAGTGATCTCCTTGGGGTCACCCACACGAAGGTTACTAGGAGATTACCCAATGTGCATGGCTGGTGCAGAATTGTGTGCACCCGTTTTTTTTTTCAGAGCAACCAAACAGTAGTGGTTGCAGGTTCTACCATCATTCCATAATTAATAAATAAATAAAGAAGACATGACTTGTTAATTTGTGGGTCATTCTAATGTGAACATCTGCCTTGTGTATAAAAGGAAAAGCTTGTTTCACATAAGAGATGCCTTGATGTGTCAATTATCTGATTATGCAACATCCATAGTCTTTGAATTTGTGATTCGGTGGTTCTTTTCTTGACAGGTATTCTGCATATGGACCTGAGTACATGTATCCACAGGTCAATAAGATCAAATCTCAATTCTCAACTACTATTTGAAATGCATAAGTTATGAGGGACCGAAATTTCTAAAGTCTGGTTGATCAAAAGTAATATGCCCAGAGGTCTGATGTCTTTTACCTATCCTTTTCCAGGGTTTCTACAATTCTTATCTGGGCCAGCACCAAACTCAGATGTATAGCGTACCAGGTGCAGTTAATACAAATGCATTTTCATATGGTCAACTGAGTCACCCTGGCAACCTTGGGTACAGGCCCATCCAGGGTTACGTGATTCCAGGTCCACATTTAATGCAATATGGCAGACCGAATGTCAGTGGCGCAGCATCAGAAACTATTCCTACAATCCAAGCACCATACCTCACACGTAATACCTTCTTGTTTACTATTTTTTCTCTTCCATTTTCTTGCAAATAATATAAGAATCAAGATTCAATACAAATCCCACCCTCAGCGCGCTCGCGTGCATGTGAATGTGCTTTTAATATGTGTTGTATTGTCAATTTGTCAAGAAATGCTCGTGACCTCCATAATAATTTCCTTGACTGTACATGCCCTACTCCTGTACTCCATTCTGATGCTGATTCTTTAACTTATACTTGCGTCAGTGACCCAACAAATATGTTATACATAATAGATGAAGTTCCCTCATCTGATGAACCTTTTGCAAGTTGCTACTGCATTTTATGAATAATATCTGAGTGGGACTCACGGATTTGTGTCGTACAAGTGTACAACACAAACACTGGAGATGTTAGATATTCAAAGAAAATCCACTAATAATAATCTTAAAGATTAAAGAATAAAAAAAAAAACAGAGAGATTATCTGATTTGGGTTGCTAAAATGTGGTTATGTATGAAGAGAAGATAAATATAATTTACGCCATCTTCAGAAATAGTTTTATAAGTAATTAAAGCTTTCTTCCCACAAAAGTAGTGGTGGTTATTTAATACTTAAAAGTAATAACTGATGATACCGGAATACGGGTTGTATAAAGTGAATTGAAGCTATTATGTTCATTCAGTGATTTCCTCAGGTATGGCCCCATCTTTGGGGCAAGCAAGGAATATAACTCCTGTTCATCTTCCCCAGTTCCCTCAAAGTAGTGGTTCTGATTAAACAGCAATTGGGTCAATTTACTTCTGGAGGTACTACCTGTGATTTTTGCCTCAATTCTATCCCTTTAGTTGTGTAATTTTTCTTGAGATGTTTGCATTTCATAACATACTATCCATTAATTGCAGGATTAAGAAGAGCACATGCTAATTGAGTGACAGACTCAGAACCTGACCTTGAAAGTTATTATTTTAGTAATTATGAGGTAAACTTTGTTTCTTAAACTCCTATTATACAGTTTTTTGTTATCCGAGTTATATATAAACAGATGAAAAATACTCTGTAGCCTTCTCTTATCTAAAACAATGGGTCCTCCAGTTCAAATATTTTGTGTTTGTGGGTTTTAAACTTGTAATCACTTATTATCATTACTATTGTCTATCAGATATTTCAAACACATATATTATAGGGTCGAAGACTTGGAAGTATAATTGGATTGGACTGTTTAGGGTATGTTTGGAACTTGGAAAACTCGAGGGAAATGAAAGGAGAATGTAAACAAAATGAAGCCTAAAAATTTATTAGAGCTTTCTTATATTAATTTTTTTAGAAGTATAGGTAATTAGACTTATTAAATATGATTTTTTCCTTTTATTTTTTTTTGCCTTTTTTCTTTCTTTTCATTTTCTAAGTTTCAACCATACCCTTAATGATATTATGCTCAAATGTATATATGTATATATGTGTGTCTGTAGATCCTAAATTGAATCATATACCAATACTATTGGTGACAGTTTGTGGAGTTTATATACTTTTTTTTAACCCTGCTCGAATACCAAGATCTCAATGGGGAATGGAGACCTTAGTTTCCCAATACTGGCATGATTTATCCTTTTCCAAAAGACTTTGTACTTGTACATATGGATTCCCCTGCTATAGAAAAAACTTTTCACTGTAGCATATGTAGATATTTGAAACATTTGAGACCCTGATTTTTTTCTTTTCCTTTTTGATAATCTTGTGTTTCTACTTTGGTCTGTGGCATGAATTTACTGAATTTGGTTGGCTTTTTGTCTTTACAGGTCATCTGTAGTCATGGTCACCAAGGAAACCATGGAGTTGCTCGTCTGTACCCGGAGTGCAGAACATGGAAGAGCAAAAGCATGGACTGCCCTTTCACACCACCCTGTATAACAGTAGTGTCACTTGAGACTCCATGCAACTGGTGGAGTATGTCTCTAACGGATTGCTTGAATCTGGTTTCATGCAATCATGTCACAAGGAATCAACATATGTTTCCTTAATGGTCCAGACGGGTTGGGATTGCAATCATTTAGTGTGTGTTGACGGCATCATGACTGCAATTACTTAACAATCTTTGACAGCAGGTCGTAGTTAGTGGAACCCATTATTCTTCATTTCATGTTCCTTTACTGAAAAGGTTTAGTTTTAGTGACTATAAAATTCTTAACACATGGACCGTCATCCAGATAAGTGGTTGACAAAAGTGTGCCTTTTCTGGTCATTTGGCTGAGATCAAGAGCTGATAATCTTGATTGATTCATCTGATGGGAGGGGTTAGGGAAAAAGGAAGGAAAGCAGATACTGATTTAAAGGCAAACTCATATGAAAGCATAAATCTTCAGTATAGTTTGTGGATTGATTATTGGGATATTCAGTATCAGCTGGAGATTCTAAACAAATATGGACTGGGTAATTTGGGTCCGTCTTTCTTACCCAGTTCAACTATTTGGGTGTCATCTTTCTGACATAGTTCAACTTTTATGTTCTGTAGTAAGTTTCTCTTTGCCAGTTTGAACGCATAAACTGGGTTAGATAAGTAGAGGTGAGACTTTTTGCTGTAATTATGTCGCCATAGGAATGGTTGCTCTTACAGACATTGCATATCTTCATCTTTAATATGTTGCGTTATTTCTCAGTAAAAATTATCTTGACCGTAGTTTCTTTCATTAAAGCTGTTACAGTTATCTCTAGTTTCGCATTATTATTGTTGCTAATATTTTTTGCTCGACGCAGAGGATAACTGTTGATCATGATAATATATTCAATTTCGTTTTCAGAGGCAGGAAGTTTCTTCAAATATAATTGTAACTTTATCTATGCAGGAGATGTTCATATGCTTCCAAGAAAGTACCATTCTGATCCTTTTTCTGTCACCTTAAGAAGCTCTTGTTTGTGGAGCTTGTTCTAAGAGGCTCATTTGAATTGTAAAGGATGAGACTTTCTTGTTCTGTGCCTTTTGGTGGGGCAAGTTAAAAGTTCCAACAGGGATTCAAAGTTGTCATGGCTGACAACGGTTCTAGTGCTGTACAGTCATCCTTAGCAGTGAAGTTTTGTTTCTATATTCTTTTTCTCTGCTGCCACCACCACGGCGGCACCACATCCCCCATCAACCCTGAATCAACCACCACCCACCGCATTAACTATCACCACCCCCGCCACCAATCATAAGAAATTACGTGTGGCCAACCACCACCATCATTATATCCACAGAAATCGCCCACCCCAAATAATGGTTGACAAACCACCACCAACGGCAAATCTTTAATAGGAGAGGAAAATTGTAATCGTGGTTGACAATCCCCAAGCTCTCTCTCTCTCTCTCTCTCTCTCTCTCTCTCTGCGCAGATAGACTCAAAACTCACATGCATGCTTTAAAACACCAACAAAACCCTAAATTCTCCCTTACCTCGACCGTAGCCATTGCCCACCAACAAATGTATCGGTCTGCAAACACATTTACTCTTTGTACTCCTGTATAAGATTGAAGTTAAATGTCTTGTTAGACTGCCTCAAAAGATCGACGAGCATGTGCTAGCAAATATACTCCCATCTTCTGGTTTTGGTATTACAGATATACTATTTCTTTAGTCTGTTACAAAATCAGAAATGCATCTGTATATTTTGTGATTATAAAGCAGATCTTCATTTGTTTATTTTTATGGTAGACTATCAAGCGACGTTCACTATTGACAACAAAAAAGCGAAAATACAAAAAAAATATTTCTTCATTCTGACTTAAATGAGATCCAAGTATCCTTGTTAACGACAAAATTTTAAAATCTACGTCTCTATCTCTTTATAAAAATAAATAGAATCAACGTTCAAATGTAATTATAAGATAACGTTATTTGATTTTTGTTTTTATTTGTGAAAGCAAGTAGGAGCGGAAACATATAAAAATCAAAAACAAAAGCATGAAAGTAAATAAAAGAAGAAACATATAAAAATCAAAATCAAAACTAAAAATATAAAACTAGAGACAATTACCAAAAGAACCTTATATTTTTGTGAGCCGAGTTGAGAGAGAGAGAGAGAGAGAGAGAGAGAGAGAGTTAGTGAGCCGAATTAAAAATAGAATAAAATTAGAGTGCTCCTTTTGACTTTTGAGATTCCGGATTGAGGACAACAATTGTAGTTGATCTTCGACCGGGCCTAATATAGCCTGGTCTGCACAAGTGAGCCCATAGTACTTGCTCTCTCTGGTTGAATGAAATACAAATCCGTTCCTTCAATTTGTATTATTTTAATAAAAAAAAAATGCAAACCATTTTTTTTGACAAAATTCTCCCTCTAGTTTATATTATTTTTATAAAACTCTCTCTCAATATTTTATTTTTTTACAAAACTCTCCCTCCAAGATATATTAGTTGGACAAAAGAGACCTTTAACAAATATATAATTAAATAAATGATATATAATTAAATAAATAACTAATTATGTGGTTCTTAATAATATTAGATTAATTGAATAATTTTATCTCATCCATAGTTTTAGTAAAAATATAATCAGATAATATTTATTTTTGAAAATTATGATGAGATAAAATTATTTGTTCTAATCTATTATCACTCCGAATTACTCATCTCATAATTAATTTGTTATTAAAACCTATGGGTTATATTTGAGCATTTTTAAGATCATTTGATGAATGATTATAATTCAAAGTGAAAAAACGATATTATATAATTTCACTTTTAAGGCAAGGTTTTGAAAATCGGACCGGACCGGCTGTTCGACCGGAACCGGTCCACTTTCTGGTCCGGTCCAAGTCCAAAAATCGTTTTTGGTCAAAAATCGGTCAAAATCGGTGAACCGGCGGTCGGACCGGTCGAACCGGTAACCCAGTCACCGGTTCATCGGTTTTATCGGTTCCCTGCCTCCTTTTTTTTTTTAAAAAAAATTTAAACATTTAAACTTGATTAAATATATCCTTGATTGAATTTTGAGTTATGATCATGATTTAATATATTTCTTTTCATATAGATTTAGTATTTATTTGAATTATATAAAATAAATATTGTACAAATAGATTTATTTTTTTACCGAATTTGATTGAATATATCATAGAGATGTTTTTGTTCATTTGTATTTGATTTTATTACTCTTGAGTCTTGAATTTTGTGTTATGATCATGATTTAATATCTTTTTTTTTTATATAAATTTAGTATTTATTTGAATTGCATGAAGTAAACATTATACAAATAGGTTTAATTTTTTTTTTGTGTTGATAAATTGATTAATTTTACATATTTACTAAATATTATATATAATATATAATAATAATTAATATATTTAATTATTTATTATTTATTACATATTAATGACGTCACCGGTTCAATAACGGTCCTACCACTGGTTGGACCAGTGACCCGTCCGCCCGGTAACTTTTCCGGTTCGATCACCGGTCCGGGTCTGAGAACATTGTTTTAAGGTATCAAATAACATTAGAAAAGATAAAAAAATAATTCAAAATTTGATATAAAAAAAACTAATTATTAGAAAATAGTTTGAATTAAATAATAAATTATAATAGTCTGTATTAATAATAAATTAGTACCAATAATTTTATTTCATTATCATTTTAGTGCAAGTACTAGTTTGATTTTTTATGCCTCTTGACCGACAAGTTCACAAATCAACCTTATTATGTTTGTAATATAAAGTTTCTGATAAAAATATAAAAGAATTGTCTATGTTATTTAATTAATCATCTATTTTATGTTTTATAAAAAATTCATTAAAATATTTTTTTGGACAAAAGACTTTTGTCCATTTATTTTCTTATTTGTTTATTTGTAAACTCAAAATCACCGTAAAAGTAAATGACCTCTACATTTTTCAAAGAAAATTACAATTATTTAATATATTTCCTATGTTCCAAAATATAGAAGTAAAATTAATTTTACAAAAATTAATATAAAACATTTTCAAATATTACAAAATAAGAAATAAACTTCACATAAAAAATAAATGAAATAAAAATATAAGGGTCCTATTTTGCCCAATTAATATATCTTGGAGGAAGAGTTTTGTTAAAAAAAAATTAAGAGAGAGTTTTATAAAAATAATACAAATCGGAGATAGAATTTTGCCAAAAAATATTTGAAAGAGAGTTTTATAAAAATGATATAAATTGAAAGCACAATTTTACATTTCAGTCCTCTCTTGTTAGTACAATCTGAGTCAACTCAATTGAGTTGTAACCAAGAGAAAGACCATATGTGAAATGTGAGCTGTGTCGATAACAGAACCGATTGCGTTATTGCCGATAACAGAACCAATCTTCTCGGTTGTCTCCTCCGTTCTCCACCTACTGTTCGCCGTTAATTCTCTCTCCTCTCTCTAAAAACCCTACCGTTTCCATAAATGGAAGAATATCCAGAAGAAATGCGAACACCGCCGGTGGCGCTGGTGTCTCTGGTGGGTTGTCCAGAGCTTCACGCCTTGATCTCGACTCACCTCCACTCGCAGCAACCGCCGATCAATACTCTAGCATTGCCCGATTTTACTAAGATCCCCATAATCGCCAAGCTCCTGAAGGAGACTCCATCGAATCCTAGTCCTCCCGCTGGCATATTGAAGAGAGATTGGCTCCTTAAGCATCGCACCAGGGTTCCAGCGGTCGTCGCTGCTCTCTTCAACTCCGATCACGTCTCTGGGGATCCTACTCAGTGGCTTCAGGTCTGCACCGATCTCGAAAACCTCAAGTACGCCTTCTTTCCTTTTTAATTTGTGGCAAACTGAATCTGCATAGTGTTCTATTTATGTTTACATTATGTGCTGATTGTCGAAATCATGTAAATATGGACAGAGCAGTGATTCGAGGACGGAACATCAAATTGGTTCTGATTGTTGTTGTACTGTCATCTTCTAAGGGTAAGTTTTCCTACTTATATATAGTTTTATGGTCATGTTAGAAGCATAAAGAATCAAGAAAGAATGAAAAAGAAAAATAGAAGCTTTATATCAGTTACAGCTGATAATGGTATGCTAATTGTCTATGTAATAAATCATTTTATTATCTGCAATTGAGAAAGGAATTGAAAGCTAATGTTGCAAATGTTCTCATTTATTTATGCAGAAACTAAATTCTGCATCTTTATATGATATCTAAAGTAAATTAGTTAAAAGAATTTGATGGAGCTCAATCGTAAATGGGTATTAATCTCACAAGTTTTCAGGATAAGTATTAAACTGCGGCTTTACTTCTGAGGTTTTCTGTTTATCTATTTTATACGCTAAAAATTTATTTATTAATCCTATAATTAGTTACATTATTTTTAGGTGAGTGGAAATAATTAGAATTATGAGAACCGATTGGTAATATGGTGAAGCTAATTTGTTGCAGATAACATCAGTGAAGATCGAATGATTGCTTTGCGTAAGCGTGCTGAAGTAGATTCCAAATACATTATTAACTTGATCCCAGATGATGCTTTGGAACTAAAACAATCCCTAGACAGGCATGAAAATCTTTCTGAGTGATCCAAAGTTAAGGTATTTTTGCTGATTATACTTTATGAGCTGCTTTCCTAATGTAGTACTCCTCGTGCAGGTTAGGGAACATATTTGCTGAACTAGCAAATGGATATTACTGGGATGAAGGACGAAGGATAAAAACACGTCTTGAGAAAAAGAGTTTCAGTTCTGTAGAGCTGAATATCCGCTATTGCTTTAAAGTGAGTGACTCATTTCATCATTTAAATAGATAATGCTTCGTTGATTGCAGTATGCCTTTTATGTTTACATATTCTTCTGGTGTAAATCATCCAACTATGATAAGTCCAATGTTAGATGGATCAACGTTTGATACCATTAGTCGAATGAAAATGGGAACGTAAAACAATCAGTACTTGAACAAAAACAATGTTTCTTCTATTATTTGATGAACAATGAAAGTTGACACAAAATGTTGTCAAAGGCGCTTGTCTGATTTTAAACCATGACTTGTTGTGCTCTGCATGCATGCATGATTTTCTTATTATTAATCTTTTTCTTTCAGATAAATTTTTGCTCAATATACTAAACCTTATGAATTGCTAGGTTGCTGTATATGCAGAATTCCGAAGAGACTGGGTTGAAGCTTTGAGGATGTATGAGGATGCATACCGTGTTCTCCGGGAGGTATTAATTTTTTACCTTTAACTAATTATCCGTCTTTTAAATGAGTCATCATTTTTGTATTATCCCATTACAGCCTCTTAGGCAATGTTTGTGAGTTTTCCTGTTGTAGAAAAAAATTACTTCTTGAGCTCTTATCATGGACTTTTTCTTATCAAGCAACATGGATTATTACTTTTTACTCGTGAGAAATTATTCTGCTGTTGATCTGTCTTAAAAGGCAACAACCTTATTGATTGTAACACATATGCGTGAATATGGGGAATTGCATAACAGTCCGGAGCTTAAAAATTATTGGAGCAGGCTGATAATACCAACTTCATTCTTAATTTGTTACACTATAGCCACTCTGTCTTTACTCAAACTTTTCTGTTATTGGAGTTGAGCCTACTTCTTAGCGTCACTTCTAATTTATTGCAAACCCCTCAAACTCTACTCTTTGCATGACTTATGTGCATAAATAAAGCTATATTGTTTTTATCTTTTAAAAGAAAAGAAGAAGAAAAAACTTATTTACATTGGTTTTAGAATTCTTTTTAGATAAGATAGAAATTTATTAGATGACAAGAGAGTATATGGAGGGTTAACAAGAAGTTCTCCAAATATACTTGCTAAGATAATTGGAATATGAAAAGTAAAAATCCTTAATTTAAAGCATCTCTCCAATCTCTATGAATATAGGAAACTGCCACCTTCTAATGCTCCCATAAGGGAAGCCAAAGCCAGGTACGAATTCTACACTCGAACAATCTAGCAGAAGCTAAATTTCCCAAAAATGTGTTTGGATTTTTTCTGCCCTTTATATATTATCGTTAACCGAGATAGTATGTGCTTCTAATTGAAATTTAGGACTCTATAAGGAACTCTAACTTATCATTTTCCCCTCCCAGTAATTGATATTTAGATAATTATTGTTTTTGTTGTTGCTGTTATTATTATTAACTTATGAAGAATTCATATGTGGCCTACTTTGATCATAGGTAGTGCATCCTGGTATGAGTATTCACCTGCTATTAATGTGGTAGATAGAAGTTAGAACCCTGAAGGTCTTCTCTTTCTCACTGCATATAAGTTTCTTGCTTGTCCCTACTGCTTACCTAAAAACCATCCAAGAAACTTTCATACTCAGCTTCTAAATCTTTTATAGGCCGTGTATCTATAGCATGATAACCAGGAAAGATCAAGAAAAAGTACGAGGTAGTTAATATTTTTTATGTCTACTCTCTGAGTTTCTTGAGCTTGTTCGCTATACCCCGCCACGTTTCCAAGTAAACTGCAGTGTTATTCAACACATATATGATCAGATTTTCCAAAAGTAAGACAGATTTGCCTGAAGCTGCATAACAAATCCATAATCTCGACTTGAATGATTTTGCAGTCATTTAAATTGTGCATCATTCAATTATGCTGCACTTTTGATTTTTCAGTTGTCTTAAACCTTTTCTGGTTCACATTTCTTGCTCTATAGATGATTGGGACATCAACAAGAATGCCGGCGATTCAACGCTTAGTTGAAATCAAAATGGTTGCGGAGCAATTACACTTTAAAATATCAACCTTGCTGTTGCATGGTGGGAAGCTTACAGAAGCAATTCTATGGTTCCGTCAACACAATGCTTCTTATAGTAAGCTTGTGGGATCCCCAGAAGTGATTTTTCTACATTGGGAATGGTTGAGCAGGCAGTTTTTGGTTTTCGCTGAACTGCTTGAAACAAGCTCGGCAACTGTTCAGAGCATTTCTTCTCCAGTAGTTTCAGGCGCTGCTGATAGACCAACTGAGTGGGAATTCTATCCATCTCGCTATTATCAGGTGAATGGACTTGCCTTCCTCTCTTACTGAATATGAAACACACATTCTTTCATCAGGCTATATTCTTATGTGAATGCATGGTATGCCAACATATAAGCTGGAGAATCCCAACTTATGTGGTCTTTAGCTCTCCCCACATGTATTTTTCAGATTACCCCTGGATCCCCCGACTGTAAGTGGGTTCTAAACAATCACTGGCCACTAACACTGTATCTAAAATCTGCCTGCCACTTTCTGAGTTACGGATTTATTGTTCCCACCAACATTCAATACTTTTACCATTCATTTAAGTAAATAGATGATGAATAAATGTGTTAAGTAAACATGGTAAACAAAAGGCAAGACATAAGATGTCTTCTTAGGTAAGGGGACCTCACATTAATAAGCTGAATTAAATTGCTTATATAGATTACTCTATTTTTATTCATGTAAGCATTGTAAGATACTGTTTTAGAGATTCAGGGTGATACACCTTTTAAGGCTATTATACGTCATGTACTGATAATTACAATGTTTTGGAGGTTTTAGTAAACTGTTGTCTTCTTTTCTCAAGGAATACTTTTTCGGGAAACGTTTTTGCATTTTCAGATGTTTTGAATGATCGAAATAATTATACAGGTCACATGTAAGCTTAGTTTCTTTTCAATTCAATGAATCATTTTCTAGTAAACAAGACAAGTAATTTCCTTCCTTGTAATAAATGGAGCCTCTATATAAAGCTGATAGAGTATTACTTATTTGTGGGTTATATTTCTACATTTTATCTTGGAGCAGTTAGCTGCTCACTATTTGAAGGAAAAGAGAGCATGTTTGGAACTTGCGCTATCAATGTCAGACAATGCTAATGAGATTGATGGGAGTGGTGAATCTGTGGTACCTGCTGCTTATGTGGGTCAGTTTGCTCGGTTACTTGAGGAGGGGGATACATTTACAATGCAGTCGTAAGTTTCTACAAATAGTTACTTGGAATTGTTTTTCCTTCATTTCTATTACTGTTTTCTGCAATCTTGCTAATTTTATCTGCCCCTGCAGTATTACTGATGAAGAATACTCCCGTTATGTTCTATCCGAAGGGAAAAGATTCCAGGATTCCTTCGAAATTATTGCTTTGCTCAAAAAATCTTTAGAAGCATACAATAAGTTGAAAGCCCAAAGAATGGCCTCTTATTGTGGGCTTGAGATGGCTAGAGAATATTTTTCTATGAGTGAATTCAATAATGCTAAACCGCTTTTCGATAATGTTGCAAGTCTTTATAGACAAGAGGGATGGGTTGCTTTGTTATGGGAGGTCTTGGGTTACCTGCGAGAGTGCTCAAGGAAACTGGGTTCCGTGCAAGATTTTATTGAGTACTCACTTGAAATGGCTGCACTTCCATTATCATCTATAGCTGGTCCGCGGTCCTTTAAGAATTGTGGACCGGCTGGTCCCGCAAGTCTCCCACAGAGAGAATTGATACACAAGGAAGTATTTGGGCTTCTTAGAGAAGAGTCGAGGATCCCATCAAATGAAGAGAACAGTAGTCTTCAGATTACTGCTGATCATCCCCTTCATCTCGAGATTGATCTAGTCAGTCCCCTTAGAGTGGTACTTCTTGCATCAGTTGCTTTTCATGAACAGATAGTGAAGCCTGATGCACCAACACCGATTACATTGTCACTTCTATCGCAATTACCCCATACTGTTGAGATAGATCAGTTAGAAATCCAGTTCAATCAATCTGAGTGTAACTTTATCATTGTGAATGGTCAGAGGCCTCAGGCTGCTGCAATCTCCAACATTCAACCAAGTCGTCGTGTGGAGACGGCTCCCAGTTTGGCACTTGCTATGAACAAATGGTTACGATTGACTTATGAAATAAAATCTGGTAAGCAAAAAAATTTCTTCTATGTTTTCTGATTTGCTCACGTGTAAGTGTTTGTATCAGTCAAATAGTTTTGTCAATCTGTCCTGCGGTATTTGATGGAAAAAATCTCTTCTTAATTAGCTGCAGCCGACCATAAGACTCTGAATTGAATCTTATGGTACTAGTTCCCTTGGTTTATACTATCAGATTATTTAACCAATTTGTTCCGGCTGTCACCTGAAGTTTTCTCTAATTTGGTTGTATTTTTCAAAGTTGCTCTCTGTTACATTTCAGTTGGTGATTTTAAAAGAATGAAAGTTTCGGTTCAATTTATATGTTATGTGGTTTATGGATCTTCAATCCCAGTGAATTATTGAAGATCATTGCAAAACTGTACTGTGAGGCCGTATGTGCTGTGTTAGTAAGAATACAATCATTTTTTTCGCCTTAGTGAGAAGAAACTTTCTTATTTTTTGGTCCTGCTGCATCCCTCGCATGGAGGCAACTCCCAATAGTAGAATTATTGTTGTTGTTCTTCATTATTAATAAAATGTTATATGTATGTATATGCGCTTGTTTTGTTTTTGGTAATTATATAGTTGCTCTTGTTGAGCTTGCACCTTCTGTTCTTTAAATAAAAAATGGCATTACGCATGATGCAGAACAAAGTGGAAAGCTTGAATGCATATATGTAATTGCAAGAATTGGAGCCCACGTCAGTATATGTTGCAGAGCTGAGAGCCCTGCCTCAATGAATGATTTACCACTTTGGAAGTTTGAGGACCGAGTGGAAACTTTTCCGACCAAGGATCCTGCTCTTTCATTCTCTGGTCAAAAGGCTACTCAGGTTGAAGAAGCAGACCCACAAGTAGATCTTAAGTTGGGTTCTTCAGGCCCTGCATTAGTTGGAGAGATGTTTATTGTGCCGGTGACTGTTACCTCCAAAGGTCATGCCATCTACTCTGGTGAGTTAAAGATTAACTTGGTGGATACGAGAGGTGGTGGTTTACTTAGTCCAAGGGAAGAAGAACCATTTTCTACAGATACTCTTCATGTTGAGCTTCTCGGCATATCTGAACAAGATGAATCTCAAATAGCCACTGACAACATCAGAAAAATTCAGCACTCTTTTGGGTTGATTTCTGTTCCTTTCTTGAATGACGGAGATTCATGGTCCTGCAAACTAGAAATCAGATGGCACCGCCCCAGACCTGTAATGCTTTATGTGTCATTAGGCTATTCTTCACATAGTAGTGAACCTGCTGCACCAAAAGTTCATGTTCACACAAACTTGCAGATTGAAGGCAAGATTGCTGTAGTAATTAACCATCGTTATATGTTACCTTTCCGACGGGATCCTCTGCTGCTCTCAACAATTAAGCAAGTTGTTGACTCTGATCAGATGTCATCACTGCCTTTAAATGAGACAAGTATGCTCATTGCAAGTGCTAAGAACTGCACGGAAGTGCCATTGCAGTTACTGTCAATGACTATTGAGGTAGAGGATGCTGGCATTGAAAAGTCATGCACTGTTCGAGATGGGTGTCAGAATCTTGTGGACCCTACACTCCTTGTGCCAGGAGAAGAGTTTAAGAAGGTTTTCTCCATCACTCCTGAAGTAAATATTCCAAAGCTTAAGATGGGTACAGTGTGTTTGAGATGGAGGAGGGAATTTGAATCAGGAGAGCAATCTGGTTCTTGTACAACTGCATCTGAGGTTATAACCAAGTACAGACTTCCTGACGTGAACGTGGAGTTGCCTCCGTTGGTTGTGAGTTTGGAGTGCCCTCCCCATGCCATCCTTGGCAACCCCTTTACCTATTTTGTGAAGATCAATAATCAAACACAACTACTCCAGGAGATCAAATTCTCGCTGGCGGATTCGCAAAGCTTCGTGTTATCTGGACCCCACAATGACACGATTTTTGTTCTGCCAAAATCTGACCATATTCTCAGTTACAAGCTTGTGCCGCTAGCCTCAGGTTCTCAACAGCTTCCTCGAGTTACTGTAACATCAGTGAGATATCTGGCTGGGTTTCAACCTTCGATTGCTGCATCCTCCATTTTTGTATTTCCATCTAAGCCTCATTTTGAGATGACTGATAAAGTGGAGAAGGCTGAAGAAGTCACCTTCAACCGGGTAAATTTTAGCTAAATGCTGCTGGTGTGATAATTGGAAGCATCTTTTTCATCGCGGCGAATCACTTAGAATCTAGGTTGCGGGTTGTTTGGTTTTTACATGTACCATTGTTAGAGTTAGCTTATAGTACTTGTTTTGCATGTTGGTTAGGTTCCTTCAGAAAGGGGGAGTTGGTGTCCGTATGATGATATTATTTTGTGCTAATCGATTATTTGATGAACCAAATTTGAGTTGAAAACATGCTACTATCCCATGAAATTGGGAAATTCACGAGGTACTTTTTACATGAATTCATATGAGATAAAGTTTGTAAAACTATCAAATTTCGTTTTCTTTTTGGTCGAGGTGAAACAATTCCCAACAAAAGTTTGTGATTTGGTTATTGTCACATGCAGCGTAAAACATGTCAAAATTGCACATAAAATTGTTTGTAATTGGTGCGGTGCGATTTTGAAACGTACGGTGCAGTTTTATTTAGTGCGATTTCGGGTTCAAAACTAATATTCGTATTGAAAAATATCTTTTCCATGAGAAGGAGAGAGCTCGTTAGGAGAGGAAAAGAGGCGGAGAGGAGAGGAGGACTGGAGGGCCGTAGAGGCAACGAGGCACAGAGACAGAGTTCTCACTCCAAACTTGGCCTGAAAGACTAAAACTAAAACTCGTGTGTTTGTGTGTGTGTGTGTATATATAATAAATATTATTGTTGAGGTGTCGTTTTGACAGTGAGGTAGACTGCGAAATCTAAAATTAAACTGCATATACGATTTTTCAACCCTCCTAAATTCGCTATATATGCCGGAACCATTAGTGAGATTTTATTAGTGCAGTTTGATCAAATTTTAGTGTGGTTTCGATGCCAAATTCAATTTTTTGCTTAACCCTAGTCACATGTAATTTTATTACTATTTCATGTAATTCTTATTTTCATTATATATTTTATATGTTAAAGTAATGCTACAGCGACAAAATATAATTACAAAAAAGTTAATTTAAAATAATGTGTTGAATTATAATTAATAGATATTCCATTATACATGGGTAAATTCAATAGTTATAATCAATAATTATTATGCACGTTATTTTGTATTCTCTTTTTTTATTCAATCTTTTATCATCAGAACATTATTGTTATGACATTTCACATGTGACCCTCGAGTAATTTTCCAGACTGGCTTCATGTTGGTTCATCTTTCACGATCCCATCCAAAAAGTTCAGACTTTCTACACTTTAGCCTCAACGCCACTTCAATTGGCGTTGAGTAGAATTTTTAAACTCAACGCTGTAATGACCGAGAAAATTACGAGCCCAATTTTTATTTTTTTTAATTATATCCATAAGAATATATAAGGTATGATATATGTGTGTATGTGATGAGTTGTATGATGAGAGGTATTAAATTAGTTAATTAAATTAATTAACTAAAGAAGGAAAAAGATTTCAAGAGAAGCTTATGTGATAAAATCACAAAGTTTGAATGTTGGCCTTGTATGATAATTAAGAAATTTTATAATGAACAAGTTAATTACTTGTATGAATAATGAGAAAGAAGAAACAAGTGAATTATTAAAGATAACCCCATTGTGGAAATAATTGTACGTATATGAGTAATGATATTATAAACCCAATTTGATGATAGGGGTTAGTGAATGAATTAATTTAATCAAGTCAAATTACTTGTATTATTAAGTGTTAGGGTTTTATTAAAATAAACCCAAGAATTTGTAAGTGATGATGTTATGTAAGCTAATTTAATTAAGGAGTCCGATGGACTTATAAATAGCAAATCTAATTGGATTATATTTTTAAATCCAAATGAATTGTTAAACTAGGTCAATTAAGTTTACCTAGTAGCCTATGTAATTAATTTAATTTACTAGTCCATGTAATTTATTAAACAAGCCCAATGCTTATTTTAATTAAAAGTAGCATAGTTATGTAAATGCTAGCCCAATGTGTAATATAAATTGAACCCAAATAATTTAATTGAATGAGCCCGATAGAAGTTAATGCTAAGGTCCAAAGTGGAGCCCAATAAGCTAGTATAGGTAAATATGTATACATATATTGGTGTGTGTATATATATATATGGATACTTATATAATTATATAAGACTTAAAAATAAAGTCAAATTGGATAAATAATTGGTCAATCCCGAATTTTGGGACCCACATGGATGGAAAGCTAGCTTATTGGTTGATTTTGAGTGTAAAATGGTTCAATTAACCCCCAACCACCCTAGTCATTCATGTGGTCAATCAAAAAGTTCATCAAGTGGTCATTCCATGCATAGTAAGCATGAATTAAACTCCTAATTGACTAGCATTGGTTAATTAGTAGATGTTAAGCAAGTCTAGAGAGATTCTATAAATAGTATGCTCCACCCATTTGCTATGTTTGTTAGTCATTTGGCAAGAACTCCAAGAGAGAATAGAGAGAGCATTCTAGAGAAAATAGAGAGAACTCTTGAGAGTTAGAATTTCACCAAGGAGATTGCTAGAGACTTATTAAGGTGGAGTCACCAACAAAGTCTCTAGCCAAGAGAAGAAGAGCATAAGGTTCAAAAGTGTTATATCTCTTCTTTATTTCATTTTTGTAGACTATATATGTTTAATATGGTCAAAATATATTTTTAAACCGATCAAAAGTTATTTTGATGGTCTAGAAATCTTAAGCTATTATAAATTGGTAGATACATGGTTTGATATGCTTAAATCATGTTTTGGTATGTGTGAAAGGCATAAAATTGGAAGAAATGTCTATATGGAGATTTACCGGTAATGTGCTATTTAAGGTTGTAGTTTGAAATATACAAGTTGGAAAATTAATTTCTATGGCTAGAAAGTTAGATCTATGAGTTTTAAAGAAAAACCCAACTTGAAGTTTTCAAAAATATTGAATAACAAAGAAGTTATAGCTTTTACCACGAAAGATGTCATTTTTAAACCCTAGATGGTTCAATCCGTAAATTTCGTGTAAAACGTTTTCAAAAAGACGATCGAACCATGGAATATTGTAAAACAAGAGGTTAGGAACACATCAACACTGATTTGGTGTTATTTGGATGCGTATATTTCATTTAATCAAGGTTTGAACAAAAAGTATCAAAACTGTCAAAATTGAAAAATTGGATTTTCATTCTGCCGGACAACGCCGGGGCGCCATCTTGCAGTGTAATCACTGCGCCGCGGCGCAGTGCACTGTTTCTGGGAAAAATGATTTTCTGTACCGGGTCGGGTCGGGTCGGGCCGGTTTTCCGGGTCAGGTCTGAAAAGTGAAAAATGATCCAAAAATTATTTTATTATTTTTGGACCTAATAAATGTATTTTTAAAAATTATGGAAGGTTGATCTAATAAGAAAAAGATTATAAATGATTAATAATATTAATAAAGGATTAAAATATTATTAAATAATTAATAATATTAATAAAGGATTAAAATATTATTAAATGGTTAATAATATTAGTATATAAATAAAATATTATTAAATAGTTAATAATATTAGATAATGAATAAAATATTATTAAATGGTTACTAATATTAGTATATAAATAAAATATTATTAAATAGTTAATATTATTAGATAATGAATAAAATATTATTAAATGATTAATAATATTAGTAAGTTAATAAAATATTATTAAATTGTTAATAATATTAGTAAGGTAATAAAATATTATTAAATGATTAATAATATTAATAAAGGATTAAAATATTATTAAATGGTTAATAATATTAGTAAGTTAATAAAATATTATTAAATGGTTAATAATATTAGTAAGTTAATAAAATATTATTAAATGTTTAATAATATTAATAAAGGATTAAAATATTATTAAATGGTTAATAATATAAGTATATGAATAAAATATTATTAAATAGTTAGTAATATTAGAGTATAAGTAAAATATTATTAAATGGTTAATAATATTAATGAATGATTTAAAATATTATTAAATGGTTAATAATATTAGTAAGTTAATAGAATATTATTAAATGATTAATAATATTAGTAAGTTAGTAGAATATTATTAAATGATTAATAATATTATTAAAGGATTAAAATATTATTAAATGGTTAATAATATTAGTATGAGAATAGAATATTATTAAATGGTTAATAATATTAATGAAAGAAGGAAATAGTATTAAATGATATTATTTTGAGTGTAAAATATTATTAAATGGATAATAATATTTATAAGTTATTGAAGATATTATTTGGTGAATAATATTATTTGAAGAGTAAGACATTATTAATAATGTTAACATATGAGTGAAATATTATTAAATGAGTAATAATATTAACTAATGGTAAGGATATTATTAAATGATTAATAATATTATTGAGAGGATAAAATATTATTAAATGGTTAATAATATTTATAAATGATTAAGATATTATTTGATGAATAATATTATTTGAAGAGTAAGACATTATTAATAATATTAACATATGAGTGAAATATTATTAAATGATTAATAATATTAACTAAGGATAAGGATATTATTAAAGGATTAATAATATTATTGAGAGGATAAAATATTATTAAATGGTTAATAATATTTATAAATGATTAAGATATTATTTGATGATTAATATCATTGGGAATAGTGTAAAGCATTATTTAATTATTAATAATGTTAATAAGTGTTTGATATAATAAAGAGGTTAAGTGAATTATTAGATGGTTAATAATATTGAGGAGCTAAGTGATTTATTATTGAAATAATAAATGGTTAAAATATTATTATACGATTAATAATATTATATGTAGTAATTATATATTATCAAATGAGATAATATTATAAAGCAATGAAGTGATGGTTATGTGAGTTAAAATATTATCAATGGATTGATAATATTATTAAGAGTTTTAAGGTTATGATTAAGTGATAGATGATTTAAGACATATATGTTAAGGTTATTAATGTTAAATAAACCTATATGTGTTATGCTAATTGGAGGATCAATGTTATTGGATATTAGGTCACCCAAATGAAGTATTTTTAAGTTGAATAGCAGTAGTCAGCGAAACAGACAAGTTCTTCTTAACCCTAACTTGTATTTATTGTTGCAAGTTTCCTTCAACTTTATTTACATTGAGCTATTCAAATTATTGTTGAGCAAATTCTACACTCGTAGTTATTTGACAGAATTTAAAGTGGATTAATTATCTAAAATTATTTCACCTCATTATTGGTTATTGTATTCGCACATAGTGCTTTTGCAACTGTTATAGTTTATAATTTCACGAACTGTTTAAGGATGTCTAAGCTAATTGTTTCGGCTAGACAAATGCATGTTTAAATTCATTTAATTGAATATTATAAAAGCTTATCAAAACCATTGACTGGTGCGGATTCTTACAGTAAGACTGAGAAAGAACAACCCTAGTTAAAGGGGATTTTTATTTGTCGGGAAACCGAATGCGCGCCATAAATCTAAATGTTATGTATATACATAGGACATGAGAGGACTGATCCCCTCGAGTGTCCCGTTATTTTTAACAAGGTGTCAGACATTGTATGTCCGTTCTATCTTAGTAGCAGTTCATGGTCCTTTGAGACCACTCAGCAGTAAAGAGTCAATCCATTCTTTTATTGAACATTGATTCTTGTTATTTCACAATTGTTATCTATTGTTGAAACTCTCGAAGATAAATCTTCTTCATTCATGATATATCATTTCTTATTTATTTAAACTTGTTGGGCAAAGTAGTTGCTCACCCTTGCTATATCATGAACTATTTTCAGTTAAGCCGAGTGATCTAAGGAGTACCACGACAAAGAAAAGATGAACGAATAGACGTAATTAGTTCGTACTATATGTGTAAACCTTTTTAGTATAAGGTAATGATGATGTATTAAGGTTAGTGGAACCTGGGATTGAATGTACGTTTTGTAATGAAATTATGTATGTTTTTCGCGAGTTATTGAAGTTTTAGTTTATGAATGTTTGTCAAGTGATGAATAGTGAGCACCGAACACGAGATTCAAGGGACCCGGATTTGGGGGTGTCACTTGAAGTGGCGTTCAATATTAACTTTGTTAATTACTTTCAACTTAATTCCTTAATTAAAATTAGCATAACAGGATTATAAAAAAAATACCCAACATCAATTTGATTGGCGTTCAACTATTTTTGAAAAGAGGAAAAAAAAAAAATACCCAATGCCAATTTGATTAGTGTTCAACTGCTTTCGAAAGAGGGAAAAAAAAAATTTGTACCAACCCAGCAAAAAAATTGAAAAAAAAAACAAAAATTACTTCAACGTAAATTGAATTGGCGTTCAACTGTTTTCAGAAAAAAAAAAAAAAAAAACTTGTACCAACCCAACAAAAAAGCTAAAAAAATAAAACAAAAAATTATTTCAACGCCAATTGAATTGGCGTTCAACTGCTTTCAGGAAAAAAAAATAAAACTGCACCAACCCAACAAAAAAAGCTGATTTTTATATAAAAAAAAAAGTTCAATGTCAATTAAACTGGCGTTTAACGATTTTATGCAAATAATTTGTTAACTAGGCAAATTTAAAATAGCCACTTTTTCGTCCTTGGTGGGTATGGGTATGGATGGACTTATTCCTTCCTACTAGATGATTCGAGGATGTGTGGATAGGAAGGACAGACGTTGCTAGGGGTCTGCTTAATGTGACCAAATTTTAACTTCCCATGTTACTTGCCTTGTCGAAAAAACACAGCTGAAAGAAAAAAATTCAATGCCAATTGAACTGGCGTCCACCCAATAGAAACATAAAAAAAAAAAAAAAAAACATTTCAACGCCATTACAGTCGTTTACATTTTAATTTTTTTTTTAAGAAAAATAGAAAAAGTAACTTTTGACTTTTAAAAAAGAATAGAAAAAGCTGTAAAAATAGAAAACGCTAAATGACTGGCGTTAGAATCTTTGAATTTTTTGTAACTTTTTTTATAAAACAAATTAAAATAAAAAATAAAAAATCAGAAGCTAGTCAAAATAGATCTAACGCCAATTTGACTGGCATCAGAATCTTTTTTTTTTTTATCCATCCAAGCCTTATCTTATATACCCATATATTCTCCTCTTATTTTCTTTATTTGTTATGCTATCATATCTCTTCTCATTCTCTCCTTTCATTTTTTTTGATGGATTTTTTTGCTTCCATTTGCCTCTAGATTTGTTCAGAACAACCTTAGCTAAAGGTATATCCATTAATATTTGTTGTACTCATTAATTTTATTATAAAATTTAATGTTACTTTAATTTTTTTATCCATACTATTAGCGTTAAATTTATTATATTGTGACATTAAATTTTGTTTTTTGGCGAATGGTTTAAATTGTTGTTTTGTTATTAAGTTTTTCGGTGATAAAAATAAATTTTAAAATTAAATGTTTTTTTACATAAAAATAGTGTAAAATATAATTTATTTAAAAAAAAAGATGATAATTAAATTTTATTATTTTTACCCCATTCACTAAGAATATACGTATATTTAATTAGCAAGAATGTTTTATAAAGGATTTTAATACATCGTATTAAAAATTACTCTATTACTGGCAAATAATAATGAAAAAAGTTAATATTATTAAACAAGAACGTAATCTCATTGTCAAGTTAATTATTTAAAGTAATGTTATGTAAATGATATCTATGGTGCAAGTAGAATTCCTCCCACCAATGATGAGATAAGTGATGAAGATGACCCGATGCCTAACCGAGAGAATTAGGATAATGCATATGTTGGTTGTGACACCCCTAAATCTGGGTCCACACAACCCAAACTTGAGTTGTCAAAAGACTACAACAAAATTATTACAACGTTTAACAATATAGTGTATAATAATACACAACTAAGTCTTCACTATTATTGTCACCCCTATTTTACAACACGTGAAGATTACGATAGCTATCCCTCAGACTCTTACTCCATCCCCCGGTTAGACCCAGCTACGTTCTCATCTCCTATTGAAAAATAATGGAACAAAAAGAAAGGGTGAGCTCAAATAGCCCAGTAAGAAATATCATGACTAAGTTAATGACGAATAAATTATCATTAGCCTTCAACAGTTGAGTTCTTGATAGAATACAATAGACTACAAGGTTCATATTAAAAACTGTAGTTAAATTCTTGAACAACGTTCAAATTAATAATAGCAGCGGAATGAGTAATCTATTAGAAGAATAATGCAGACTATAATGTCCATTCGCTTCTCTATTTAGGAAAAACATCATCAACTTTTATCATCTGAAATACCATTAGTCATGATAATACAAATTCACAGTTCTTGGTCATAATCATGCAAATCAACAATTTATCTTTGCACTACTGACCAAAGATATTCAATATAACACCAACAGTCATGATTATACCAGTATTCAGCCTTTGATCATAATCATACCAAACAACAGTTTATCTTTCCACTACGGGCCAAAGATATTCAATATAACACCAACGGTCATGATTATACCAGTATTCAGCCTTTGGTCATAATCATACCAAACAACACCTCATCTTTGCACTACGGGCTAAAGAGAACTTTCACCATGTGTCATAAAAGACACCGAGCAGATGTATCGCCTTTAACCTATCATCTGTTTAACAATTATATCGCATCTGTGCCCCTGACCACAGATATTTACAACAGCTTGATTCTTGATGATTAGTACAAATAACAGTGATACAATTGATTAACAGAAGAGACATGATAAACAATGTGTATCGGAAGTTTACTTTGTGCATATTTAAATAATGTCTAAATTGTCAACATGATGTGGAGTGAAATTCAAAAATGATATTCAAGATCCACAGTTCAGAATAACGGTTACAATTCAATAGAAATGTTTAGAAAAATAGGAAGGTTCACTTGAAATGATATTAGATGAAGCATAAACTATTAAGGAACATATAATCATTTCAGGAAACTTTACCAAATAGTACTTACCATAGTAAGTTAAGAGTATAAAAGAAATATTATCCCTTACTATAGTAAGTTTGAATAATGGAAGATGAAAAAGATGATATCCCTTATGAGTACAAAGAAAAATAATATCACTTACGAATATGAAAGAAAATGATATTACAAACGAATATGGAATAAAAGTGTCATGTGATAATTCGTGTAGACAAATTATTTCCACAAGAGACAACTAAGAAATTTACAAAGGTTTATTCACCAACAGGCGGTAGTTCGCGCAGTAAGGTTATTCTCACAATTTAATAAAATTTGAATACGAAGAGTTATTCACCAAACAGACGGTAATCCGCGCCGTAAGGTTAGTCTCAGAGATTAATAAGGAATGAATACGAAAGATTATTCACTAACAAGCGGTAATCCGCACTGTAAGGTTATTCCCACAATTTAATACATGGAAATAAATGACACATCTTATGAGTAAAAAGAAACGATATTATTTTCGAAAATCAAAGAATGATAATTCCTTACAGTTATAAGTTTAAGAGTATGAAAGAAAATGAAATCACTTACCGTAGTAAGAAAATAATACCATTTATGATGATGAAAAGAATGATACCCCTTACCTTAACACGTGACTGGATATTAATTTAAATGAGGTTGATTAACCTATATATTTATAATATAATTAGTAATTATCATATATAAATTTTAAAGTGTATGATAACTCGTATAATATGAACTATCAAAATTATATATATTTAACATAATTTTTGTAGTATAATATAACAACTTTAAAATAATTTTTAAAATAATATTCCAAAATAAATCTTCTAAAGAAAGCTTTTAAAAATGAATTTTCTTAAAGAAGAGTCTTCTAAAGGAAGATTTGCGAATACCGTGAAAAATAAGAATTTATGAAATTACTACTCTTTAATAAAAGACTTACTTGAAAAATTCCTGCATTCCTTTTGGCTTCTAAACACTCAAAATAAACTTACTATTTTATGAGAAAACTCATAAAATTCTTATAGAATTTTTTTATGTTTTAGGTGTGATTTTTCTATTCAGCTAAACAATCTATTTATAGGAGAAATAAGGGTACTATGTGTGGTTGTTAGCAGCACACCAATGCTGAAATTGGGCACGAGAGGCTGCGCAGCCTCTGCTCAGACGAATTCAGCGAATTTCAAATTTGGCACAGTAACTTGCATAGTAACTTCTGAATATAATAATATTTTTCTAATAAAACAAATAACTTTTTTTTTATTATATTGTCTAATAAAACAAACAACTTTATGAATATATTATAATAATCAAATTACCAAATAATACTACCACAATAATAATTCATAATAATGCAACAACTACTGTGTCAATTATTAGATCAATAATATGCATTATTATTATTTCAATAATGCAATATGTTGTGCAACAACAATTATTGATAAGACAATAGGTAATGACAATTATTGAATTGATAATATAAAATATTATACAATGACAATTATTGATAAAATAATGTATAACAGTTACGGCGACACTTAACAGATCAATAATGCAAATATTGTGTAATAACCACTTTATCAGTTCAATAATATAAACACCGCACAATACCGTGTGCTACAGTGTAATGTCGTGTGCTACTATGTATTACCATGTGCTACTGTAGAATACCGTGTGCCACAATAAAATACCATAAAATACCGTATGCTACTATTCTTTTATCACCGGTATTTTAACAATTAAAAGTGATAACACCGTTGACTATTTTTAAAATGTTACTTCTGTCGTTTTTTATATCCGATAAATATTCCGTTGCAGAGTCCACCAATGATTAGTTATTTCGGCGCCATCGTACGACCCGAATATTCCCCGACCAAACGAATATTCTCCTACAAAACGAATACTGTCTGACATAATAAAATTTGCACATAACATCATTAACTTTTAACTTTGCCAATTTAACCACTTACTGTTTTGGAGAAAATATATACGAAGAAAAATTAAATTTGTATTTCATAAAATTCGGGGTCTTACAATGGTAATGTCGGTGATGTTGATGCGTCTACTCGAGAACATAAACCTAAGGCTTCATGGTATAAAACTAAGGAGTTTAAAATGAGATAACTGATCACGGTAGTCGTGGGGCAACATTTGACAGCTCTTATGATGAATTGTACCTAGGTGCTCTTTTTGCAAACAAAGATGTTATGAATTTAGTAGTTGAAGGGGGGGGGGGGGGTACACATTAAGGAAAATAGAAATTTTGACACTTACAGAAGCAATGAAACAACTTATGAATTCAGGTGTAAAAGTGAAAAATGTCCTTGAAGGCTTCGTACATCCAAATTAAAGAAGCACGTATATTTTTAGATCATAAGATTGTCGTACGAACACATATGTTAGCTTGCAAATCCCTCCTAAGATCATGCTAAGCTTACATCAAAATTTATAGGAAACACCATCAAATCAATGGTAATGTAAATTGTGTATGTTAATACTGTCAATAATTTTGAGGAACTAGTTTAAAGAGTTCGATCTAATTACAATTATATATTTTTTTATTAATTTAATTAGATTGCGGAAAACCCAAAAACCAAAGTGGTGGATATACAATCTATGATCAACAAAACATACGAATATCATATGACGTACAAAAAGGCGTGGTATGCAAACAGGCTACAATTGCTGCAATTTATGACAATCGGGATACATTATATGCACAACTCTCTCAATTCATGAGACATACAATCCAGGGAGTGTTGTAAAGATCGAGGTTGATTCGTACGTACTTGGTCAAGGTAAATCTGTCTTTAAGCGTATATGGTGGGCATTCAAGCTGATGATTGATGATTGATGATTGGTTAGATATGCATCCAGTTCTCACCATTGATGGTTCTTTTTTAAAAGGTAAATACAAGGGAAAATTACTAGTTGCCATGGAATTTAATTCGAGAATGCGACAATACCCTATTGCTTATAGTTTGGTTAATGAGAAAGCGGTTGGCAATTGGTAATGGTTTTTGAAACTTCTTCGCCAATACGTGTGCAAGCAACAATGGAAAGTGTGTTTGATTTCTAATCGTGCACAGGGCATAATACACGTTATGAATGCATAATACACATTCTAATCGTTTTTGTCTTCGTCATGCTCAAAGCAATTTTGCATCCGTAAACCCAGTTTCACAATTGAAATTTCTTTGTTGGAAAGCGAGGAGCACCCATCAAGTAAGAAAATTTGAGGCATACATAAAAGAGATAAAAAAAAATATCTCATGAAGCTTATGATTGGTTGCGTAATATCCCGCCGGAGATGTGGACACTTTCCTATGACGGTGGTTGTCGATACGGTGTCACGACCACAAACTTAGTGGAATGTCTTAACAAGAATATAATGTCTGCTCGAAACTTATCGATCACTGCCATGGTTGAATATATATTTTACCGATCTGTTGAACTGTTCTCTCTGAAACAGATGGAAGCTTTGAAAGAAATCAATGATGGGCACGAGTTTTGTATTGAGTTTAGGAAAAAGTTAGAAAGAATTATGAATAAGGCAACGGCTCACGTGGTACATTCATACAATGTACTAACTGATATATTTGATGTCAAAACTGCACGAGTTCAAAGCGGTAACAATTGGAAGGGAGGCAATATACAAGTTGTGCGATTGAATGAATGGTCTTGCTCATGCGGAAAGTGGAAAACAGAACAATATGCTTGTTCTCATGTTGTTGCGACATGTATGAAGATAAAAAAAGATTGACATTCGTACATTGCAGATCATCACATGAATGTTAAATGTGCAAAAATGTGGGAACCTAATTTCCAGCCACTAATGCACCAAGACTATTGGACCTTCCCGTTACCAAATAATTGGGAAGCCTTTGGAATTTTAATACCTAATGCAAATTTGAAGAGAACAAAGAAAAAACATGGAGACAGAGGTGGCATGACAAGAATCCACATAGAGATGGACATGTCCAATAAAGTTGTCCATTGTAGTGCGCGTGGATAGGAATGACACACAAAATGTAGTAAAAATTGTAATATGGTACCACAACTTCAAAGTCATTAAATTTTATATTAATAAAATTTTATTTGCGAACGAATGTACTTGTGTATTAATTATATCAATTTTATATGTATTAGAATTATATCATTTTAATTCCACAACACGTTGTCATGGTTTTTGCAATTTAGAATTTTAAGTACTCCTTTTCTCTTTTCTGAAATGTAAGAATTATTTAATTTTAAAAATTAATTTCACATTTCAAAATTAATATAAACTCATTTTAATATATATAATTTAATTATGAATGTGGTGAACTATTTAAGTTGTAGTACTAACTACTAGCTAGTTATAAAAATATTGCTTTTAAATTTTAAGTGAATTGAAAATATTTTAAATAAAAATTATTATTCTATTATTTTGAAAACACGAACATGCATGCCTTCATCAATATCTTTTATGTGAAGTATACTTACATATAAGAAAAAATATATAATTACTAAAATCTTATCTACCCGACCATACATAATCATCAAATGTGTTTAAGGTTATAATATGTGCATATCTACAAATTAATAAGTTCTTGCAATACAATCATTAGATTCATAAGCAAACGAAAGAGAGACTATTTTATATTTGCTTAGATAATCAATTATTTGCATAAAACAGTTGAACGTTAGTTTAATTGGTGTTGAACATTTTTTATAAAAAAAAATTCATTTTTTTGTCGGTTTGGTACAGTTTTTTTCTTCCTGAAAGCAGTTGAACGCCAATTCAATTGGTGTTAAAATAATTTTTATTTTTATTTTTTCAGTTTTTTTGTTGGGTTGATACAATTTTTTCTTCTTCTAAAAACAGTTGAACCCTAAATTGACGTTAGAAGTAATTTTTGTTTCTATTTTTTCAGTTTTTTTGTTGGGTCGGTACAGTTTTTCTTTTTCCGAAAGCAGTTGAATGCCAATTAGATTGGCGTTGGGTATTATTATTATTATTATTATTTTGCTGAAAACAGTTGAACGCCAGTTGAATTGGCGTTAAAATAATTTTTGTTTTTATTCTTTCAATTTTTGTGTTTAGTTGGTACAGTTTTTTTATTTATTTATTTATTTATAAAAAAACAGTTGAACGCCAATCAAATTGGTGGTGGGTAATTTTTGTTTCTATTTTTTCAATTTTTTTGCTGGGTCGGTACAGTTTTTCTTTTTCCGAAAGCAGTTGAATGCCAATCAGATTGGCGTTGGGTATTATTATTATTATTTTTTTGTTGAAAACAATTGAACGCTAGTTGAATTGGCGTTAAAATAATTTTTGTTTTTATTCTTTCAATTTTTGTGTTTAGTTGGTACAGTTTGTTTGTTTTTAAAAAAAACAAAACAGTTGAACGCCAATCAAATTGGTGGTGAGTATTTTTTTTTTTATAATTCTGTTAAGTTAATTTTAATTAAGGAATTAAGTTGAAAATAATTAACAAAGTTAATATTGAACACCACTTCAAGTGGTGTTGAGTTTAAAAACTCTACTCAACGGCATTGAAGTTGTATTGAGGTTAAAGTCTAGAAAGTCTGAACTTTTTGGATAAAATTAGAAAAGATAAACCAACATGAAGCCCGTTTGAGAAATTACTCTGTGACCCTCTATATTTTTCACAAGATGCGAACTATCGAAAAATAAAATCATATAACGCTTGGTTGCTTAAAATATAACATCGGCACATCCTAAACAAAACACACCCAAATTCAGATTACATCTTATCATTTTCCTTTTTATTTTCAGTTTGTGGAACAAGAAAGTGCTACACTACCAAGATAAATAAAATTATACTCCCTTCATAATTCTATAAACTTTTTAGAGAAAAAAATTTGTTCTAATTTATTTGTCGTTTATTTTTTTTTAGATTATTTATTTTTCTCTGTCACTTCTAACTTTTCATTGTTCAAAGAAATTATCTCTTCTGTTTTAGTAGTCTTCAACTTTTCATAAAAAGATATTAATAAAATTTTATATAAATTTTAATTATTAAATAATAATATTAAATGACTTCTATAATTCATGTTTATAAAGCTAACACGACTATTATTACGGAATGGAGGGAATAATTGATGAGGTCAAAAACTGTATGTCCAATCAAGAGTATTGATAAACTCAAATGGCAGAGCAACCAAACCTCTATAAATTGATAATTCATTTGTTACGTTATGAATAGCTAAATACTAATTGGAGATATTTACTTTACTTGTCCGACTTATTGCAAAACGATTAAATTATGTAATTAATGAAGGTATTGATTAACCGGGCTTTTTATTTTCAGTTTTTCACGCTTGTTCACTCTTATGCTCCTTTATTATTTAGCGCGCTGTATTTCATCATATGTTATTATTTTTTTTTGTGTGGCGCAACTTCCTTAATTTTATTTTTATTTTTATAAGTTTAATTATATTATTATTTTACTTCTTTTTTATATTTAAACTTTATGTCTCTTTTTATTTAGTCTCCAAAATTTTATAAATTTTTTATTTTATTTCCACGGTCTTATTTTTCGATTACACTTTGAGCCTGTTTGGGAATGACTTATTTTAAAATGACTTAAAGTTAAAATTTAAATAAATTTATTAGTTAAAATTTATGTAATTTATAAGTAAAAGTGTTTGACATCAATTTTTTTTATAAGTCAGACTTATAAGTATTCGATTAATAATGACTTATAAATTTAGTAAAATATAAAAAATATAAAAAATGACATTAATAAGAAGAATATTAGAAAAATAAAAGAGAACAAAAGTGTCTTTTCATAATATTTGACGAACTTATTAAACATGACTTATAAGTTAGTTTTAATAAGTTCTAAAAAATTACTTATTTTTTTGACTAATAATTTACCTTATAAATTTACAAATAAGTCATTGTCAAATATGTTAAATTAGGGGTACACAACAGTCGGGTTAGTGAGTAAAAAAATAACTAAATTATTTAAGTCGGTTATAAAAAATTAAAAATTAAAATCATCTAAATTTTTATTCTGCAATCGATTATCAGTTTATTTGGTTATCGGTTTAATCGATCAGTTTAATCGGTTTAGTTGGTTATTAAAACTTAAATATAAAAAAAGAGTTGGTTATTAAAACTTAAGCATACGCGTTTAAGTTTAAAATATTATATTCAAATTTAATTTAAAATCAAGTGTGTATATCATTATACATGTAATGTAATTGTGTAACTAATTGTCATAACTAAATTAAATTTATTAAATATTAAGTTTCATAACTAAAATAAATATTTATTAGAAAAGTATATAAATTATATTATAATTTTAAATTATTCGATCGATTTTAGTTTTTTGAGAAGTCAAACCGAAACCGGTCAAACTAGTCTTAATTTTATAATATTTGATTTTTCAATTTTATACTTTTTCATTTGAATTTTTAACAATTTAATTTGATTCGATATTTTCTAATTTTTTTTAATTTCTTGTGCATCACTATTTTAAATAGTAAAAATTTCTTATATGACCTCCCCGAACAGGCCTTACAATTTTCTTGCTTCCGTTGTAAATTAGCGCCTTCGAAAATACGGTTCGTCTCTTCAAATCCTCTGGCGCTCTGCTCAATGAAAACACGCCGGTGGGTTTCTCTCTCCTCTTTCTCTGTCTAAAACTGACACTGTCGTCACCTCGAAATGTTTAACCTCCGGTAATCGGTAGCAGTTATGCTTACATTTTTTTATATATGTACACTCTCTTCTCATTTATCTACACGGACATTCCATTTTTACTTCGTTCAGTATGATACTGATAAAGCAATTTTCCCACTTAATTTTTGGATTTTCCATAATTTTAGTGTTCTGACTTCGGTTTAAAGAGTAAAGAAATCTTTGAAATTTAGCATGCGATTCGTTCGAACTCCCCCCCCCCCCCCCCCCCCCCCCCCCCCCCCCCGCGAAATTCGTTGGTTATATGCTGAGGATGGATGACTTTCGCTTTTTCGAAGACACTACCCTGTTCTTATCTCGATTCATTGTTGTTATTCAACGTGTTTTGATTCTCTAGCAAAAGTATTTACTCGCTTTTATCTTTTTCTTTTCCGTTTTAGGTAATTTTCAGTCTAGTTAAGTGATATTCCGTACTGGGTACTGTAATGCTTTTAATAGCTAGCGTTTTGATACTTTAGGAAATTAGGTTGTTGCATTTGCCCCTTTGTTATGAATTCACTTCAGAAATTAAAGGAATTTAACAGAAAAAGAGAAATAGATCAGTTTAAAGAAAGCAAAAATGGATAGAACAGGAATGGAAGAATTTGATATTAGAAAGGAGAACTCAGTACATGATTCTGAGAGAAGAAAAAGATTACAATTAATGTTCAATACCCTATTTCCCTATACAGACTCTATTTATACTATCCTTTACAATTGTTAAGTTCCCACTAACTCTTCTTATGATTGGCTGAAATGTAGTGCTCCCTCAGTCTGTTATAGCTGACTGTTAATTCTGCTGTGCTGCTACTTATTTGATTAATCAGCAGATGAACTTCTGAATTCCCGAGTAGTAACTTCACCAGCTGACCTGCTCTTCATAACACCCTTCTGGATTACAGTATAATTGCTAAGTAGCTTAAAAGTTATTAAACTGGAATACATATCTGGTAAATGTTATGGTATACTTGCTCTTTTAACTGGTTTTTATTATTGGCCATAAGATTAGATGACTTGGATGAAATTTGATTCACTTTAATTATTGTTTTTGGTATGTTTGATTTACTTTTATTGTGGTATCAATGGTTGGAATTGAGTGTGGGACTGCTCTTAACTATATTCTACCTTTAACCATTGTTTGGTATTATACCTGGCTTCTTTGTTTTGGTCCGTAGCTCGTTGCTGAACAGTGTAACTTGAGGTCTACGGTTTTCCTTCACAATAAACCTATAATGAGAACATCCCAATTCTTATTTGCCTGATTTTCATTCTCTACTAGTATTGAGTTGTTCGAGATTATGTTTAAAACATGAAGGTAAAAAAAAGGATACTCCGTTTGTCCCCAAAAAGATAAAAGTCGGGTCATTGTTGGATGCTTTTGGCGCTGATTTACCTTTGCCTTGTGCTATCGTGCATTAAGATTTATAGTCATATTTTCACTATGCATAACTTAGTGATTTTGTGACTTTCTATTTTCTAAGATTATTTCATTAACAGCTGCAGTCTGTTTAAACTATTGGAATTCGACAGCTGCAGTCTGATTAAGTTGATCCTGTTTAATTTTTCTGCATCCTGAACATTGCTTTTTTTTGGTTCTCCACAATTGCCACTAAGTAATTGCTTGAGGATTTTGCCTTTATTTGTATTGCTGACAAATGTCGTAGCTCACTAGCTTGGTTGTTTGAATATTGGTTGCTTCCTATCTTTTGCTTTTAAATCCTTTTCTTGATTGGTTATTTATAAAAAATAACATTGTTTTTCTTGGTTTGAATATTTTAACATTTGCTTGATGGTACATTTTTTCATAGGTTTCACGATGGGAGATTTGTGCTTGAACTTGAATGATTTGTTGAATGAAAGTAAGTGGTAGTTGATTCTTCTCACTTATGTTGAACATATCATTTATGTAACTATTTCTCTAACAATGAATTTATAGAAATACTGTTGGAGATTATGCTTCTATTTTTATGTTGAAAGGTAGGAGTATTAAGGTTTGGTTACTATAAGGTGTATCATTTCTTAAGTGGCACTTCTGAACCCAATCCCACATTTAGAGAGTTCAAAGGGTTAAGTTGCATATGAGAGCCTGTGGTAGTTATTTACAAACTTTTTGGGCTTAGTCTTTGCTCTATGTGATAGGCCCCCTACACAAGTTGTAGTGCTAATATTCCAAATTTGGGTTGATACATATGTTACATAACCCAATACGTGTGGTACTATGCTCGCTGGAGCCAGTATGGGGTTACATGAGCAATGAGGTGGATCTGGAGCCAATATGGTTATGTGAGCCATGAGGTTGATCTTTTGTAGAATTGGACAGCTGATGCTGTTTATCTATGCTATATATTGGAGAATGTTGAGAAGGATCTTTGGAGATCTAGTCTACCATGGCAAGATTTTAGTTTCTTTTTTTCAGTGTTCCACTTCATCAACACTAGATCGTTCAATTTTGCAGATGGTTTTGAACACTATGTTTGGCTGAAGAAGGATTGGAAAGCTATATGTCGGATGAAATGCAGTAGTCTACCAGCTGACATGTATGCACATCTACCAGTTGACATGTATGCATATCTTCCCAATTACAATTTCTGCTAATTGTTACAAAGCGTTGGAACACAGAGATTATGTAGGCAAAAAAGGAGTGTAAAGTTGTTCAGCCTAGCACACAAAATATGCAACCCCTTGCTTGCTTGGTAGGCTTCTGGCTGATATTAGGGAGTCAACTTACATGCTTGAGGACAAATGTTCACCTGATCATAAGTCAGTAGAGGTCGTTTGTGATCATGAGGCTGACAATTCTCATATATCGGAACCTATAGCAAAGAATGGACTTGTGGTGATTTTTTTTGCAAAGACAGATCCTATTTATCTGAAAACCCTAGGACATATTCATTCTGGCTGGATATTTGGTGCAGTTGCTGAACTTGTTGACAATTCAAGAAATGCTAAAGCAACAACGTAGGTGCAACTTATCATCTTACTATGCTAAGCTCTTAGTTTAGTTGTCCTGGTCCTGTTTTCTCTATTCTTATTTGTGCTTTTGTTGAACTTTTCACTTTCCTAATGGAATATGAGCTGTTACAGATTGAAAGTTTCTATTGAAATGATATATTCAAAACAAGCTGGAAAAGATATTCCTATGCTGTCAGTTATAGATGACAGTCATGGGATGACCCATCTGGAGATTTTGAGACTTATAACATTTGGACGCAAGCGACCAGAAGCTGATGACCCCAATAATATTGGAAGATTTGGTGTTGGATTTAAGGTAACCTATAGTTTTATACACAAAAACAACCTTATATGTGGACTTATTTTTTTCAGGCATGCAAAGTGTGGTTTCAGAAATAACTTACTATTTTCACAGTTTAATTTTACTGTGTATGTAATATGGTTTACTTTGTAAAAAGATTTATTTTTCATATTGTTGTCGAAATTAAGTTTTGTTGTGACTCTCGCTGTCCTGCAGTTGTGGAACATGTAGCTACTGTCAAATTATTCTTGTTGTCTTTCTTGAATGGTTTGCGTAACTGATATATTGTAGTGTAACTATAGAGGAATATTACTGTTGAGTTGGTTCCAATATGTCTACAGTATAAAATAATTAAAACTTGGTATAAGAGGACTGTTATCATAATTTTCTCTTCTCTCTTCATTTTCTTATAGTAGTTTTTCTTGAAATTATGTAACGTGAATGTAATGGATAGATTGGTCAGATTGCAACTCACAGTTTCTGTGGTCATCACAACTCGTTATCTTTAGAGTTTATCACATGTTGAAACTGTCCTCAAGTCCTGTTCAGCTTGTGGTCTTGACAACCCCTTGTAAGAGCATTACTTGGTTCTTATGCTGATGATTTTGGGCATTGTTCTTGCGGACTGGAGCAATGAGACTTGGCAAGGATGCTTTGGTTCTTACCCAGACTACTAACTCCAGATCGATTGCTTTTCTTTCACAGTCATTAAACGAGGGAAAAGATGTATGTGATGGCCATCAAGGACTTCTACTTTGAGTATATTCCATCATAATATCCTTGCATTAAATTCAAATATTTTCTCCTTGGTCTTTTTTACTTCTTTTGCTGTAGAATTTGGAAGTTCCCATTGTAAGCTACAGTCTGCAAGGACAGATATGGAAGTGGATACAAGTATCTAATCTAAGGATTCAGCAATGTACAATCTGAATGCTATTAAGGACTTTTCACCATTTAACAAGTATCTTATTGGTGAAAAAGAAGCCTTGTTTAAGGAAAAAGGTAGAGGAACACAAATTTACGTATGGAATTTGAATGAATGGGGATCAGATTATTGCCTGGATTGGGTCAATGGCATTAGTGGTGGCAGTTCCTTCCACAAGGGTGACATACTCATTTGCTCTCGTAGGTGCTGATCTCGTCCAGGCCAGATGGCTCGAAAGTTTGGCATCTTCATTTAGTTATTTATGTAAGAAAACATTGTATATTTAGCATTGCCCTGTGTCTTTTTTGATTTTCCAGGTGCAATTAGATTTTTCCCTTCGAGCGTATTTGGAGGTTATGTTCTTCGTTCCACGGATGAATGTTCATGTTCAAGGATCATTTGGTAATTGATTTTACATATCTATTTTTTCCTTTGTGCCTCTATGGTGTTATCTTAAGTGAGTTTAAACAATTGTTAGCTTGATTATCTTTTTCAGGTTAATAGTCGACCATTAGCGAAATCTCTTAATAAGACTGTTGTGGAATATGGTAATATCAATGGAAAAGCAGTTCAACTCACTCTTGGTCGCTTTCGGTTAGAATGGGAGCAGGCAAACTGTTTAATATTTCTGTATTGGCATGGCTGTTTGATTGAGGTGATTTTGGACTTTATGTAGTATTATTCTGATAATTACCATGTAAAGCATGACTGTAGAATGTAGTCCTCATTTTTATTAAATTCATTTTTGGTGCGATACGTCGAGTGGGACGGCAATGATTGAAAAATTTGATATTATTTTCTTTCAGTTCCTTTTTAGTCCTGCCCTTGGTTATATGAGTTGTTTAGCCATATACACCCTCCATCCCATAAAAGATGGCTCAAGTACCAAAAAAAAAAATGTCCCATAAAAGATTGCTAAAGTACATTAAAATCCTATACAATGACTATTTTGTCCTTAAAAGTACTTAGATGGGGTCCTTTAGTTTAATAAAGAAAAAGATTCAATCCCAATTGAGTTGTATTAGTTAAGCTCACTAGGTTGAGCATAACACAGGCTCATGGTTTTAGTTCTAGATTAAAGGTTTACAACAACAACTGTTAGCTCTGAAAGGACATATAGGATTCTATGCACTGAAATTTGGTCAAGGATGTACAAGTTACAGGATCTTGAAGCTGCAGATGTGTTGGATTGTCCGGTTTTGAAGTTAATCTATCATTTGAATCGCTGATTGTAGACTAGAGAAAGAATGACATTGGCCTGAATTGATCAGATCTTTTGAGATAATGTCATGATTGTATTTACATCTTTGCATTTATGAAACTATATTTTATATATTCCTTTAATTTCTTGAACTTTGCATCATACTCGTTCCTTCCTTACTGTTATTTTGTAATTTCTCGCAGGCATACAAAAGAGAGTTGGTGGCATGCTTCATAACGGAGATAAGAGTCATGACATACTTGGTGTCATAGATGTTACCGAGTTAATGGTATTTTCTACATTGGACTAGTAATTATAGCATTCCTTTTGTATATGCACTTTTCATCATATCGGAAAACATGTTATGCATATATTGAAAAAAACTTCTTTGCTTTGATTTTGTTCGAAAGGGACCATTTCTATTCCCGTGATCGCTGAGGTTAAGATGTCTGTGCATAGGCAAGACTTATTGCTTGAGATTTTTTCAGCCATTTGTGATAAACTTATAATAGATCAGAGCATGTGTATATGAAGAATATAATGGGGAATCACATGTGGAGCATGCCTAGGATCTTCCCTATTCATCTGCATGCCTAGGATCTTCCCTATTCATGTTTAGGGCTGAATATACTTTTAGTTTATGTCATTTAGGAAGCAATACACAGCTAGCAATCTTTTTTCTACCTTTCTTTCTTATTTTTCTAGTGAAGGGGTATATGTATATTAATGGCTTAGGTTGTTTATGTCCAGTTGTTATTTGAACAGTTATCCTTCTAAAGAGACAGTTTGACCATCTTGATCTAAATTAAATTTCAAAGTCTTGATAATGTTAATGGGACGTATTTTCCTTAAGTTTTCTTACTAGATTAGTGGAATATGATTTAGAGGGACTCTATTCATGACTTCTGCGGTAAGAATTAAGAAGCCAATATCTGAACACGATTTCCTATACAAATTAACATTGAAAATTATCAAAGCAAGTTGAAGAAGTCTTTTAATTGCCATGCTCAAGTATGTAATGAAAATTTAAGCTGATTTAATCACTTAATCCTTGGGACTTGGTATTAATTTTTTCCTCTGAAACATAACCTCCTGTTAATCAATGTTATGTGGAAAATGGTATCACAGACTATTAAGATATAAGTATAAACTTGAACTTATATGTTGAAAGGAAGATGTTAATATTTGATTTCTCTACAAATATCAATACTGCAACCATTTTGTTGATTTTAGTAGTCTCCCTTAGACCTGAGTACATGTTGATCTTCGTTTCTGAGTTGATATAGGTAGTAGTGTTATCATTGTGAGATCATAATATATGCCCTTTCATTTATGTTGGTTGGATGTAATATGGTTTTCAAAGGATGCCATTCAAATTACTTACAAAAGTGAATATCTCAATTCTCAATTGGTACTCCACAATTTTTGTTTGCTCATGTCCTGACCACAGAATGATGGTAATGGTGGTGTTTGGGTGCATAACAACAAACAGTCTTTCGGGACTGTGAAGTCTATGCTCAACTAGAAGAGTAGCTTGGTAAAAAAGTAGACGAGCACTTGGACAATAATTTTGATAAACTTCAAGTGGTAATTAACTCTCTCCACCTATTGTTGATTTCTATATTTCAGTGCTGTGATGTTGAGTTTTCCTCTTGCTTGTTTTGTGCTGTGAATATTTCATGTCATACAGATAATAGCTCGGTTTGAGCTTAACCAACAAATATTGGATGTTAACACATTGACTTGTTTAGAATAGGGTAACTGTGAATAGGGTAACTGTGAAGAGAAACAAAAGCAATATTATATTTGACAAATGTCAAAGGGAAGATTTATACTTTGAAGAGTAATCATCATTACCACGTGCAAATTATTAATATGTATCATATATACACACACATTCACTGTGTATCCATGTTGTGTCATGTTCATGTCCTGTGGTTCTATATCTGCATCTTTGGGTATGGCCTAAATAGAAGTGCCATGAGGCTCAATGCTATGTCTGGTCGCTTGTACGTATACCATTCGAGGTAAGGGCCTCCTAAACGGAACTCAAACCTTAATGAAATGGTTACTTTGATAACCATCAATGTCAAAGCCCAGAATTAACAAGGCTCTTGCACCTAAGCACATACCTCAACTGAGATTCGATCTGAGTGTTATAGCCCGACTATGAAGCACAAATACTTTTTGGAGGTCGACGTGTCTGTATCATATTTGTATTGAATGCTGACATTTTGTGGGCACTTTTGCATTTGTATTGGAATCTTTTTTGATTTCGGATACTCTAGGGATACTTCCTGATACTCTAGGGGTATTTCCTGATACATTATGATAGATATGTGATTTCGGATACTCTAGGGGTATTTTAATTAAACTTAAACTTTTAAGTCAACCACTGGCGTACTGCTATGTAAACACAATTTATTTATTATCAACATCTATAAATATGTAAAATTTCATTTTGTTTATTCTTAATTATTGATTTCCTAATTTACATGCATAGTTTACTAATTTCCTTTTTTTGTGGGGGGGGGGGGGGGGGGGGGGGGGGATTGTAGTATTCAGCTAAATGTCATCTATATATTAGAAGGATCATAAAAAAAGTCCAACTTCTCTGTTGATATGAGCATGTGTCTTTCGTGAATATGGTCATATCTTAGAGTTGTATGTTATAATCTTGTTTGCTATTAACAAATGTTTATGGCACAAGTGTTCTTCGTTATTTTGCTTGGTTTTTATCATGCTCTGTTAATAATTAAATTTATTTAAACAATTAATATTTACCAAAAATGTATTTAACTCAACATATCAGGCAACGTATTGTATCCATTTTTTTTGAGAAAATCGTATCGTGTCGAATTTGTGTCCCACGTCTGTATCTGTGCTTGCTAGCCAGGTGGAACCCCAGGTAGTAACCTTGTCGTCGAATATATGCACGCCTGTGCTTTATTTTGTGTCACCTATCATCCTTATTGAAGTGAAATAAAATTATCTTTTTGGTTAATTGCTCCAACTATGATCTTATCTTCTACTTAGCTATAGTTCTTAAAACATGTATCTCTATGGATCAGTTTTTTATGGAAATGGGCAATAATCATCATCTTATATTTAAATTTTTTGTTTCCAGAGAGAGGGTACTTCTCTCTACAAACCTGATCTTGAGTGGGTGCAGTGTGACAAGTCTAGAAAGTGGAGGATGTGGAGCTCCGATTTTGACAGCAAGACGTTACCTCTAGAATGGTAGTTATACATATTTCATCTATTCCTATTACAAAATGTAACAGGCAGTTAATGTTGCATTTGTTAGTTAACGATTTTAGCATCTTTCATTTTTGAAATTTTTGTTGATGATGGTAGTCTTATCAGCGTGTTACTTGTTAAATACAATCTAACATTAAAAATTTGAAGGCATCTCAATGATGGTTACTATTTTTTATTTTTTTTTATATCTTCTTCTTGTGTTATTTCTTATGCTCATTTTGGGTGTTGGGTCATTGTATATTATGAAATATCACACTATTGTAGTTTTAAGGTCAGTAAATGTGTGTGCAGATTATGTAACCTAAAACAGTTAATTAAGCTACTTTTTCAAGTCAAGGTAAATGATGAACAATTTGCTCGTAAGTAATTTAATTAAGCTACTTTTTCAAGTCAAGCTACTGGCATGATACTTTGTTTCTTTCTTTTTCTTTTTTTGAAAGCTCTGGAGAATGGTCGAATAATATCGTTAAGAATGAATTCGAATTAAAAAAATAGAGTAGAGGATAAACCCCTCTATCTAATAATGAAATCCGAGAAAAACTTTATTTCTTTACAGAGGAGGCATTAAGACTCATAAATTAATTTTATAAAGGAGTACAAAGTGGTTGATCCTTTTAACAAAGAGGGTATTAGTGTAATTAGCTCCTAATTAAATTGATGACAAAACACACAAGAGGTTGTTAATTTTTCACATATTGTCAGTTAACAAGCCTGTTCATATAAGTATAAAAAAGATAACTAGAAAATTATAGGAAACTCATAGTTTATATATGGTATTGTTTTTTATTGAATGAGTTTGATGTCAACATTTTTTTTCTCCCCCTAGTATTTTTATTTATGATCAATACATTCTTTTCATGGTATTGGAGCTTGTGAAAATCCGATGAAAGCACTTGCTCTCTCTCAAGGTAAATTGATTATTCTTGCCGTTAAACCTTTAAGAAGGGTGCACGTAGTTCGCATATTTACAGACATATTTATTTCACCAAGTCTCTTTTTGAGGAGCTCATATTCTCGATAATAAATTCCTGTTATCAACTCCTGTTATTAGACACATAATATATACATATATATGTGTGTACATGTATATACTCTGTGTCTAATAATAAGGGTTGATAATAAAAATTTGTTACAAAGGATTTTATACTTTTTTCGAGACAGTGCCCAGACCGAATGAAAAAATAGAGATTTGGATATATCTTTTAAGGAAATAACTCTTACTTTACTGATTAGAATGAGGTCAGGTCTTCCTGAGTATCTATCTATAATTATGGTAAGAGCCCCTTCATTAAATTAGAAAATTTAGTAAGAATTTGGTTGAAATAAAATTTCAGTCATCAGTATCTCCTCTGACTGCTTGATTGATGACGGAACGCATCCAGGCGTGCCCAACCTAGTACAAATAGCATCATTGATATGAATTAATGTGCAAAAATATTACTCAGGTTTGGAATGATGTGGATTGGCTTGGCACAAATAGCATGAATTATATTATTAGCTTCCTCATAACAGTATTAAAGCTCACTTATGAAGTTTATATTTGGCAATCACTGTGGATAAGATTTAGCGTCAAAGAAATGTTAGATTTCACTCCAACATTTTCATGCATGCACGCATGCTAGAGTTATCATTTTATGATATTCTTCAATCCGTCGAGTTAAAGGCTCTCACGAGTCACGTTGAAAACATTTTGTAGAACAACTATGCATCCATTGCATGTCCCATCCTGAGTAACTAACTTTCTTAATTTTTTACATTTGATATTCTATAGTGGATAAGTTTATATACACAATAACTAAAGACTATATCAAACACTATATCTATAATATAAAACAGAGCGGTTCAAATCTCAAGATTTCAACAACCAACAACCTCAAATTAATTTAGACTTCAACATTCAACAGTTTAAAATCATTTAGGGCTTCAATATTTAATAACCACTAATCTATCTCTTATTCCACCCCCCTCCCAATTCAACATTTTTTTTTCAAAAATCTATCCACTCATATTTTCCTCCCAAATCAAATTCACCACTACATTATAATAATAATAATAATAATAATTAATATAATTATAATAATAATAATAGTAATAATAATAATAATAATATTAAAATAGTAATAGTAATAGTAATAATAATAGTAATAATAATAATAGTAGTAATAGTAATAATAATAGTAATAGTAATAATAATAATAATAATAATAATAATAATAATAATAATAATAATTAATATAATAATAGTAATAATCATAATAATAGTAGTAGTAGTAATAATAATAATAATAATAATAATAATAATAATAATAATAATAATAATAATTAATATATTAATAGTAATAATCATAATAATAGTAATAATAATAATAATAATAATAACAATAATAATAATAATAATAATAACAATAATAATTATAGTAACAGTAATAATAATAATAATAATAATAGTAGTAGTAGTACTAGTAGAAATAATAATAGTAGTAATAGTAGTACTACTAATAATAATAACAATAATAAAAGTAGTAGTAGTAGTAGTAGTAATAATAATAATAATTATAATTATAATTATAATAAATAGAAAATTTTTGCACGTAAACAACATAGATCACCCTTTTAGCATTAATGCCCTTTTTTTCTATTTTTCGGGTATTGCGGTCGTTATGTTTCCACATGCAAATTGATTTGGGTGGAAAATCACAGAGACAGTTCAGATTCATTCTAATTGATTTGTAAGTTATTTTATATTGCAAAGAGTCTTTAGGTAATAGAGTATTTTTGAATTTTTAATCTATGTCGTGCCTTCAGTCACAGACAATTACATGTTATTTCTTTGGTGTTTTTCGAGCTATATCGAGAGCAACTATTGTAGTACATTCTAACTCATGGTATGATAATTTTTTGTCTAATTTCTAGAAAAAATATAGAGGAAAAAATGTTATGGTGATGCAATTTAGTTAGTGTTATGACAATACTTTTTTGTTTGAACTTAGATGACTCATTTTATACTTTTAAGTATATATGCAAAAGCGTTTTTTTTGTGTGGATTTTTACATCTTTTTTCCCCCTATTGAATCCCACCAAATGACTTGCAGTACTACTCTTTTTGTAACGCCCCAAATCCGGGTACCTTGAACCTTGGACTTGGTACGTCACGATACATCATCTTCATACATGTTCTATAACTAATGCGGAATATATAAACATAAATTATTTATTTCAGAGTATTCTACAACATGTCCCAAGGTTTCTAACCTTAACTTACATATATACCTTTAGATTCACAAAAAGGTTTACATAATTAACTTACATCGAATGACAAATTAGTTATCATGCATAACACAATAATCTTGTCATTTGCTTCTGTCTCCGTCTTTCCTCGAATAATCGTATTAATCTGAAATTTATTATCATGATATAGCAAGGGTGAGTAACGAATTTGCTCAGCAAGTTTAAATACAATAAAGATATATCATGATTGAAAGAAAGAATAAGCTTTCGAATTTTCAACAATATAATAATTGTGAAAGAATACGAATCATAATTTCAATAATTGAATGACTGAATCAATTAATGTTGAGTGCCAATAATGACCATGAACAAATTTAACTAAACCTTATGGTAATGAAGGTGATCAGCCTTTTATACCGGATGAACATATGCAACATGCACTATGTGCGAATCAGTAATTTAAAGAGGTGGAATAATTATAAAGAATTAAACTACTAACATGCTTGAAACATAGCAACTCAAGTTTGAGTTAAGAGGAACTTACTCAATATAACTTTGAGTAAGGTTAGGGAAACTTGCTCAATAAAATAATGCATCATGCTCGAATATAAATTGAGTAGGGTTTAGGGAACTTGCTCAATTAAATGAGTTTAAGGTATAGGAACTTGCCTCAGTCGTGAATTACGTTACGCGAATTAGAATATTTCTCTCTCGAAAACCTAACCATTAATAGGTTAACTAATAATTAGTGCTAACTCCAATTAATCCAATTAGTACATAATTATCACATATTACACATATGTATCACATAACACAACCATTATGCTATATTGATACCTCTAGGTCGAATAAATCATATTTCACAATTTATTCGGATTTAACTTAATTACATTTTTAATTAATCAGGATACAAACATATTTTTTAAAAATATGAAATTAACTTATTATTTTTATATCTTATGGGAATAAGTAGCATACTATTCCTCATGCACAGGAAAATTTTCTTTTAATATTTCAACTTTGTTTACTATTTTTAATTATACCATTTCTGTCCAAAACGGTAATAATTATTAAAAATCAAATTATTATCATAAAAATCTGAAACTTGATCGGAAGCTTCTAGACACCATATATTACATCCTGTAAAAATTTCAGAGTGTTTGAGGCTATATTTTTCAACTTATAACAGTTTCCTTTTTATAAATTGAAAACTTGATTAAGCTACTACGCACTCATCCGGAGTCGGAATGAGCTCATTTTTGGACAGGAGCTTCGTTACAACATAAATTTTCATACTAAATAATCTTGGAATTTTTAAAGCTTGTTTAATGGCCGAAACAGGCTCCTTAAATTGCTGGACAGCAGTTTTACGGTAAAAATCATTAAAAATATACCGTAACTCGGAATTTAGTCAATCTAGTTGGGTTTGTTCCGGAACTCAAAAATCTAGGTCCCATTGTGGACGAATTTTTAAAATGAGCTACGGTTTGAAACAGTTGCATGTCCAAAGTGGCTATCCAACTAGGGTTTTAAAACAACATTGTAACTTGATAGATCTAGGGTTTTCTAGGCATCTAAGGCCATGAATACATGTTTAAACCATGTTTAGACATCTACAAGGTATCTTAACATGTATTAACCATCATCATGCTTTAAAATCATTTTTTTGAACATGAAAGAGTTCACAAAACATCTTAAAACCCACTAAAAACACAAAAACCTAACTTCAAAATTTTAAATCTTATATCAACACATAGATCACATTTTTCTCCATACAAATCACCACCTTATATCTTCCGATCCATCATGATCCCCACACATCTAATATCTCCCACAACCAACCAAGATCAAAATAATATATAAAAAAATTTATACCCTAATAGATCTAAGAGTTTAAGACATTATACCTCATTGATTTGGTTGAAATCTTCATTTTCCTTCCATTAAATGTGATGATCATCAAAGATCCTCATAGATCCACCTTGACTCGATGAGTTAAAGGTTAACTTGCTCACAACTCATTCTTTTCTTCTTTGACTCAATGAGTCAACTCACTAGAACTTTCACACTTAATTAGAGAGCACTTTTGCAATTTTTCCAAAGTTTTTACAAATGAAATCTTGCATGCTATTTATAGGCTCCCAAACATATACATACACAAGTTATATCTATATATTTTAACTAGCAATTGCTCCCATTTTCCAAGCTTGGTTCCTTGAATTTAGGGATATTTTGTTTTAAAAAAATAAATAAAGTACAAGCCTCACCATGCCTAGGTATGGCCTCACCAACAAGCCATACCTCCACCTTTTCATCTATTTTTGATTTATTTATGTAGCTAACTTGTCAAAATATTAACCTTCTAGAAGCTTGATTAATTAATTACTTAATTGGACTGTCACTTAATTGTTTGAACCACTAATCCTTCTTGTAATTCATCATCAATTGAGCCACTATAATTTCTTGCAATAATCCATCTTATAGGGCTATTATATAAATCAACTAGTCCCCCAATTACATAAATCATTTGACTAATTAATTGGTCCATACTATTTATTAATCCACCAATTAATTAAAATACATCTTGGGCTCTAATAAACTAGTTTCCATTGGATTAACAATTAATATAATCCAATTAAACTTTTTATCTAATGGACTATAAATTAACTTATTTATTGGGCCCTCATTTCCACCAATTAGATTGCATGGACTTGAAAAAGATTATCAATTCCCTTTTAATCTCTCCTTTCAACATGGACTTGAAAAATTATCAATTCCCCTTTAATCTCTCATGGACTTGAAAAATTATCAATTCCTCTTTAATCTCTCATTCCAACATGGACTTGAAAAATTATCAATTCCCCTTTAATCTCTCATTCTAACATGGACTTGAAAAATTATCAATTCTAGATAAACTTCACAAAAGATCTCCTTCCTTCCTTATCCATTAAATTAATTATTAATTAACCAATAAAATATCTACCTCATGCATATCCTTTTCATTAATTAATTTGAAATCTTTTTGGATTCCATCAATCACATTATGCCACTAAAAAAAAACACATGGATCATTTCTCCATCACATATCCGACCATGACATATCCATAAATATACAATACTTTTGCTTTCCACTTAATTATCAAATTGGCCTTATCATTGACCACTAGTTGATTTCATTTAAAATATAAATAATTCACTTAATAAGCCACTAGAAATAAATCCAACTAGTTTCAAATTAATTACACAATGAACCATAATAACTCTTCACGAGCCAACTTGAAATTTGATGCTTAAGGTAGCTAGCTTAAATAACTAGTCTCACAATAATAATTCATTTCACTTAACTCAATTATTTAATCCAATTAGACTTGTCATATTCAAGTATTACTTGAATATTTACTTAACTTAACTCATCAATTTTTTGATATCAAACTCTTAGGTTAGTCCAATATTTTAATATCTTAAATAATTGGACTCCCTTTAACTAAATAAAATTTCCAATCAAATAAATCATATAGTCACATAATAATTTAATTAAATTCATTAGGGTTCATTCTATTGGAAATAAATTCCTAATTTAATTTACAATAGGTTAATAATATTTGCGTTTATTACATTCTTCCCCCCTTATAAGAATTCCGTCCCCGGAATTACACTTAAGGTCACTCAAAAATATACGGATAAATCGTCTGTCGACGCCGGGATTTTCGTCGTCTCGTTTTTTATTATTAAAATGTCCCTTTCCAATTTTAGCCTTTTGATTTAAATGTGATTTTGAAAAGGGTCGGCTTAATGTCGACGGGTTTTGAAAGATCGATTTTTATGAGCCAATTGACCAGAGTCGCCAGTTGGTATATTTGAAATGGATGTACCAACTCATCCGAGTTTGTTTTCGTAATCGCTGGCTCATATGTGACTCCGAGTTAATTGATCCGCAAACCGAGATTCATAGAGTTCGGGGGCTTGCTTAAGCGAGGGGAAGGTGTTAGGCACCCCCCGACTTCCATAAAACACGGTTACCGCTATCTTGATGTTTTCCTATCCTTTTAAATCCTAAAATGTGTGAGTTGCGTGTGTGTGCGTGTGTGCCTAGGTGAATGCTTGTGGTGAATTTTGTTTGGATTTTTTGTATGGCAAATGTGCTTTATCTGGAAAGCGTTTTAACGTCTTTTGACCCAAATGACGAGGCTTCGTTTTAAAATAAAGATTGATTTTAATTTCGAACCGATGAGGGTTTTTTATTAGATGTCATTTTAGAAAACAAACAATTTTAAACTTTTGTCAAATAGGAATCGAGACTATACATTGCCTTTTAACAATTAATATAAATACAATGAAGGCAACTTCTAGACCTCTTTAACCCTATGCACAAAGTTTAATTAAAACGTTCATTTATTTTACGAAATCATTTTTGTAACATTTTAAAACCAATTAAAGCCTTTTCATCAATTATGGATTAAAGTCTGCCAAAAAACTCTCAATTTTAAGCCTCGTGGATCTAGCATCCTAGTTTGATTCTTTTTAGAAGATCTTTATTATTTGCCTTATTTGGAAAACCATTTTTTTGTGTCGTAAATTAAAACAAGCATTCCAAAACGTGTCGGGACTATCCACGGGCATGTGAGCCATCCAGACAACCCCAAACACCCACAATCACATACTTTATTATTATTACGGGGCCTTAACCCGACTTTCGACTTGATGTCGTTTTAAGGCCCAATATTACATTTACACCACCACGACTCCCATCTGACGATTACATATACCAAAAATGTCCATCATCGGGATTTGACCACGAGGATCTCCTCCCTAGGCTCACATTCACCCAAAATCATGGCACCACCAACACTAAACCAAATCTAACGAGATTTAACATTTATATCACCCTACATAACCCAAATATCACCAAATCAACACTACGCATTACTTATAACCATAACGGACGATATATCACCGCACGGATATCATCGGGGTGTTAGGAGGAGTTACGTTCCGATGGAACCCTCTCTAACAACACCTAATCCACGGATCATCATCGTACAACAACAAACTATATTACACAAACCCAAAACACAACATTATCACATTTATATAAACAAGAAAAAATCAAAAGAAACACCCATTTTCACCTTGCAATAACCCGAAACAAGCTTTATATTCAAAGATTTAAGCAAACCCACAAGAATATGCAACTATCTAGCAAAAGAAAATGATTTTCCCTCAAATCTATCCAAACCCGAGCCCCTCCTTCTTCTTCCTCGCGATTTTCTCTCTCTAAATCTCTAACTTTTTTCTCTCCTCTTCAGCTCTCGGGTGGAAATGGCGATCTATAGCCATTTCCAGGCAGCCGCAGATGCATCTGCGGCTGGGCGGCAAGCCGCCTGCGCCGCTTCCTCGGCTGCCGTGTGCCGTCTCCTCGAGCCGTGCGTACCTCGAAAGTCGTTTGGCCGCAGATGCATCCGCGGCTGGCTGGCTTGCTTTTCTCGATTTTCGTGCCACGCGGTCTTAATTCGCCAATTTCTGCGGTATTATTTTGGAAGGCTGTATTTTTGCAATCCGGAAATCCCTAGGAAACGTGCCACATTGTTCTGGGAGGCTAGTTCGGAGGGCTGCGACTTGATATAGAATTTAATAATTGTGCTTGGCTTCCAGGGGGCGCTGCCCCCTTTCCACCCCCGCCAGCTCACCGGCGAGCTGGGCAGCCGCTCGCTCACCGGGGAGCGAGACCCCCGAACATCGTAAGCGGAGTGGCCATCAGTCGTCTTTTGTGGTCGGCTCAGGTTTTTCTGGATCAACTGTTCGCCTTGCCTCAAGTGACCGGATGTTCGTTGTCCGTTGTGGCGGCTTTGACTGTAAATCGCTGGGGTGGCTTGATGTTGGGGTCCACCTTCCTTTTCGCTCGTCGGGTCAAATGACGATTCTGCCCTCCTGTCAGGGTTAGTGCAAAAGTGCAAAATTTGGGTGTCTACATCGTCCTCATCCTTTCTTCAAACTCCCACGTTACCTCTTCAACTGTGTGGTTTCTCCAAAACACTTTGACAAAATGTATAACATTATTCCTCATAATCTCTTTAGATTCTCGACTCCTTTTCTGTTATGAGAATCTCATTATCGATAAATATCAAATCTTATCTCTTCATACACTTCAAAGGACCTTCTTCCTAAAATCCTTTATGACACATATTGAACCATATTGGTTCTTGCTAGCACATAATAAAATTTTAATTTTATCCAGTTTTTCCACAATCATAATCTCCACAATTAGGTTATCAAATACTAACCTTTATTAAATAATAGAAATCTTATTTCTAATTCTTTTAAATATCTGGGATATTACATTTTTTTCACATGAAATACTGTTCATGGATCATATTGATCGATGATTAGAGATATTGGAGGCAAATAAATGCTGCTAAACTTCTCATTATGTTTTGTCAATAAAGGAAATATGCGTAGGATACCTCGAAAACACTATATTACACAAATTTGAGCCCGCTATCGTCAATCAATTAATTGATCAAACTTGTCAAGAACTAATTTTAAGTTGGGAATGAGTATTACACTAATGTTTGCCTAAAAAAAAAACTATGACTGGATTGAGTATCAATCTTTTTGTATTAATGGTTGGACTCTCAGTTTTATTACAGAACTGAGAGTCCACAACAGTTTTAGATTTTTCAAACTAGAAATATTAGATGCAGTACTCAACTGTTATATAAGTTGCACCGTGCCTTCAAGCACGAGTTATTCCTAGTCTATCTATATTATTAAAAAGTGGAGCATACACGAATTTCAATATCATGTCCCATTTTTTAATACTGTAAGTCATGGCCCACTTTTTAATAATATAAATAAATATAATAATTGATGTAATATTTAGTTGTTATGCATTTATAGAAGAATAATTCTTCCACGTTTCTAACTTGTATCAGTAATTAATGCCACTATAGCATGAACGCATTCTTGTTGTGTTCAAAATATTCCTTTATGGCATGTCTCTATGCCATAGTAAATTATTGTTACTTTGGTATAAAAAATAATAGGAACAAAAAAATAAATTTAAATAAATAAAGTACACAAATAAATGAGTATCGAATGGTACAACCCAAGGTTATTAAATTCAGACCGGACCTCTGGTTCGACGGGTAAAAATCGACGGGTAAAAATCGAAATCGATCTGCACTCCGATCCGGTTCAAACAACCAGGTGGTTAAATCGGTTGACCCAGTGACCCGGTAACCGGGTCACCGGTTCCCTACCTCTTTTTTTTATTATTTATTTTTAATTTAAACCTTTGAATTTGATTGAATGTATCATTGATTGAGTTTTGAGTTATGATCATGATTTAATATCTTTCTTTATATATATATTTAGTATTTATTTGAATTGTATAAAATAAACATCATACAAATAGATTTAGTTTTTTTGTTTTTTTTTACCGAATTTGATTAAATGTATCATAGAGATGCTTATGTTCATTTGTGTTTGATTTTATCACTCTTGAGTCTTGAATTTTGAGTTATGATCATGATTTAGTATCTTTCTTTTTATATAGATTTAGTATTTATTTAAATTGTATAAAGTAAATATTGTACAAATAGGTTTAATTTTTTTTTGTGTGTAGATAAATTGATTAATTTTATATATTTACTAAATATTATATATAATATATAATAATAATAATTAATATATTTAATTATTTATTACTTATTAATGACATCACCGGTTCAATAGCGGTTCGACCACTGGTTGAACCAGTGACCCATCCACTCGGTACCTTTTCCAGTTCGATGATTGGTCTGAATTTAAAAACACTGGTACAATCAATAACCAAAATAGTTGAAATATCGTGTCGCTATATTGAAACACATGAAACACTTTCTTTAAGGTGATTCACGTCATCGTGGATATATCAATGCTCAATCTTTAATCTGGTGTAGCGAGTGATTGACATGTCTCTTCTAGGATACAACAACTTAGCTCGACTGTTATTCTCAACGAATCCTATACAACTCAGAAAGTTCGAAATTCTATAAACACTACAGTGTTTCTTACTCAAGTTATGTATATTTACGTATATCTCATATATGTATCATCTTCTTTTACCAACATGTATGTACAACAATGCTATATAATCTGCCATCACCTACATAACCTACTGAACGGTAAAGCAACAATAAAATGGAGTAAAATACTTGAACTTGTAACGGACTAATTCAATGCATTAATTAACTCGTGATGTTTAACGCAAATAAAAAACCTTTTTAATTCTTTGTTAATTACCAACATAATATTAAAATAATTTATTTTTATTAAAATAACTTTAACAATTTTCACTCTATTTTAATAAAATATTAAATACAAATTTAGACACAGAAGAACTGTTATATATAATGTAGATAGTAATGTCTTGAACCTACACTTGGTGATTCAACAATTTCAAATACTAGATCCAATAGTGAATTGCGGTCATGAAAGATAAAAGAAATTACATCATACACAACTTTCTCGGCAAAATATGAAATTTCTTAACAAGTTAACACATCGTTTCAGCCTTATACTTGATCTTAGTTTTCATGAACAAATTAAGAAAACAAGCCCAATTCTCTAAGAGGATGGCCCCACTCTCACGTTCATACGGGTGTAATTCGTCAAAAGTATTCCTGTAACTATTACACTTCATTTATAAGAGTTACAGATCCGTTAAGAGTTTTATAAACTCAACCCTCCAATTGTTTACAGGAACATACACTACACCATAGGGTTGGACAAGAATGAAAATTCTAATTGTACATTTACTCAGCAATCACCATATGATTCGTTTTTTCTTTAAAACTTGACTTTTGAGATCTCCAATTATCAAAGTTGGGTATATATCCTCATATGCGATTTTTGATATTTTGGGTTTTTCATCTCATCTCCCTCGATGTACATCAAACTTTTTCATAATCGCTAGCATGTCTCATTTTATCTCATACATATAATAATGATTTTTTTTTTGAAATTCACGTATGTTCTTAATTCAATTCTTTCCCAACAAGTGATAGTATTATTATTTCACACACATTTTGTGTCATCAATTTGTTGCACCGACCATGACAATTCATGCCAATAAAGTCACCGTTTTTCAACTTAGAGACTTCAATTTATGTTCTGAGACAAACCATTCATGTTTTGTTTTCGAGGCAACAACATATAATTTGGAACTTAAAATTATTATCCGATGCACCAACATAGTCCCACAGTCCCTTTTTTTCAAGAAAATTAATTCTGAAAAATTTAGCTTCATAATAATGGCCAATAATCTCAAATTACTATGAACCAGATTTTTTAAAAGAATTGCGGTAGTCTCTAACCATTAAGAACCACATTTTTTTTTATTTTTTCTCAAATGAAATAATAATACCACTATAAAAAATTTATCACACGTTAGCATTATTCACACAAACTATTTTTATATATGCTAAACTTAATAATCTCAAATTTTTAATACATCTCAGTAAAAAAAAATTCCAAAATATAAATTTATGATTTTTTTTTTTCAAACACTATTCCACTGCCTCGCATGGGTATTTAAATCACATGAAAATACAGGCTTCTATTGTAATCCAAATATATTTCACACCGTTTATACTTAATCATAATAAAGAAAATAATTTTATGAACTCTACCCTTATATAAAGGTTAGTTCAAAATCTTAACCAGTTTTTGAAAGCAGCCTGATGTATTTTTAACTTCTCATCAATTTTCTTTCCGAAGCTAGGATTTGTATCAAGTTTTTTCCACGCGTAATGTCATGCTCCAGATCACCATGTGAAATCATTTGTGAGACTCGCATCACAAGAATACACATGCAAGAAAACTCAAATCCCGTTACAATGATGAATAACCTTAAAATTGTTGTTTTTTTGATAAAAAATATTAGAAACAAAAAGATAAATTTAAATAAATAAAATAGTATAAAATAGTACAACCAAAGTAATCAAAATAGCTGAAATAGCTTGACACTGAACTAAGGTGCAAGAAAATATTTTTTTAATGCCGTCGCTGATAAACTAACGTTCAATTTAATGTAGCGAGTCATTAACATGTCACTTTCAGAATATAATAGCGCAACTTCCACTCTATAACTCTTAACAAAGTCTACACAACTTGAAAAACCTAAGATTCTATGAACACCGCACTGTTACTTATCCAAATTACGTACAATAACACAATATATTTACATATATATCATATACGTATCATAATATACAAGACACATAATACAAGAGTTCTCTCTCAGACAATGCTACATAATCTGCCATCACCTACATAACCTAATGGTATGTATATTATATGCATGCCAGCAACAGTAAAGCAACAATAACATGGAGTAAAATACTTTGAACTTGTAACGGACATTGTCAATGCACGCAGGGACGAAACCAGAAGCCAGAATTTTATTTTGGAAGGGACTAAATCAAATTTAGAAGGATAAAATTGATCGGTCTCTTAAGATTTTTTAGTCTAAAATTAAGGGTAATTTTTGATCGATTTAATTGGTATTGAGATAGTATTAAGCGGAGAGACGTAGTCTATATTGACAAAAAATAAGACTTACCAACTAAATTTAAATCATAATCAACCTCCCACTTGCAACAAAAAAGAAGACAACAAAATCAAATAAATCTTTAAATTAGTAATGATAATTTTTGACACGACACATTAACTCAATTCTGATACAAAATTATCAGATTAAGATTAACCTTTACTTGACACATATTCAAAAATGACACAATTTACCGACACAAATAATAAACAAGTCATGTTAATGTTAAACATAAATAGCTCAAAAATATCACAACAAATTTACTTGATATAAATTAATAATAATACACATATATATATTTTTTTTGAGGGATTGTGGCCCCCCTTCTGTCCGAAAGTAGTTTCGTCCCTGAATGGACGGTAATAACTCATGATGTTTAATACAAATAAAAAAACTTTTTTAATTCTTTGTAATTCCCATGGTAATAATTACCAACATAATATTAAAATAGTTTATTTTATTAAAATAACTCTAACATAAATTAATTTTATTTTAATACAGACACTAACTAAGCAAAAAAAAAAAAAAACCTAAAAAACCTAATAGTTTAACAAGTTAGATATATTCAAATTATGTTTAAAAAATATTAATATTACATTTAAAAGTTTAAATTATATGATTAAACAATAATAAATTACTAGAAATAACTTGAGATTCGATGTGTTATAATTTACCTAAAATAATTCATACAACAACACTTAAGTGAGTTAATATCTTTAAAAAATTTATCTAAACAAATTATTTCAATAAACACAATAGTTTGATGAGTTAATATCTTTATATTTTTTTAAAAAAAAAATACTACGTTATAAATTAATAAGTCGAGCTTGTTAATTGACTTGGCTAAAAAAAGAATAAATACAAAATAAAATTATTTTTTTTCTAAAATCTTAACAACTTAAATTTTAAATTCCCTTACGAGAATAAAAAATTATTAAATAAAATCAAACTCATTATATTATTCGCTTTCACTCTTTAAGAAGTTAATATAAAACACTATAGAAAAAATATGATAAATGATGATAAAAAACAATCAACTAATAATAAAGCCCAATAATGCAGATTGTTTACCCTCTCATCCTTTTCACCAACTTTTGATTAAAAAAAAAGCCCATAATTATACAAAATCTATCCAAAATCACAATAATAAAAGCTATTAATTATTAAATAAAATAAAAACTCAAAACAATCTTGGAAAATCTAATTACTTCACTAAAAAGTCAAACCTATTTCGCCACCTCCTGTAAAAACCCTAATATATTTACCTATATATATTTCTCTAACTATTATCGCCGATTTCTTACCCTTTTATTTTATATTGAAAAGGCAAAAAGAAAAAGAATTTCAGCCTATTTTCTGTTTCCTCCGATGGTTATACCCAAATTATTCTATTGAAAATTATATAAAAAATTCAGATAATAAAAAAATAGTGAAAAATCTTTGAAAACTGAATCGGAGTAAAATTCGCTGATTTTTTTTCAGGCTTCGTCTTTATAGATTTTTTAGGGTTTATCTGAGATTTTTTTTGAGGGTTTAAAAGTTGGAAAAAATGTCAGGGTTGGATTCGTATATCGGAAATGCTGGTGTTTCGGTGCCTCACATGGATGATGTCACAGGTATGTACGCGCCTCCTCCTATGCATATCCTACCCGCTGCTACTTATCATCCGTATACCGGTGGTTCTGCGGTGGAAGCTATGGTAGCTTCTCCCAATTCTTCAGAACCACCGTCACATACCGTACCGGCTGCTATTTATCAGCCGGATACCGGGGTTTCCGGTGGTTCTGACGGGAACAATGGGGAGGGGATCAAGCGTAAGAGGGGGCGACCAAGGAAATATCCTGAAGGGTCTCCTGTCTTGATATCTCCACCACCGCCGGTGCAATCTGGTGGCTTTGCTGCGGCACCAGCGGTGGCCATGGCGGCACAAGCGTCCTCAGGGAAGGCCAGGGGCAGGCCACTCGGGTCAAAGAAGAAAAATAAAGATGTTGCTCCTGCTGTTTCAGGTATGTATGTTTGATCACTTTATCGGCACGTGGGATGACTTATTTTAAAATAATAATTTATAAATTAAAATCTAAAATAATTTATAAGTTATTTTAAATAATAATTTATAAATAAAAATTTTAGTTATTATTTTGATTTATAAATTAAAAATTAAGTTTAAATAAAATTTAAAGGTGTTTGGCTAAAATGACTTATATCTTAAAATAAGATATAAAAACTGCTAAAATAAAGATAAAATATTTTTTATACTAAGTTAAACTTACTTATTTTAACTTGACTTATAAGTCATTTTTTAAAAGTCAAAATTTGCTACTTATCAAAAATGACTTATAAATTAAAAAATAAATCAGCCCCAACCATTTCAACAATAAAAACCAAGTTATTACTTGGTTTGACAAACTTATAAGTTGCCAAACATGCTCGTATATGAATATCTGGATATTGGTTTATTTTATTTTATGGTGGTTTATGTTTGGATTTGTTTATTGTTACTTGCGGCGTATCTATTTTTGCTAGTAGGGTTGTTAGTGAATTAATGTGCTAAATTAATGCTTTGAATAGGTTGGTTTATTAATTTGAGATATGGGAAAATTGGGATTGGTATTTCCTTTTATATAATTGAGATTTAAGATGAATGAGTAGTTTGTTCTGCATCAAAAGTACAATCTTTATTTGGATTTGAAAACATTTTGCCTTTGGATACTGAAATGACATTTATGCCCTCAACAGCTATTACCCTAAGGGTCAACGGGAGATTTATTTACAGAGATCAGTACTGTATTGATTTTTCCCAATAATAATTATTTACTGTTTACTTTCTATAGTACTAATGATGAAGAGTCTTCTGTAGTAAGAAAGATTAAGCAAATTTTCTTATTGCATGAAATATTTTATATTCTGAGCGTATTAGATATGCATTCAAGCTTATGCGCGAATCTGAAAAACATGTTCATAGTTGTATACAAGAAACATTTGATGTTCTTGTTCTGCACCTACATTGCGGTTATCTCCGTCTATTTCAGATTTTAATGAATCAGTAATGTGCAGGATCATCAGGGACTGGACTTACACCACATGTTATCGAAGTGAAACCTGGAGAGGTGAATCTTTAACTTCCTAATTTTCCCCTTCAAGTATTACTTCAATAATTTTTCCTTTTTGACAGGAATCGATAAAAAAAAAAAACAAAGAAATAAATATTAGAACCCGATTTGATTTCATCCGAATGCAGTAATATACGGCGGTGGTGTGTGGTGTAAGCTTCCTTCGGTTAATGTTCTAACATATTCCTAATTAGAGGCCAAGAATCAATGGTCATTTATGTTATGTGCATTAATACTATTTGTTTTATGATGTTGTCTTTTACTTGACTTCCTTCCCGCTTGGGGATGTCCATTTTAATTGACATAGTTTTAAATAGCAATGCAATGTTTGTTAAAACTCGGTCTTGTTAATGTCAATGAGTCTACCATAAGTGTACAACGCTAGCTGTTGTCATTACTGCATTGTATGTAGCATGTCAATCCCTAAGTGCTGCTATGAACTCAGTAAGAGTATCTGATACTGCAAGGAGCAAGCAGAAAGGTGGTGGTGATTTTTGTTTCACAATTCTTATTATATTAGACTTGTACTATCTCGTTGTGAAATGTTTAACCTCTTAACCAGTGATTTTGTAATTTCTGCTCTCAGGATGTACTGGTAAAAGTGATGTCTGTTTTTCAAAATACCACAAAAGCTATATGCGTCCTGTCGGCGAATGGCGTGATATCCACTGTAACACTCCGACGATCAGTACCAACTGGTGGAACTGTTACTATTGAGGTTTGTATTAGGCTTCAAGGTCTATTATAGTATATTGCTTCTTCTTTCTCTTTTGTTCGATAACTGTATAAAATTTATACTAAATGTGTTTATTTTTTTCTTTATTGCTTATCATGGTAACATGTATAATCAGGGTGTAACTAGCAAGGGACCAGAAGGTGCCATGGCCCTCCCCCTCCCCCTCCCGCTCCCGCTACCCCTTTATAATATAGTATTTAGTTTTATGTTAATATTACTATTGACCTCTCCGTCATTGTATAAACATTTTTTTAGTAATAGGTCTCATATTTTGATAATATAAATTTAAAAATATTATACGGTTTATACCTAGAACAACATATAAATTTTATTTTTAAGTTTCAATACATTTCAAATTTAAATTATAATTTCCAAAAGCAGGTAAAGAAGGTTAATATTTAAAAAATTATTTAGCTTTAAAGTCGGATAAATAAGATTAATATTAATGCTAATATTAAGTGTCTCAAATTTGGTCTCTCAAATTATTTCAAATATACATGTTATCATTGTATTGGTATGTAATTATATTATTAGGATCCACCATAATATTGAACAAATGTAATAATGACATGCATTTGAGACGCATTTAAAAAAAAATTAAGCCCTTAACATTACTCTAATATTAAAAGTGCTTTGATATAAATGAATTTATATGTTTGTTAAAACTAAAAATACATATAACTTTTTATTATATATTTATATTTTTTTATATTACAAGAATACTATTTAGTGCTTAATTTTTTTTCATAAATATAGAAGTTAGTAATATTTTAAATTTGAACTTTTGAAATCAGGACTCTTAATGGAGCAGCATGAACTTTGCTTGTTATAGAAAAAATTACTATTTTAATAATTTACCACAAGAGATTGTGAGCATTCATACTTGAAACTTTTTGGGCGTTCTTTGAATTTTATGTTTTATTAATTTTTAGTACACGTGATGGTTGTTTAAACTCATCATAGACTTCCTTTAAGCTGGATTTTATGTTCTCCTTTAAAACACGATGGTCCAGCCTCGACTTTCACTGTAATATGGATTTCTTAGTGTGTTCATTGATCATTACATATAGTTTAATTAAGATATTCAATGAAAGTATGGTTTCTTCTATTCTCTTTTGAGAATTGAAGGATTTTTGATTGGGTGCGTTCGAAGAAAAATAAGAATTTTTTGTCTACCGTATTTTACTTTATTTTTTCTTATATCAATAACTCAATCAAAATACAGTTATTTCTAAGAACAAAATATTTGTTATGCTTAATATCTTTATTTTGATTTGTATCTGTCTTAATTATGCACTTTATTCAAGTAGTCTTTTACCAAATGAAATCTCTTTTATCCTTTGATTATCTTTAGGTCTCACTCACATATCAGATCATAGTTTAATTCTGCCATTTATTCGAGTAGTCTTTTACCAAATAAAATCTCTTTAATCCTTTGATCATTTTTAGGTCTCACCCACATATCATATCATAATTCCGTTTTTTGGAGGGGATTAGGAGGGTGGAGCGATCAACGGAAATTGAAAGTTAACTGCCATGTGCTCTAAATCTAGACATATTTCAGAAATTTGGCGCTTATTTGATCCTTACTCTTTTCCTGTACATTATAGACAAGTAAATAGGATTTGATTACTATGAAGTGAACTTTATGGTAAGTTCATTCATTTTTAGACCAATAAGACGTTGACATGCAGGTTAAGAAGTGTTCTCTCTATTTGCATGTCAACACCTTATTGGTCTAGAAGTAAATTTACCATGAAGTTCATTTCATAGAAATCAGGTCCAAGTAAATAAGATACGAAACCAAAGGGTTATATTATATTTATCATGACTCCTACCATCGTGCATCTAGAGAATATAAACAAATTTAGGTCTTATGTACTCATCATTTCGTGCATCTAGAGAATATAAAGAAATTTAGGTCTTATGTACTCATCATTGTTCTAGTATAATTGTTGAGATGAACTTTTATTTGGCGAGTGTTAAAAATTCTCCTCAATACTGCAGACGAAGCCTTTTGAGGATAATGAATGCTATAAAAAGTATTGCCACTATACCAACTCAGATTTATTTATTTTTACAAAAAAATTACTCGGACAGTATTTTACTTGTGAAAGAAAATATCTGAGTCATTTGGTGACAATAACTTTTATATATATTACACGACTGATTAAGTCGCATCCAGGTAAATATCAAAGAAGTATTACTATGCCATGAACTTCATACACAAGTCTAGAGTTATTAAATGGTATAGAAGAATGCTCATACACGCTGCTTATGCAGGGACGATTTGATATCGTGTCTCTTTCTGGTTCATTCCAGTTCTTTGAATCTGGTGGCCAACGCAGGAGGTCAGGTGGTCTGAGTGTGGCATTAGCTGGACCTGATGGTCATGTTTTAGGTGGTGTCGTGGCAGGGCTTCTAACTGCAGCATCCCCTATTCAGGTATGTTTATGATTGTAAAAAATGTGTTTTTCCCTTGGTTATCTAGAATTTTAAATGTTTTTTCTGAACTTGGAATGCAATGCCACTTTGGCATTCAGCCAATGTTTGTATATCCTTCACGCAATCAAATTGGGAATTATTTGTCGTACCGTTTTTTTCATATGCTGGTTGCAGCTTCATTGGCCTTATATCATCCTTGTCAGATGTTTTCATTTAAATTCAGCCAAGATATTATTTTGTGACTGGTTGATTCCAACTGAAATGAGTACCAAGTAGTAATTTGTGCAGATGACAACCAATTAATTGATTAAATATTTTGAAACTTTACACATCATATTTATTTATTCAGACCGAGTTTTTTCATGTATAACAATGATTATAATGATTTCTATTTACAATTCACGTGGCGTTCTCTATAGGATTTTTGGACTCAATTTTCATTCAGAGATTGGGCAGCTTATATTATGGCCCAAGATGCACCTTTAGCTTATATATACTACATGGCGCCATTTTTCACAGCTGGGGACTTTCATATAATCAGCTTACTTTTGGATTTTTGTTTTATATAATAACTAGTTTAAACCCAAGATGTACCTTTAGCTTATTCTACATGGCGCCATTCACAGCGGGAGACTTTCGTAATCAGGTTATTAACTACTCCATTAAGCTATTTAGGATCTCGCGAGTTTTAATGAATTTGTTTGGGGATATGCTTTGAAATTTGGAAAATTCATTAAATGACTGCACAATCTATATCTTATAATCACCCTCGAGTTACTTGTGGATAATGCATAATAATTTTTTTTTTATAAGTTGCAACAAAAACTACTATACCAGCTTATGTTAAGGCATAAAGAATATTCTCCTAGAAATCAGTATGCATGAAACCGGATCATATTACTTCTTTCTATGATTGTATTTGATAAACCTGCAGGGTTGTGTGCATTCGAGACATTCCCTCACTCAGTACTTATGATGTAGTTGGTTTGTTTTTTCATATCACAGGTAGTTGTGACTAGTTTCACTCCAGAGGATCAGCAGGCAACATATTTAGGCAATAGAGAAGTTTATCCTGCTCTACCCAATCTTGCCTCAGGTGCATCAATGGTCGGAAGCCCCCCATCTCGTGCCACCCTAAGTGGGTCTTCAGGTGGTCCTGGAAACCCTCTTAACTACAGCACTGGAGGCTGCATCACCAACAATCTGCAAACCTTTGCTAACATGGGCTGGAGATAGAAAGCTTTCTGTTCCTTTTTGGCGAGTGTGTTTCTAGGCTGGTGCCTTGATAACCGCCGCTAAGTTATGGGAAGTTACTATATTTAGTTTATGACCGTTGTTATGTTTTGCTTGCATGAACTAAAATTATGGATTAAACTACAGATCAATAGTGTGCTGGTTTCGGCACATTATTGGGTGAGCTGGCTCCGTGTAGCCGGCGTTTAAATTTTAAAACTGTATTGGAAATGGCTTGTAGAACTGGCCATGGTTGTTTTCTCTGGTATAGAGAAATGGATGGTTGTACCCGGATTAATTCTCATCTCATTTTTACTATTCCTTTGTGGTGTTTTGTTGCCTCCTCTTTTTTGCTTTGTCGTTTACAGGATAAGTTTGTAAATAAGCGCAGACAAATATACGTCCCTTGCGAGCTCCCCATGCAATGTATGCTAGCTTTAGCATACTACACAGTCTCTGAAAAGTAGACTGTATCCAGGCATTATGGTACCAACTACACTGGTCAAATCTGGTGTGTTTGATGATAAATCACATTGGTATGTATATTCTGCGTGAGCTTTTTTAATTTGCTGCAATCATATACACTGATTTTTAGAAAATTTATTGCATCGAGGACTTGTCTTACAATGGTAAGAATAGTGTGTGATACCAAAGATGGACCTGGGACTAGTAGTCTTTGATGCATGGGTAGGAGGGGGTAAAGCACATATGTATATACATATAATAAAAGTAACGAGTATATTTTTGAATGCTCATACTAAATTATTTATTATTGTTACAAAGTCGTTGATGCTTACCAATAAAAATATATATTAAAATTTATATATTCTTTATATTCATGTAAGTAGGATTATTAAGTAAATGTTTAAACCATATCGTATTTAAAATGACCTTGATTAGGTATATAACCTCAACCTAAAAACCTTCTTACCCCTAGATGTATTAATTTTTTTATTTTTATTTTTTTGTGCAATATAAAAGAAGACTTTTCATATCATTTATCTATATATAAAGCGAGAAGGGGATTTTGTGTCTCACTCTATGTTGGTCTATTTTATAATTAAATTTAAAAATTATTATATTTTAATTAAATTATATCTTTACAACGGTTTACTCATAAACTCCACTCCACTCACTTTCTATCCTTATTTTCTCTCCCATCTTTTCTCATTCATGTTTTTTGAGTTTTGTTGAGATATTTTAACTTTTTCTTAATTGCACACACATGGTGTGTGCCACAGGGGCTTAGATCTCTCTTAGTGTCCTTATTTTATAATCTCAACTACATATATTTTTTTTATTTAAAATTTTTAATTTTATGATTATTAACATAATTTAAAACTCTCTTGTGTAATTTTGATTTAATCTTTTGGTTAAAACTCACTTATAATTTTCAAAATAAACTTCTCATTATCTATTCACTTCCTTATTTTTCCATCCACTACTTTCAATTTTTATCGCCATTTGTCCACCTATCCATCTCTTTTATCTTTTTCTCTTCATTATCTCAAATTTCTTCCATTACTTACTTTGTTTTTATCATAATAATAAATAATTACAAATAATTAACACACGTAAATGTATACCTAGAAGACTAGTCTCTATTATAAAGCAAAGCAATATACTTAGTTATATTGGTATAATTTAACAACAATTTTGTCATATAATTAAAGAAAAAATCAAATTAACCTCTATCGATACTTTTTTTTTCTTCTCACTACTGACATTTGCTACTCCCACTTACCGATCATCTCTCCCTATTGTCTTGTTCTTTTTTCGTCATTCCAAGTTTGTCTCATTATTATTATTTATGTATCTTATTACTTCTAATTATTTGTTTCAAAATAATTACCATACATGAATTGTGTTCCTAGGAAACTAGCCATTCATAAATCCTCAGTATCATAATAGAAGAATTTGGAGAGAGTCCATCCAAATATTCTGACGCAACTTATGTATTTTTTTATAGTGTGGAATTCATTTATTTATTTATAATTAACTAGGCCGGGGGTTAAGATAAAAAAATGGGACAGCTGATCTAAATTGGGAGTAGGGAGAGCGGGGCAATCGAGAAACAACCTCAAAGGTTTGGTTTAGTGATCGAGTAGATTTGTATATTTTCTTAATTTCTTATGTTCGAATTTTCATGAGCTTAGCATTATTTATTTATTTATTTTTTAAATATATCAGACCGATACGAGAATATGCATTTTAAATTATCTTTAAAAAATTTTAATCAATGTATATGTTAACACGAAAATATTCTCACAATTAAAAAAAGAAGTAAAAGGGACAATTGAGAAGAAGCATGACACGTAGAGACGGACAACTCTATATATATTTGTTGGGATAGGATTTGTCCGACCCGGATGTCGTCTGGGCTGGGTAAAAGTGATGGGTTGGGTGCGGATTTTGGTTATGGACCTTGTGGCATGGGGGTTCGGCTGGGTTGGGCTCGGGGATGAGAGGCCCAGTTCTTGGTTGATAGTTTCCGCACGGCTTGGGGGTGGTTGAGGTTTAGTCCTATTAGGTGTCATTTTCCTGTTTTCGTGGAGGTCAGACATGTGATTAGGGAAGGTTTCTATGGGCAACAAGGATAGTCCAAATATGGTTTGGATTGGGATACCTCACTCCAATAAGGACTCTGGGGATGACATGCATTATAAATACAAGCCATTAGCTCCTGGATTATGGTACACACTATTATATCTTACACAGAGCTATAATAATTCCAGCATTATTGTTCTCTATTGTTACGTTTTTGGCCTGCTACTTACTCTCACACCGGAGCATCCCCGGACGGCCCAAGTCGTCGCTATTGTTGGGGGTGACTAACGGTTTTGTGGTTGCAGGTGCTCGTGCTTTGGTGATTTTCCACGTGCTTACAAAATCAGGCGTTAACATTGGCGCTAGAAGGAGGGCTTCTGTGTAACGGAAATCATTGTTCACGAGAGTTGAGGTAGTAATCTCGTTTGATAATTGAAGCAGACAGTCATGGTGCAGGTTGAACAAACTGGTTCGTCTGCGGGGAAATCAACTCGTGCTGCTAAGGGTTCTGTGATGGATCGTTTAGGACATGGCGGTGGGAGGTCTACATCGAAAGGGACCCTGTCTGACAGGTTGAGGCGTAGGTTGGATTTTTCTTCGAGTACAAAGAATGGGGGGTCCCGAAGGAGTATTCACGGTGGGGCGAACAGCACGATTGATCAGAGGGAAACCATCAGAAAGAGGAAAGTTCAGGAGGCTCAGGATGCTATGCAGGTTCTGCAGACGCAGCAGCAGGACTTGGAAAACTTGTTGTTTAAGCTTGAGGGGGATAAAGAGCGACAGACTGCGGGGGGAAGATCCAGGGAGTCCACCCCCCAGAGTCGCCATCGGAGAAGGAGAGTCAGTATATCCCCCACTGTGCAGACGTGGGCGACTGCGGACACACCACCTGGACGGGGGGACTTCAGGTTCAGTAGTCACCGCACTGTTGTTCGGGGGCCTCATGATGATCCCCTGAGGAATAAATCAGAAACATACGAGAGCAGAACCAAGAGCGGCTACGCTCGTAGCCGTCGAGAAGACCCAATAGGGGGTCAGTCTGGTTCGGAAAGTAACCGCTATCGAGAGGATCCGAGGCGAGGACGGTCTGATTTGAAGGGTGATCGTCGTCGGGATGATTTGAGGCGGGGTCGGTCTGGTTCGAGGGATGACCGCCATCGGGAGGATCCGAGGCCGGGTCAGCCGAACCATCTTGAGACCGAACACCACGTGAACAATGGTGGTCAGGTAGTCGAAAGCCCAGCAAAAGAGCCTTTACAGCAGGGCCCAGCTCCTACCGATCTTCTGATGGAAAGGCTGGCGGAAATGGAACGAATGATAGCTGAGGTGAAACCAGCGGCGATGACGTTGAGCAGCAAGTCGCCCTTCTCGTCAGCTATTAACCAGGAGAAAGCAGACCCAAAAATGAAGTTGCCGCCTTTGGATACGTACGATGGCACTGGGGATCCATTTGACCACACCAATGGATATGAGATAGTGATGGGTTATTTCAATCACTCGGAGGCGGGGATGTGCAAGATTTTTGTGACTACGCTTACAAAGGCGGCAAAGCAATGGGTAGTGTCCTTGCCCCCGGGTAGCATCAATTCATGGGGAGAACTAACCGACAAGTTCCATGAGCGATTCGGAAGCAATAAAAGGAGAGGGAAGCTTACCGTTTCGCTGATGCAGATCAGGCAGAGGAGTAATGAATCCCTGGCACAGTACGTACAGAGGTTCAGGGATGCTGTCGGGACTGTGGCGGAACTTAATGTCACTCAGGCCTTGGGATTCTTCACCACCGGGTTAGACGTTAGCCGGTCGAAGAAATTACTAAAAAACATCATGTTCAACCCTCCTAAAGATTTGGCCGACGCCTACGAGAGGGCTGAAAAATTGGTATCGATAGAAGAAGCAATGAACAACCTTGCACCGGCACAGGAGGTGGCCGCTCGGCCCAATGGGGAAGGATCAAAGCCTGGGGTGTGGGATCGGATCGGACCGAAGACAACAGTACCACCTCAGACCGAGAAAATGCCGTTCCGTCCGAAACAGCCACCGAAGGTATATACTCCATTGAACACTGACAGGGTGCTCATTTTGGACGAGATAAGGGGAAAACCTTGCTATGAACCGCCTCCACCAATTAAAGGGGGGGATCGGAGGTTCTACTGTCAGTACCACCAGGACAAGGGCCACTCTACAGGGAGGTGCAAAGCGTTGAAGGAGATGATCGAAAGAAATGTACAGAAAGGTGAATTGGTCCAGTATGTTGCTGGTCGGCAGGCTCTGGGGGGAAGTCAGCCTTCCGCCCAGGAGGGGTGTCCGCAGAGAAGAGTCGTCGATGTCATCTCTGGTGGAACTTTCCAGAGGCAAGGTGGCAAGAAGCGGCGGGCCGGACCCGATGGGGTCATGTCAGTAGACCGCCCAATAAAAGTGGAAAAACCATTCCCAGGGACTGTGATTTCCTTTACCGACGAAGACTACCCTCTCGACGCCGTAGAACCACACGAAGGGGCTCTAGTCATCACGGCCCAGGTCGGCCCCGTCGATATGAAGCGGATGATGATTGACAATGGTTCTTCGGTCGATGTCTTATATAGCCATGCATATCAGAGGATGGACTTACAAGGTGTGAAAATGGAGGTAGGCTTCGAGGCTCCCCTGTATGGATTTGGCAATGAACAAGTTCCCGTGGTCGGGACGGTTGAGCTACCGGTAGTGTTCGACACTCTTCCGAGACAGAGGCAGGTGATGGTGAAGTTTTTTGTGGTACAAGTAGATTCGGCTTATAATGCCATCTTAGGCCGAACCACCTTATCGGCCCTTCAGGCAGTGACCTCGATCCCGCATTTTAAGATGAAGTTTCCTACTGCTAACGGGGTCGGGGAAGTGTTGGGCGACTTGGATATAGCCCGAAGGTGCTATCGACATACGCTTACATCGTCTTCGGTAGGGGTCAGTAAGTTCAAGCAAACGATGAGGGTGGACGTGGAGCCCTTCACAGAGGGGGTTACGGAACCCTTGGCTCTACCTGCTGAGGAAACCGAAGACGTTAGGCTGATACCGGGCAATCCCCTGAAAGTGGTGAAGATTGGTGCCGGGTTACAGGATCCAGTTAAGAAGGACTTGGTGAAGCTGCTTTAGACATATGCCGATATCTTTGCCTGGACACCCAACGACATGCCCGGATTAGCTAAAGGAGTGGCTGTCCATCGGCTGTCGGTTGATTCAGAAAGGAAACCAGTTCGACAGAAGAGGACGATATTTGCACCCGAAAGGCAAAAGGTAATTGATGACGAGATCGGAAAGCTTTTGGAAGCTGGTATAATTCAGGAGATCGAGTACCCGGAATGGTTAGCCAATGTAGTGCTTGTCAGAAAGCAGAATGGGAAGTGGAGGGTCTGTATTGACTACACCGACCTCAATAAGGCGTCCCCAAAGGATTTCTACCCCCTTCCTCATATCGATCAATTAATTGATGCTACGTCGGGAAACGCAATACTCAGCTTCTTGGATGCATTCTCAGGGTATCACCAGATTCTGATGGCAGAAGAGGACATCCCAAAGACGGCCTTTATAACCCATCGGGCGACTTATGCTTATAAGAGGATGACGTTCGGGTTAATCAATGCAGGCGCCACTTACCAAAGGATGATGAATCTGGTGTTCGAGAAGCAGATCGGAAGGAATATGGAGGTTTACGTGGACGACATGATAGTCCGAAGCGTCAAAGTGCAAGATCACCTGAAGGATCTGGAGGAATGTTTTCAAACGGTCAGAAGTTACAACATGAGGCTGAATCCTACTAAGTGCACTTTTGGTTTGGGTTCGGGAAAATTTCTGGGGTATCTGGTTAGCAGAAGGGGCATAGAGGCTAACCCGGAAAAGATCAAGGCCATACTGGATATGCGATCTCCCCAGACTATTAAGGACGTGCAAAGGTTGACCGGAAGAATTGCTACGTTAAGAAGGTTCATGTCTCGGTCGGCAGAAAGATGTCTTCCCTTTTTTGACACTCTAAAGGGCCCGAAGAATGAAAAAGCTTTTCAATGGACTTCTGAGTGTGAGGACGCCTTTCAAAACATAAAGAGATATCTGATGACAGTCCCTTCGCTGCAAAAGCCGAAGCCTCGAGAGACGCTTTATCTTTATCTAGCAGTAAGTTCCTTGGCAGTGGGAGCAGTACTAGTTCGGGAAGAGGATGGTAGGCAGACCCCTGTGTACTATGTCAGCCATGCTTTGAGAGACGCTGAGACTCGCTATCCGAATCTGGAGAAATGTGCCTATGCTCTGGTAATTGCAAGTAGGAAACTCAGACACTACTTTCAGGGTCGGATGGTGGTCATCTATACGGATCAGCCGTTAAAGAAAGTACTTCATAAGCCGGACACGTCAGGTCGATTGATAGCATGGGCAGTGGAGTTGAGCCAGTTTGTCTTGGAGTACAAGCCTCGGACGGCAATTAAAGGGCAGGCATTGGCGGCTTTCATAGTGGAATGCATGTTTTCTGAGGAAGATGAAGGACCGAACTCTGGTGGTCAGGTTGAGTTGCTATCCAAAGAACAGTTCCAAACATCTTCGGCGTGGACTTTGTACGTGGATGGTTCGTCTTCGGCTGATGCAAGTGGGGCAGGGATGATCCTCGCTAGTCCGGAGGGTTTCCGGGTTCAGCAGGCGGTGCGATTTCTGTTCAAGACAACTAACAATGAAGCCGAGTATGAGGCCATTTTAGCAGGATTAAGGTTGGCTCGAAGCTTGGAAGTGAAGCGTATTATCATCTTCAGTGATTCACAGTTGGTGGTTAAGCAGATCAAAGGAGAGTATGAAGCCAGGGGGGATAGGATGGCTAAATATTTGGCGGAAATAAAGATGTTGCTCCATCAGTTTGACTCATACTCCCTTTAGGGTGTGGGTCGGGAAGATAATACGGTTGCTGATGCCCTATCCAAGTTGGCTGCTACGCAGGCAGAGTCCCTTACTGGGTCGGTATATATGGAAGTGCTTAAGGAGCCTAGCATCCAGAATAAGGAAATTAAGTGTTTAATGGAGAGGGAAAATTGTTGGATGACACCGTATATAGAGTACTTGGCGGATGGGAAGTTGCCAACCGATAAGCTCTTGGCTAAAAAGATCAAATACAGGAGTTCTTACTTTTGTTTGATTGATGGAGACTTATATCGTCGCACGTATTCAGGTACTTTGGCAAAATGTTTGGTTCCGGCAGAAGCGGCCTATGCTCTACAGGAGGTTCATGAGGGGATCTGTGGCGATCACATGGGGGCTAAGTCGCTGGCTTACAAGTTGGTTCGACAAGGTTATTATTGGCCGACCATGTTTCAAGAGGCGAAAGGTTACGTGCAAAGGTGTCCGAAGTGTCAGCTCAACAGTTCTGTACCACATAAGCCTCCGGAGGAGCTGTCATCGGTGTTGTCACCTATCCCTTTTGCGGTATGGGGGGTTGACTTGGTCGGTCCGATGCCGAAGGGAAAAGGGCAGGTGGCTTACATGATAGTCGCCATTGATTATATGACAAAGTGGGTTGAGGCGAAGCCGCTTCGAAGGATTGCTGAGAAGGATTGTATTCAATTTCTGAAGGAATATGTGGTGTATAGGTTCGGCATTCCAATGGTTCTGGTATCGGACAATGGGTTGCAATTTGTGGGGTTGGATTTTGAAAAATTTCTCGAAGAGTTGGGTGTTCAGCATCGAAGGGTATCAGTGGCACATCCGCAAGCTAATGGGCAAGTCGAGGTGACCAATAGAACTCTCCTCAAAGGGATCAAGAAGAGGTTAGATGGCGATCACATGGGGGCTAAGTCGCTGGCTTGCAAGTTGGTTCGACAAGGTTATTATTGGCCGACCATGTTTCAAGAGGCGAAAGGTTACGTGCAAAGGTGTCCGAAGTGTCAGCTCAATAGTTCTGTACCACATAAGCCTCCGGAGGAGCTGTCATCGGTGTTGTCACCTATCCCTTTTGCGGTATGGGGGGTTGACTTGGTCGGTCCGATGCCGAAGGGAAAAGGGCAGGTGGCTTGCATGATAGTCGCCATTGATTATATGACAAAGTGGGTTGAGGCGAAGCCGCTTCGAAGGATTACTGAGAAGGATTGTATTCAATTTCTGAAGGAATATGTGGTGTATAGGTTCGGCATTCCAATGGTTCTGGTATCGGACAATGGGTTGCAATTTGTGGGGTCGGATTTTGAAAAATTTCTCGAAGAGTTGGGTGTTCAGCATCGAAGGGTATCAGTGGCACATCCGCAAGCTAATGGGCAAGTCGAGGTGACCAATAGAACTCTCCTCAACGGGATCAAGAAGAGGTTAGATGGGGCCAAAGGGCGATGGCCGGAAGAATTACCAAGTGTGTTATGGGCGTACCGAACGACCCCTCGGTCTACTACCGGAGACTCTCCCTTTCGGCTAGCTTATGGGACTGAAGCCCTAATTCCTGTGGATGTGGGGTCGCCTTCGTTCAGAAGGGTTACCTTTAGAGAAGCTTACAATGATCAGGGTCTGAGGTTGAATCTTGATCTGGTGGATGAGGTCAGGGACGCTGCGATTTTTCGATTAGCAGCGTATCAACAGAGGACGGCCAGGCATTACAACAGAAGAGTCAAGCAAAGAAGGTTTGAGGTCGGGGATATGGTCCTTCGGGAGGCTGAGGCCTCTACTCCTATGGAAACGGGAAAGTTGATGCCAACTTGGGAGGGGCCGTATGAGATCATCGAGGTTGTCAAGCCAGGTACTTATCGTCTGAAGGATATGTCGGGGGCCGAACTAAAAAATTACTGGCATGCTGCCAGACTAAGGAGGTACTATCAGTGATTGCCTGTAGTAGTTCGGGTGTCACTTCGGTTACGTTCAGTTATTTTCATATTATCAATTTTTAATGTTAGGTAGTTGTTATCAGTTCTTGAGGTCATTTGAGCTCGTTTAGAAAGTCGGAGGTTTATATTATTTAAAGTACTGATGTCTGTCCGGATGCGAAATGTAATACTTGGAAAAGACGTCAATGAAACAAGATATTTTTCATTTAAATTTGTTACATTTACATATAAGAACAACAAATACATTAAACTAATGGCTGAGGGGCATCTGCAAGTGAAGCTTCGGGGTCGGGGGATCCCTTGTCTTCGGTAGGGGTATGAATCTCTTGGGGGGTCGGTTCCTCTTGCGGGTTCTGACCTCCGGGAGGGGATTGGACCGAAGATAGTGCTTCGGTCGTGGGCGGCTGGATGGGATCTGTTGTCTGACTTTCGGGGTTTTGTTGATCGGGCGCGGGGTTAGGCTCTGTGGGTGGATTTGGTTGTTTGGGGGAGTTGATTGTGGGTTCTTCTTGATCGGACATGTCATCGTCCGACGAGAAGCCCAGAGTGATGGGATTGACTCCAGATTGTGCTACCAGGCTCTTGGCGTATAAATACCCCTTGGTGTACTGGTCCATTACTGCCTCCGTCAGCTCTTTGGATTTCCTATACTCCTCAATGATAGCTTTTTTGGAGTCTTCGGTTTGTTGAAGGGTTTGGGTCTTGAGCTGCTCGATCTCCTCTGCAAGGAGTTTGTTCGTTGTAGTCAGGAGGGTGAGGGACTCGCTTTTCTCGTCCAGGCTTCGGGTCAGCTGGAGGGTTTTCTGATGGAGGTCCTGGTTCTGCTTCAGGAGCTCTTCCGATTTCTTGGTTCTGTTTTCTAGCTCTTGAAGCAGGGAGGTTCTGTTTGTAGCGAGGTCGGCCAGTTTCGCTTCCAGGGATTGGTTCTGGTGGGTTTGTTCGATCAGTTGGTTCTGAGCGTTTTGGAGCAGGGCGTCGGTGGCGTTTGCTTGAATGAGGTGTTCGGCCAACTCTTGCTGAATCTCGATGTGTTTCTCGAGGAGTGGACCGTGTTCTTTTCTGAGGTTGTCATGATCCTCATGGAGTTGGTGATGGTCCGCTTTGAGTTGATCCAGTTCAGCCTGAAGTCGGGTGAGGGTGTCGGTCTGATCTGTTTGGGTTTTCTGTTGGTTATGTAGGCGGCTGAACCCTCCAAGTGTCTGCGAAAGATAAGTATATTATTGCTTCAGTTTTTGGTATGAATTGATCATTTTACTGAAAGTAAGGTGTTTACCTGACCAAGGTGGATCATAGTTTTGGTCAGCAGCGCTTGGGGGTTTGAGACGGGATAGTGCGGATTGTCGGCGGGAAGGTTGAAAAAACGAAAGAGATCTTCAGGAATGTATGAGTTGGGTTCGGTGGGGAAGAAGGAGAGTTGGGAGAATAGATGAATAGGAATGTGGGGGTATGATTTGTCTTGGTTGGAGGATGAAGCTCTGGGCTCAGGGTTTTTTGCTGAGGTTGGGGCTGGGGAGTGGTCAGACTCGATCTCAATGGGTGTTGGGGATCGGGTAGATTGTTGAGGGGGTATGTTCTGATCGGTGGAGGTTGGGGTCGGCAGAAGGGGGTGTGAAGGTTGGGTCTGGACTGGGGAAATTGGTTCTTTCTCTCCGAGTATGGGTGATGGTGAAGTGGGTGGAGAAGGGGTGTTTGGATGTGCGGTGGCTGGGGGGTTTACTGGGAGGGGGTCAGCAGTTCGGGGAGGAAGATCAGCGGTCTTGACTAGTCTTCTCCTTTTCTTTTTTCTGAACTGCTGCTTCTCAAGGTCTGTCATGTCTAGGACACTTTTTTCAGGGTGAGGTTCGTTTGGGGAGGTATGGGGCAGGACGGTTCGGATGGTCGAGGTACCGGCAGATTGTGGTTCTTTGACCGCCGTGGGGGGTCTACGGGCGTGGTGATCTGGTCTTACCATTGGTTGGGGAGTAGGGTGAGAAGGGGGTTTTGGTCTTGTAGCCGGGTCGGGAGTGGGATCGATGGCTGATGTAGGGTTAGCCGCGAAGGGCTGGTTTTTGTAAATTTCAACTACTGATGCCAAAATAAAATAAAAGAGGGGAGATTAGATGAATGCATTAGTACGAAGAATAAAGGAAAATTGAGTTCGGGAACTTACGTCCGTGGGAATGTAGCCATTTGTGGTCCGCCAGGAGGTTGATACTCCACGGGTCTTCGGGGATCTTCCTACAAAGGCGTTTGAACTTGTTTTCTCGCTCTTCGGTGATGGGGTCGATGGTTGGTTTCTCTGGGTTTCCCCATGGCGGAATCAGATGGGTGTCAGGGCCGGAGACGTAGAACCATTCCTTGTTCCATCCTTTGTTGCTTGAGGGCAGCTGCATCCATGTTTTTTGGCCTGGGAGTCTGTTTATAGTTCTGAACCCTGCCTCTTTGGATCGGGTTAGGCAAAAAATGTGGAAGAAGAAGTCGAGAGATGGGGTAATTTTGAGGTCGTGACAGTGGGCGATGAAGCATATGATATGGATATATGAGTTGGGGACTAGTTGGGATAGACCTATTCCCACGAAGTCTAGGAGATCGGTGATGAAGGGATGGAGGGGAAATCGAACGCCGTTTCTCAAGACCTGGACTGGTACGGCGACTTTGGGAGTGGAGGGACGCCAGTACAGTCGTTCTTCAGGCTTCGGTACGGTAAGGGAGTACTCGCCGGGGAAATGGAAATCTCTTTTGTATTGATGGAGGGTTTGTTTAGTGATTTTAGAGGGAGTGTTAGCGTGGCTGAATTCCTCTTCGTCACTGAACATTGCCCTTATTGCGGCTTCTTGCTGTTTTGTTTGGGAGGCGGTGGCAGAGAAGGAGGCGACAATAGTGGAGGAAGCCATGGATTCCGATAGAAGGATTTGGGTTTTGGGGGTTAGTGCTTAGATGAGTTTTGGAGTCTGTAATCGAATGGGGAGTGCCGATTAGAGGAATCGGAGGATTTTTGATGCTATAGCAGGGGCGTTGTTGGAAGTTTTGCTGTTGGACCTGTACGAGGAGAGAGGAGGGACTTTGAAATGTTGATGACGATGAAGGGTTTCTATCGAAAACAAGGGTTTTGTATCTGGGTTTTGGAGAACACGTGTGTCTAATGGGATAGGGTGGCAGTTAAGGGTTTGTTTGGCAACGGTTAGGATTATGTGTGATTAAAGGGGTGGCGTTATACTCTCCTCATTTTACCTTTTAAATTAGGAGAGTGGGGGGTAATGTTGGGATAGGATTTGTCCGACCCGGATGTCGTCTGGGCTGGGTAAAAGTGATGGGTTGGGTGCGGATTTTGGTTATGGACCTTGTGGCATGGGGGTTCGGCTGGGTTGGGCTCGGGGATGAGAGGCCCAGTTCTTGGTTGATAGTTTCCGCACGGCTTGGGGGTGGTTGAGGTTTAGTCCTATTAGGTGTCATTTTCCTGTTTTCGTGGAGGTCAGACATGTGATTAGGGAAGGTTTCTATGGGCAACAAGGATAGTCCAAATATGGTTTGGATTGGGATACCTCACTCCAATAAGGACTCTGGGGATGACATGCATTATAAATACAAGCCATTAGCTCCTGGATTATGGTACACACTATTATATCTTACACAGAGCTATAATAATTCCAGCATTATTGTTCTCTATTGTTACGTTTTTGGCCTGCTACTTACTCTCACACCGGAGCATCCCCGGACGGCCCAAGCCGTCGCTATTGTTGGGGGTGACTAACGGTTTTGTGGTTGCAGGTGCTCGTGCTTTGGTGATTTTCCACGTGCTTACAAAATCAGGCGTTAACAATATTATAACTAAATATTACATACAACTTAACTATTAGAAAATAGAGATTGACATAAATTTTCGTGTCAGATTTTACGTTTTAATAATTGTGATGCATGTAGTATTCAGAATTGTGCTCCAAAATTGTACATCTAGACTTATTTGGTGGGAATATAAACGCAAGCGAGTCAATCAATTAGATATGTCACGTTATAAATTGATGGATGTGTACAACGCTAAGCCTGTTGATTCTTATGTGTAATTTAAAAAAGTCATTCAAAATAAATTTTTCATATTTATTAAACATTAATAAAGGATAAAAACATTAGAAACTTCCTGAATTTTTATTCTTTGATAGTTTGATGTTTAATAAATATCAAAAAATTATTTAAAATAATATATTTTTATTTTATATATAAGCATTGATTATCTTAATAAACGTGTCACCATTATTAATTTAGGACGTGATATATTCAATTAAATATAAGTGAAATGAATTAAAATTTTGACCAAGTAATTAAAAAGTCGATCCCAAAATATAAATTTTTTTATAAAAATTTTAGGATAATAATTTATATTTAAATCAAAATAAAACAATACGCTAAAGAGAAACATAACGAGACCAACTGTAAAAATCAAAAAATAAATTTTAAGATAGAGTAAAGTTGACAAGAGGGGCAAACCCAGGATTTCAGCATTCAGCCAGTGTGATTACCCCACCACCAAAATACTCCTCCTACTCCTAATGCAAAAACCTCAGACAGGGTCCAATAAAGCAGGGGCTTTCCTGTCATCCCAATAAACCACACAAGGGCAATGAAGGGGAATCCAAGATACCAATAAGACAACACAAGGCTGAGGAGATCTTCTTCTTTTTGACAACCGATCGATCAGTCATATTCCAGTTCACAGTATTTCAGATCAAATTATCCATCCAGATGTTTTATGAGTATTTAATAATATTATTAGTGGCATAAATAGAAATACTGGTATAATAATATCATTGTTGAACCGAACAGACCCTCTTTCTTCTCCTATCAGTCCATAAGCTGAATCAAGTCATTCTTTTTAGTTGACGGTTTCTTTCCTAATTTGCCAGCCATTTTCATCCTTTCTAGAAACTTGTGGAAGCAGCCGATTCAGTTTCTGTTTTTGTAAACTTGGTTTCGCTTTGAGAAAGCAAAACAGTTGAATTTTCTGTTAAATCTTTGATTGGGTATTTGTTTATAATTCCTGGGTATTTTCGAGAAATCAACGGAAATGGAATCATCATCTCCGAAATCAATCGACGGGGTGGTGGAAGAAATGACGAGAATTCACAGATGCCTACCGAAAAGACTAGGAATTGAAGAAATTGAAGCCGCAAAGTCATTAATCCGAAACGTGGAACTCGAGGACCAGGCAAGATTCGACGCCATTGCCAGGCAAACGAAGAACCTCGAAGTTTCCGAGGAGCTGTTCATGATTTTGCTGGAGATGCAGAAGAGTTTGGTCATTTTTCGGAGCAAAGAGCAGAGGAGAGAAGCTCTGAGATTGTTAGATCTCGAGAACTTTCACTCTGTGTTCGATGAATTGATTCAGAGAGCTTCTAGATGTCTTCCTTCTGAAATGGACTCAAATTCGCAGTCTACAGTATCGAATTCGTCTTGTAGTTTTTCTTTGACGAATTCAGCCTCGTTTTCTTATAATTCGCCAGTGACCACGCCGTCTTCGAGTATGTTTTATGAAAAGGAGTCTGTCAAAGCTTCTTCTGAGTTATTTACCAGAGATGATAGTTATGTGAAGAAGGTGAAATCTACATTTTATGGCGATGGAATTGGAATCGGAATTCGATCTGGGGAAGTGTTAAATCCCCAGATTGTGGATTCTACTTTAAAGCCAGTAATTAGTTCAGGTAAGTTTCAGTTATTAATATCAGCATTAATTTCTACGAATGCTTGATGATAGTTTTTGTCATATTTGTGGTTTTGAACTCGGTAATTAAAAGGATTTTGGTGTTATTGAGTTTGTAGATAGGAGTTTTAAGCTTTAATGATGGTTCTTAATGATTATACTGATTTTTTTTCCCTTTCTGTTTTGGTTAGGTCAAGATGGTGAGAACTTGAGTCTTATAAAGCTTGCTAGTTTAATTGAAGTATCTTCCAAAAAAGGAACTCGGGATCTCAACCTTCAGAGTAAATTGATGGAGCAAATTGAATGGCTCCCTGATTCAATTGGAAAGCTATCGAGTTTGATCACATTGGATTTGTCCGAAAATAGGATTGTGGCTTTGCCAGCCACTATAGGAGGGCTTTCATCATTGACAACACTGGATTTGCATTCAAACCGGATCAGTGAACTCCCGGAGACGATTGGTGATATGCTTGGCTTGGTTTGTCTTGATTTGAGGGGGAATCAGTTGGCATCTTTGCCTGTTACCTTTGGTAGATTGGTTCGACTGCAGGAGCTTGATCTGAGCTCAAATCTTCTTTCTGTGCTTCCTGAGTCGATTGGGTCACTTGTTAGTCTCAAGAATTTGAATATTGAGACTAACAATATTGAAGAAATTCCACATACTATTGCCCATTGTTCCTCCCTTAAGGAGCTCCATACAGATTATAACCGGCTTAAAGCCCTTCCTGAAGCTGTAGGACGAATTGCATCCCTGGAGATCCTGTCTGTGCGTTATAATAATGTCAGCAGATTGCCTACCACGATGGCATCACTGGCAAACTTGAGGGAGCTTGATTTAAGTTTCAATGAGTTAGGGTCCGTACCTGAGAGCTTATGTTTTGCTACCACACTTGTAAAGATGAACATAAGCAACAATTTTGCTGATCTACAATACCTGCCAAGGTCCATAGGGAACCTCGAGATGCTAGAAGAGTTGGATATGAGCAATAACCAGATAAGAATTCTTCCTGATTCTTTCAGGATGCTGTCCAAATTACGTGTTTTAAATGTGGAAGGAAATCCTCTAGAAGAGCCGCCAAGAAGTGTTACTGACACGGGGGCACAGGTAAGTTCTTTATTGTTTTTCTACAAACAAAGCAGTTAGTTTTGGTGCAATGCTAACCAAAGGTTTGATGCTCAGGCTGTTGTTCAGTACATGGCTGAACTTTTTGCAAAGAGGGATGTCAAGGCACAACCAGTCAAGCAGAAGAAATCTTGGGCTTCCATATGCTTCTTTTCAAAGTCTAACAAACGGAAGCGCAATGGCATGGAATATGTGAAAACGTGATTTAAAGCAGGGTGAACAAAAGGCACAATATTCTTTTGGGTAAGTTTATCCATCCTTAATATTCTATTTACTCATCTTTTAAATTTTAAGTGACAATGTGGCCGACACTAGTAGCAGTAGGTAAAATTTTGTATTACTGTAGCATTTTACCTTAATGTCTAGATTTTTCTGTTGTTAGGCACTGATTGGGAGCATTTGTTCAGGGCTGTAGTAACCTTTATCTCTGTTCTTTAATATGTAATATATTAAGGAATTAAGAGGGGTAAACAAATCTCGGGAAGTAAGGTGGAACCTCATATACTCTTGTTATTTATAATACAGGAAATTGAGCTGTCACTGACTTGGAAGGAAGCTGAGGTGCTTATATTTAAGAAGCCAGTTGGTTTTCAGATATGGTTCTGATCCTTCGCTCGCAAATTGTAGATTATTTTATTGATTTTCCTCCGCAAATTTCTGCTTTTGCTTTCATGTATTTTTACGTTGTTGGAAGAAAAATGAGATGTACATTGCCTTCAATCAGCAACTTTATGAGGGAGAAAATGTTGTTTTTGACATCACTCTACATTAGATGTAGTCTGCGGTTAGCAATTTTACTTTTTTGGAAAGAGAATCTCGCATCTGCTTGGTTCTCTTCATTTTTTCTTGTATTGGTCAGGCACGATAATTACTTGGATTTTAGTGCAATAGCCAATGGTCCAATTCTATCCACAGGTGGAGGGATGCTCCCATATACCTGTCTGTTACTAATTGATGTTCAAAAGATATTCCTTGTCCGTTCATTAAACCTTCTGCTATGATTTCCAATTTTGGTAATTTTGAATTAAAAAGAACCATAAATTTGTCATCTACTATCTTTTAGCTAATATGAGTTTATGCTTTTAGAGAAAATTTTAACCTAAAGAGAATATTAATTATTATCATGGCGAGGGTTCTGTTCTAGCCAGGTATAGGGTTGCTTTTTTCTTGTTTCCGTTTCCCTTTTGGTCAAGTAAAAGAAACAAGTTAATGGTCGTCCACATGTAACATGAAATAAAAAAACTAATGTAAAAATTTGTTTTGTAATGCTTGAATTAGTTGAATAGGATGTAATTTAATAAAATTTGATCCTGGCATGCAACAACGTCAAGTTGCGAAGTTAAAAGTTTAAATAGCAGTTCCTACTGTCTTAACGAAGAGAAAAAAAGTGACCAACTATTCTAAGATGCTACCAAACCCTAATAAGATCAGATGGCCTTCAGTGGGAGCTAGCTATGTTCTTTCATAGATTCATATGTATATAATATGCAAACAGTGGAATTATCTAAACTTATACCTAATAAAAAACCTTACAAAGTTTAACATGTACAATATTGTTATGCCAACTTTTAGCTAATGTGAAGTTGCTACCTTGTTTAGTGTACGACACACTTGAAACTTTAATGGCATGTTTCTGCTGCAAATAATGGAAACCTTGAATTGGTGTAGTTTCTTACTAATCTAATGCGTGTTAACGAGCTGACTAGTAACTTAATTAGGCATGTATGTTATCCAGAGTTGTGAATATATATATATATATATATATAATGATTTGGAAATTTCAGACAAGTTGCACAAAAATCTGATGTAATTATCTATCTATTCTTGCTTAGCAGTATAAACAGGATCAATTTCAGTTGGTTTGATCTATTATTTCAACTGTAACTGTCATTTTCTTCCATCATCTCAGCCTTTACAGCTTGATGGAGGTAGTTGTAAAGTGAAAACCCTGATTCACGGATGGCCTAATCCACCGCCAAGGGTACTGGGTAGTTGTGAGCTGCATTTCTCTTGGCATGATACCGATTACTGTGATGCATTGGATTCAGGTGGTTGGCCTATTTCTGTCAAGGTCCTTCGCTGTCGCAACTTTTAGAGACTGACAAGTTGAACCGTAGAGCTGTTAAGATGATGATGATATGCAAAGGCATGGCCTCTCTGCAATGGCAAAGCCTGAAGTGAGATGAAATACTAGTGGGTGCGTACAGTTCCTTCAACATTGACAAAATCACATGAAGCCCATGTTATCAGTTATGTTAAAACCTACATTGATGATTTTTTTGTATTTTCCAATTAATTTTTTTATTGGTGATGTTCTGTTTCATTAAGCTTTGAGAATGACATATTTTGTTAGGTTTATCTGGCAAAAGTCAGGGTGCCAGCTCGTGTATCACCTAATTTTGTCAGATATTGAAAGTTATAAGTTAATGGAGTACAATTGTTTTATACTGTATTTGTTTTTGCTCTGAATATCCCATTTGGGTAGGTTTTTAATCCCTTGCTCTTTGTAGCCTTGAGGTGGAGATCTATGGACTACTATTACCATATAAGACCTTGTTGAACAGGAAGCTGTTGTTTTATGTTGTGTTTGGATTACTGGAATGAGTGTGAGAATAAAATGATTTATTTTTATAAAATAAAAAAATTGTGTTTGGTTGTTTCATTGGAATAGAATGGAATGGATCATTCACATTTTTTTTAAATTTATGAATTTTATTTCTTAAAGGTGGGTATAGAATTACTTATTCTACCTAAAATGAAATGAATTTCATTCTATTTTTCTTTTTATTTCATTCTTTTATTTATTCCATTTCTTAGATCCAAAGGTAATATTAGTGTGAATCCTCCTCCTCTAGTTATCTTGTATTATTATATATATATATATGTATATTAATTATCTCATCTCGAATACCTATACTATTGAGGTAATGCTATTTGCAAAGCCATTACCATAATCTTTGTTATTAAGAATTTAATCACATTAAAATGTCGAAGTTTTTAAAAAAAAAATTAATTTTTTTTATATGTGATGAATGAAGTTCTTAACATATATCGAAAAACAAATTATAATGACATCCTTTTGTTATCAGTATTGTGTTTCTCACTCTTTTTTTTTTGTTTCTTCTTTTTATTTATTAATCTTTATACAATTTTGAATTTAGTAAATATAACAATAAAGAGATGGTGGACTTGCACTTTATTATTATTATTATTATTATTATTTTGCCTTTTTGGACATACCTAATACTAATAATCGCTTTGCTTGTGTTTGGATTGAAGGAATGTAATGGAGGAATGAATGAAATGATTTAAAGGTATTTCAAGTATATGTTTGATTGTTGGTGGGAGTGAGTGGTGTAATATGATGGTAAAATTATCATACATATTCATTTTATTTTATTGATTTTATTCCACCACCTCTTACATAAAATAAAAATTAAAGGGATAGAATAAATTTTTATTCAACTATAATAGTTTATTCTCTGAAATAATCATTTAATACACTATTTTTTATAATATTTATTTTTTTATTTCATTCTTTAAATTCAAACGTAGTATTAGAGTAATAATCCATTTCGTTACAGTATGTCGCATTGCTAGTTATCACCATGACATTTTTCTCAACCGTATTTGTTGCAACAATGTCCACACGCTCAAGTAATGACCCAAAAAAATCTTGAACTTAATGACCCAAAAAAATCTTGAACTTGTCACTTTTTTTTTTCAATTTAACCCATAAACTTCTGTTTTTTCACAAAAAAAAAACCTTTCAACTCTAATAATTAAGCAAAAAAGTGCCTTTAAAACTAATCAATAGTGAACCATGGTTAACTAATGTTGAGGTTCATCTTATATGTATGACATATGATGTCACCCTAAATTAACCAATAATTCTAATTATTTATAATTATTTTTTTAACTTTTATTAATTATACTCTTTAAAAAATAAAAGTTATAAATAAAAAAAATACAAAGATATTTAAAGATAAAAAAGCAGAAATTATACTTTTTAAAAAATTAAAAATAAAAGTTATAAAGTAAAAGCTATAAAATAAAAGTTATAAAGTAAAAAAATAATTTTTTTTAAAGGTTTATTGAGTCATCATCTAGTCTGTTAGACTTTCTAGTGTTGCCATGATTGTAGTCCATAGTCTAATTTAAAGGTCTTTAAAACTCATTGGCAGCAAGAGGATTAAGTCCACTCAACATATACACCATATGTGGCCCCGGACCCAACTCATAGTGACCTTGTTTTGGTTCTTGAAAATATTTCTACTTGTCAACATGTTTCTATCCATCACCTTAATAATAATAATATGCACCCAAATTTTGAGGCAACTTCATTATTAACAACACCCATATGACCCCATAGAATTTAATTATATTTTCATGTTTAAACTGTTGGAAGAAAACAAGTTTTGAATCCACGGTACGGTATTGTAAATCTTCGGCTGTTAATTATTAAAATAAAAATTAAATTTGATACAAACTAAGGCCATAGAATTTAAATGTATAGCCATTATAAAATGCTCATGCTAAAAAATATAGAGGAGGAAACTACGAAGAGAGATGTACATGAAATTGGATATTGGGAAAAAATACGGTAGCATTGGAAGAGAAAATACTTAGACATTTATTTTGGAGGGTTTTCTGGACGTCGGTCCGGTTGAAGAATAAGATTTTCAGGATTAAACGTGGAGGGGAGAATTTTAAAGAAAAGGTTTTGAATTATGATTTGTTTAGTTACTCTATGAACTTTGATGATGGGCAGTGGCAGCAAGAGGAGGTGGAATTTTACCGATGGGGACTCCAAGAATTTGTTTGTTTGATTTGTCGTTAAAAAAAATTCTCATCTTTAAAAGCATAAAGTAGGAGCTAGGTTTATTTGGTTCTTATTTTTCTTCTCAAGTTCATTTTATGGATTTGTAAATAAATATGGTTTTGTATGGAAAGAGTGATGCATTCGACATTCTTGTATACATATTTCTTCCCCCTTCATTCTTGGTTTCTATATAGTAGTAATTTTTTGAAATAAATTGAAGTACAATTTAAGTTGTATTTGATAAAACTGAATGTTAAAATTTGAAGAGTTTAGATATCTGAATAATGTAGAGTATCTGTCTAGAATTGTATCTAAATAAAGAAATGTTGCTTGATAATTATTGTTTTCAAATTTTACCATTTTAACCATCTGAGTTGTCTAAAAATTTTATTTGATAATTTTAAATATTTAGTTTAATAAAAATGAGTGAATAATATTGCTAAATTTATTAATATAAAAAAATTTATATACTCTAATAAATAAATATTAAACAAATCACCTAAAGAAAATAACAATAATGTATAATATGATGACTATTACATTAGATAAAAAAATGTATCAAGTTTAATAGAACAACAACAAAATATAATAGTTCAAGAGAATAATTATATTTTTTTCGTTTCAAAATATAAAATTATTATTGATTTCATAAAGTCAATTTAAAATATTTTTAAACTCATAACTGACATGAATTTCTTTGATTTTAGTTTATACGATAATGAATATTGAAAAATATCGAAAAACTAATACTCATTATAAGATTTATTGTTTCAGAATTTTTAATCATCTCAATTTTAAATTTAAAAATATCTAAAATTGACTTTTCGAAAATTAATAATAATCTTAAAATTTGGAATGAAAAGAGTATAATATTTATTGAGTATATTTTTGTCCATAGATTTAATTTTTTTATTAAGAGACGGTTATTAATGATTTAAATTTTATTTTCTATATTACATATTTAGAGGTATTAAGAGAGAGATTTTTTTTACTAAACAATTTTAAGCTTCTTAACAAATGAAATAGTAAACTGTTACAATAGTTTAAGATATAATCAAATAATTGTTGAAGAATTTCCAAAATAATTAAGAGACATGTTGATTGCTTGTGGGACAGGCGGCCCAATGCAATTGGGCATATTAGGACGCATTTTAATATAAAACTTTAATAATAACTTAACTTTCTACTTTAAAAAGTTGGAAAAGAAAAAAAAAATATAGAAAAAGAAGATAAAAGTGACTCATATGTCAAATCAAATATAGATAATCCTCTTGAAGTCCGTGATAATTACGACATAATATTTGTGTTTAGTTGACATACAATAGGCTCGACACACGTAACACTAACTCAAAATTAACAACAACAACAAAAAATAAAAGACTTTTAAACAAATAATTTACCCAAATAAATAATAATAATAAAAAGAGTTAGATTCCAATTCAATCGCATGGGATTTACCGTAGCAGAAAAAAACATTATAAGTCGGTGGAGATGGGCCGATTTTGTTGGACTGAAAATTTGAAAGGGTTTGAGTTGGTTAATGTTTAGGAAGGGAGTTGGGTACTACTTTAGTTTTTTAGATGTTGGCCCAACTTTAAGTATGGGAGAGTTGGAAAAACTCATGGTTCTTTATAGTAATATATAATAATTAAGAAAAAAAATATAAGATTAGTGCATTTATAAAATAATTATAAAAAGAGTGTAATATAATACTCATATTAAATCATTTCAATTTCACAAATCCCTTGAATCGAGGAGAAGTAAATTAAATTTCACAAATCTCTTAAATAAAAAAAAATTAAATTAAATTACTTCAATTTAATTCAATTTCTTCATATCTCTCTCTCCTACTTTCACTCCATTAGCATATCAACGTCATTAAGTATAATTAAAGTCATCTCCTCCAAAAATCCGTCGAGTTCGTCTTCACGTTCATGGTGACATCAATGATCGACGCCATCATAACCCTGGCTAATCCCTTCTACACCACCGTTGAGATTTAATAGGAAGTCATAGTTAATCACCACCCTGAGGAAAAAAAGAAGACTATGATCATTACATAACTTAAGCGTCGATAAACAAGAAATATAGGTACATACTGAAAATAAGTAAATTTAGAAATTTATTATCTCCATACTAGTGTTTGGTTACCTAGAGTTACTGCATGAAAAAATTAGTTATTACACATTCGAGAATTGGTTATCTTCATACTAGTGTTTGGTTACCTAAATTTACTGCACCAAAAAACTAGTTACTACACATTCAGGAATTGGTTATCTTCATACTAGTGTTTAGTTACTTTCATACTAGTGTTTGGTTACTTAGATTTACTACAGCAAAAAATCGCCATAATAGTGTTTAGTTACTTCCATAATAGTGTTTGGTTACCTCTATACTAGTGTTTGGTTACCTACATTAAATGCAGCAAAAAATCGACATACTATTGTTTGGTTACCTCCATACTAGTGTTTGGTTACCTAAAGAAATTGAGAAATCTAACCATGAACGTGAAGACTACATTGACGTCACCATGAGCGTGAATACTCCATTGATATCACTCTTGACGCCACCATAAACGTGAAGACTCCATTGACGCCACCATGATCTTATCAGTAGTGGTGTAGAAAGGACTGATGGTGGTTATGACGATGCCGATCATTGACACCACCATGAACGTAAAGACGAAGTCGAGATAGCGGCAGAGAAAATGGAGGAGAGAGAAAGCAGCGTATGAAGTTTTGGAGAAGATGAAAAAAAGCGGCGGAGAAAGAGAAAATGGAGAAAAAAGAAAGCGGCGGAGGAAGTTTGGAGAAAATGAAAGAAAAAAATATCAGAATATCAGAGTATTTAGTGATGTAGATATTGTTAAGTAATTTAAATTTTGAATTTTAAAATTTAGAACCAATTACCTATTAAATCACATAACTAAAGAATAACAATGCACTAATTTTGTAAATATTTTATGTATGTATTTTTGTTGTAATATTTTTTAAAATGTACTAGTAAATGTAATTCTTCTTTTTTAATATAATTAATATGGTTTAGGTCCATATGATAATAGGCCTAATTCAGGTCGACTCACATCTTCATTTTATAAGTTATACTCCATCTGTCTCAGAATAAAAGTTCTAATTGACTTTTTGCGTATATTAAGAAAGAATATAAAAATGACAAAATTGTTTATATTTAAATTCTCATTTATTTGCATAGTTTTCTATACTTGACTAGTGATACTCTATAATTATGCATAGATAATAGAAATATGATAATTAATACTAAGGATATTATATGCAAATTATTGTAAAAAATAGATTATTTAAGGTAAGTAGACATTTAACTTGAGACTACCTAAAATAGTAATAAATTTTTTTATCTTGAGATAGAGGAAATAGTAATCCATTGAAAATAGTACATTGATCAAAGATGATTAGAGTTAAGAATTTCAGAGGAGTTACTCAAGTTATCAATTAGATCATTTATAACAGAATCTTATTACCAATTTTTTTACATTAATTTGCTCTATCCTGATCCGAAATATTGACTAATATTTAGATTTTGCCAAAATTTCATTAATTGACTTTGTTGGAAGCTAGATTTCCTCTACAGGCAAGGACAGATCTACACAGAGGGCAACGGAGGCAGCTACCTCCACTGACTTTTGGTGAATTATTTCGGTATTAGTAAAATATTGTTTTTAATGAAAGTGGGTGGGTATTTTTTTTATTGCTGAACATGTTTTTGTTACACGTGTTATGTGGTTCACGCTTTTATGTGCAGCAAAAAAAAAAAAAAAATGGATGTGGTGACATAAAGTTTGTGACGACCCCAAATCCGGGTTCTTTAGCCTCGGGTTTGGTTCTCACTGTACAATACTTAACAACAATGAAATACATATATTGTATTCAAACTACGCGGAATAATACAAAAGGTTCCTTATATAAAGGCTACACTTCCCAAGGTCTATTAACCTTAAATTGTAACATTACATATCTTAAGGGAAATACAAAAGATTTACAACAGTAATTACATAACCGCAATTTAAACTAGCATGTAATTACTACAACTAAGCATTCGCTTTCCCCTTGCCTTTGTTCGATTTAGAGCTTTCGGGATTGGCTGAAATATAGTCATGATATAGCAAGAATGAGCAACTAAATGGCTCAGCAAGTTTATAAACAACAATCATACGATATATCATGATGAAGGGAAATAACTTCAAGGTTTCAACAATAGCAATTGTGAAAGATAACAAGAATCAATGTTCAATAAAAGAAGGAATTGACTCTTTACTGCTGAGTGGTCTTTAATGACCATGAACTGCTACTAAGGTAGAACAGACATACAATGTCTGACTCCTTGTTAAAATAACGGGACACTTGAGGGGATCAGTCCTCTCATGTCCTATGTATATGCATCACATTTAGTTTTCTTGCGCGCTGTCGGGTCTCCGACAAATAAAAATCCCCTTTAACTAGGGTTGTTCTATCTCAGTCTTACTGTAAGAATCCGCACCAACCAATGGTTTGGATAAGCTTTTATAATATTCAATTAAATGAATTTAACATGCATTTGTCTAGCCGAAACAATTAGCTTAGACGTTCTTAGACAGTTTGCAAAAGCACTATGTGCGAATACAATAATCAATAATGATGTGAAGTAATTTTTGATAATTAATTCACTCAAAGGTCTGTCAAGTAACTACGGGTGTAGAATACTTGCTCAACAATAATTGAAATGTAAATACGGTTGAAAAATATCTGCAACAATAAATACAAGTTTAAGGGTAGAAAACTTGCCTGTCTGCACAGCTACAATAAATGTCTAGCTTTAACTACTTGCTTTGAAAGACCTAACATTAATAAAGTCGGTCTAATAATTAGCACGGCGTATTTGCATAACTATACGCTTGATAATGAACTTATTTACCACACATAAGTACTAACACATAATTTACATTAGTCAAAACAATATTATTAACCTTATAAACCCTTAATCATATTAGGTTAATAATTTAATAAGTTAGAAAATATTTTTCTTAAGTGTTGGACACTTATTAAACCTTTAAACAACTTATTATAATTGTTTAATTAAATTTAATTTATTTTATTAACTCAATCTCTTTTTAATTACTATTTAATATTGATTAAATAGAAATTAATTAATTAACTCTAGTTATTATATAAAATAATTAATAACTAATTGTACTTACTTATTATTTAATTATAATTAAATAATAAATAATTATTAACTTAGTTTTAACCTTCTTTAATTTAATGTTAATCAACCAATAATTAACCAAGTAATTAACCTTACTTATTATTTAATTAAGAAAATTAAATAATAGTTTACTAATCTTAATCCTCTTTAATTATTATTTAATGTCAATTAAATAATAATTAATTATTTAATTAATTTTAATTATTATTTAAGGTTAAATAATAATCAAATCATTCTTATTTATTATTTAAATTAAATAATAAATTATTACTCTAATAACTTAATTTCCATTAATCGTTATTTAATGCTAATTAAATAATAATTAATTACCTAATTATCCTTATTTATTATTTAATAATATTTAAATAATAAATAATAAATTTATAAATTTTATCTCTCTTTAAGTATTATTTAATAGGCATTAAATAATAAATGCTAATTTATCATCTTTATTTATTATTAACATTTAAAATAATAAATAAATAATAAATTTATTAATCTTAACCATGGTTTAGCTAACTAGATTAATATTTAAAATATTTAAATATTAAACTTAATGAAAAATATCCTCCCCAATATTATTTTTGTATTATAATTATTTTTGTTATAATTTTAATTTAGTTTTTAAATATTTAAATTAATTAAATTTAACTCGAATGGCATTTCCGTAAATAAGTCGAAATCTGAACCGAGGGCAGAATGGTCATTTCGCCGAAAAAAAACACGGAGGGGCATAATCGTAATTTCTCCGAAAAACGGTGCTCGCGCATTGCGCGCACCTTCAGAATCAACGGCCCAAAACGGTGCCGTTTTAAGAAGCCGTAAACGGCTTCCGCGCATTGCGCGAAGGTTATTTTCTTTATACGCCAAACGGCGTCGTTTGGCTCCGTGTCCGGCGATGAACAGTGCTCGCGCATTGCGCGGCCAGTGTTAATTTTTTTCTTCCAACCAGAATGTGAACAGTGTTCCGGCATACACATTTTAAATAAAAATATACCATCAAATAAGCTTTAACTCTTCAATAAAAATCCAAAAAAATTACCAATCACCTTATATTAATTTATAACATGAAAAAATAATTTTTCATGATTTAATTTCATTATTTTTTTTATAAAAATTTCTACATCACATAAACTACCATAAATCATAACTTTTTGTGTATAACTCCATTTTAAGTGATTCAAACTTTATTTTTCTCATGATTTAATGTTCTATAATATTAGAACATCAAACCTTAGTTTTATAAAAATATTTTTGGACATAAATTCCAAAACTTGTTTACACACTAATAAATACATATTTTAGCATATAAAATATACCAAAATACAAACCAAACATATTAAACTCAAACATGGCATAAATATTACAACTACACATTAATAATTATATTAACATGTTTATACTAACATGATGATTTATTTAATTTAAAAACAAACTACATTTAAAATAACAATTACCTTGTTTTAATAGCTATCTTCCTTTTTCTTCCAAAGTAGGTGATGAAAGAAGATGACATGCACTAGCTTAGCACTCCTTCTCCTTCTCTTGCTCTCTCTCAAAATATTTTGCTCTCAAACTCTCTCTTTTGATTTTTTTGGAGCAAAATGAAATAACATCTATCAACTTTTCAAGTATACTTGAAAAATTAGTAGATACACATAATGTATCTAATAATTTTGACCACTACAAGCTAGCTATTGGATACTTACACAAGTTAACAAGCCATGACTTGGTTGGTGAAAAGAAGCATGGTTCATGTACTTAAAAATTTAAAACAAGCAATCCTTAATTAAATAAATAGATAATAAACTAAAATAAAATAAAATAAAATAAAACCAACTCATTTTCTCTCTCCTTCATAGCATGCTCGGCTGACTTCTTCTTGTCCCAATTTCATAGTCACCTTTTTCACTTTTTAAACAATTAATAGTTAATTTAAGTATTTTCCAAGTGGGCCAAGCATTGGGCTTTAATTTAAAATACCAATTGGGCTTCTATTAAATTGTTTGGGCTACTAAATTGTCAAATTTTATTATTCTCCACTTGGACTACTAATTGACCCATGTTGGGCTAATTTAATAATTTACACATTAATTATTCAATCCATGATTAAATAAATAATTAGATTGAATAAATAATTAAATATTTTAACCCATAAGTATTAAATTACTAAATGGACTAATAAATATTATTATTAATATTTCACATTATTTATATTAATTAATAATCATATTAATTAATTTATTATATTTAATTCACTCATTATATTCAATTTAATTGAATATTTAATTAATAGGAAACTTATCAATTATTTTGATATTAAAACTTTAGGGTTTGTTCACTAATTTAATAACATATTAGTGACCCCCTTTAATTAATTTTAGTAATTAATTACATAATTATTTAATCACATAATTAATTAATCACATAAAAAGATTTAAATAATCTCATAAAACTAACTCGTTGGAAATTAAATTAATAATTTAATTAATAAAGACGTGGAAATTCTAGGACATTACATTCTCCCCTCCTTATAAAAATTCCGTCCTCGGAATTGTAAAAATAAGGTTACTCAAATAAAAACGGGTAATTTGCCCTCATTTCCTCCTCTAATTCCCACGTAGCTTCTTCAATGGCGTGATTCCTCCAAAGTACTTTGACAGAATGAATTATCTTATTTCTCAGTTTCTGTTCCTTCCTATCGAGTATCTGAACAGGAACTTCTTCATATGATAAGTCCTTACCAACTTGAATTGGTTCATAGGAGATAACGTGCTTGTAGTCTGGTTTGTATGGCCGCAATACTGACACGTGAAACACATTGTGAATATGTTCCAATTCAGGAGGTAAAGCTACCTCGTATGCTACTTCACCCACTCTCCTCAATATTTCGAACGGTCCTATGAACCTTGGACTCAGTTTCCCCTTCTTTCCAAATCTGATCTTCCCTTTCCAGGGAGATACCTTAATGAACACAAAACTCCCCACTTCGAAGTCTCGTTTCTGTCGATGTAAATCGGCGTATTTCTTTTGACGGTCTTGAGCTGCTACTAGCCGAGCTCTTATTACCTTGATAATTTCTACCGTCTGTTGAACCAATTCTGGCCCCAACAGTCGGCGTTCTCCTACCTCATCCCAACATAGAGGTGTTCTACATTTTCTGCCATATAAAGCTTCGTAAGGCGGCATACCTATGCTCGCATGATAACTGTTGTTGTATGCAAACTCAACTAGTGGTAGATGGATTTCCCAACTGCCCTTGAAATCCATCACACAGGCCCTGAGCATATCTTCCAACGTCTGAATTGTTCTCTCACTTTGCCCATCGGTCTGCGGATGATACGCTGTACTCATTCTCAACTGTGTCCCCAATCTCTCTTGAAGACTCCTCCAAAATTTTGACGTGAAGCGCGGATCTCTGTCTGACACAATCGATACCGGCACCCCATGTCTTGAAACTATCTCTTTGATGTACAATTTGGCCAACTGATCCAAACTGAACCTAATCTTGATCGGCAAAAAGTGCGCTGACTTTGTTAGTCGATCCACAATCACCCATATTGCGTCAAATCCCTTCTGTGTTGCTGGAAGTCCTACCACAAAATCCATTGTGATATGCTCCCATTTCCACTCAGGAATCTCTAACGGCTGTAGTAATCCACTTGGTCTCTGATGTTCGGCCTTTACCCTTTGACAAGTTAGGCATCGGCTGACACATTCTGCGACCTCCCTTTTTAAATTCGGCCACCAAAAATGCTGACGCAGATCTTGATACATCTTCGTACTCCCCGGATGTATCGAGTATCTCGTACTGTGGGCCTCTTGCAAAATCTCTTCTCGTAGTTCAGGCACTAGCGGCACCCAAACACGATTTTCAAACCTTAGCAATCCCATGCTATCCTCCTTGAATTTGACCTCTTCCCCTTCGGTCATTCTCATCCTGATTCTGACACATTCTTCATCTTTGTCTTGAGCCTCTTTCACCCTATCTAGTAAGGTTGGGCTTGCTTCCACTTCCATTGACTCATTTGGATTTCTTACCTCCAACTCCATTCGAGCCATCTCTTGAACCAATTGTTCCTGATCTGTCAAGATGAACAATTTCTCCCTGCTCTTTCTGCTTAGAGCATCTGCTACTACGTTGGCCTTGCCGGGATGATATAGAATTTCACAATCATAGTCCTTGATCAATTCTAACCATCTTCGTTGCCTCATATTTAACTCCTTCTGTGTGAAGATATACTTCAGACTCTTGTGGTCCGTGAATATCTCACATTTCTCTCCATATAAATAATGTCTCCAGATTTTAAGGGCAAACACTACCGCAGCCAGCTCCAAGTCGTGGGTAGGGTATCCCTTCTCGTAATCCTTCAACTGTCTGGACGCATACGCAACGACCTTGCCGTTTTGCATAAGCACACAGCCAAGTCCCTTGTGCGATGCATCACTGTAGACCGTAAAACCTCCCGTATCGTCCGGTAAAGTCAATACAGGTGCTTCACTAAGTCTCTTCTTTAGCTCCTGAAAACTCTCCTCACACTTCTCCGTCCATACGTATTTCACCGTCTTCCTCGTTAGATTGGTCAGCGGTGTTGCTATCTTTGAAAAATCTTGAATAAATCTCCGATAGTAACCCGCTAACCCCAAGAAACTTCTTACCTCCGTCGGCGTCCTTGGTTGCTCCCAATTCATCACTGCTTCCACCTTTGCTGGATCTACTGAAACTCCTTCCTTGTCAATGACATGACCTAAAAATTGAACTCTCTCCAACCAGAATTCACACTTCGAAAATTTAGCATACAACTGCTCCTTCCGTAAAATCTCCAACACCAATCTTAGGTGTTCAGCATGCTCCTCATCCGTTTTAGAATACACCAGAATATCGTCAATGAACACAACAACAAATTTATCCAAGTACTGCTTGAATATTCTGTTCATCATGTCCATAAATGCGGCTGGCGCATTCGTCAGTCCAAACGACATCACCAGAAACTCATAATGCCCATATCGAGTTCTGAATGCCGTCTTGGGTACATCCTCCTTCCTGACTTTCAACTGATGATAACCAGTCCTCAAGTCAATCTTTGAAAAGTACTTCGCCCCTTTCAATTGATCGAAAAGATCGTCAATTCGTGGCAACGGGTACTTGTTCTTAATTGTCACCTTATTCAGCTCTCTGTAATCCATACATAATCTCATCGATCCATCCTTCTTCTTTACAAACAGCACCGGTGCTCCCCATGGAGAAACACTTGGCTGGATGTACTTATTATCCAACAATTCCTGTAATTGCACCATCAACTCTTTCATTTCTACCGGAGCCATTCTATATGGTGCATTTGATATCGGCGCTGTCCCCGGTACTAAATCAATCGCAAATTCTATTTCTCTGTCCGGCGGTAAGCCTGGCAATACATCTGGAAAAACATCCATAAACTCCCTAACTACTGGTATTTGCTCCATCTCGGGACTCACCACTTGTGTATCAACCACATGAGCCAAATACCCTACACAACCTTTCTTTAATAATTTCTTGGCTTGCATCATCGTCAGACAAGATGACTGTCTTGACGATTTGCTGCCATAAAATACGACCTTAGACTTATTTGGTGTCTTAAGGTGTATGCACTTCTTTTGACAATCAATTAAAGCTCCATGGTTAAACAACCAATCCATTCCAAGTATAACGTCAAACTCCCCCAAGCGTATTGGAATTAAATCTACACTCAACTTCTGACCCCTGATTTCAGCACAACAGTTTCTATGTACATACTCTACAGAAATCACTTCTTTATTTGCAACTTCTATGTTCATTGGGTTCTCTAGTTTTTGTCTAGGCAATTCTAACCGCTTAGCGAATTCATCAGACACAAATGAACAGGTAGCGCCCGAATCAAATAATACATAAGCATTTATATCATTGATCGGAATAATACCTGACACCACGTCTTTTGATTCGACGGCGTCCTGCACCGTCATGTTGAAAGTCCGTGCCGTTGGTTTGTTCTGTGGCACCGGCCCTCCAATGGTCAGTTTGGCGTTGTTGTTGTTGTTGCTGTTGCTTCCCCTATAGCCCGAACTCCCTCCGGTGTTCTTCTTCTTCGGACAATCTTTAAATTGATGGTCCATGGCCCCGCAGGCGAAACAACCTCCTTTCCTTTTTGGTGTGGGACAATTAGGAGCGATGTGCCCCTCTTGCCCACAGTTATAGCAGACATTTCTTCCTTTCATGCACTCCCCGGTGTGGTTCTTTCCGCACTGACTGCATTTATTAGCTTTCTTCGATTCACTGCCCTGGGGTGTCCCCGAACTGCTGTTGTTATTCCATTTGCGTTTGTTCGAGTTGCTGCCCCCACTGCTACCTTCTCTGTTTCCCCCATCGCTTCTCTTCTTGTTCCGTTCTTGATTGTGCTTATTCAAAGCTTCATTTCCACCCTCAGCTATGATAGCTTTCTCCAGCAGTGTTGCAAAATTTGTGATCTGGAGAACAGCTACCCGACTGTAAACCCATGGTTTCAGCCCCTGTTCGAATCGTCTGGCGCGTCTTGCCTCGGTGTCCACCTGGTGTGAAGCAAATCTTGCCAATTCATTGAACTTGGCGGCGTATTCTGATACGGACAAGTTCCCCTGCTTAAGCTCTAGGAATTTAATTTCCATCCTAGCCTTTGTACTCTCTGGAAAGTAGTTTTCCAAGAATACCTCTTTGAATCGCGCCCACGCGATCGTTCCCTCCCCTGCTCTACTCTTATTGGCCTTCCACCAGTGGCTGGCCTCTCCTTTCATCATGAAGGTAGCAAATGAGGTCATTTGCTCCTCCCTAACTCGTGCAACCTCGAAGACTTTTTCCATCTCCTCTATCCAGGTTTGTGCTTCTATAGGATCTGTGGTCCCTTTGAACTCGGGTGGTCCTATCAGTTTGAAGTCTTTAAAGGTTGCTAGTGGAGCGGCAGGGTTTGTTGCTCCAGTAGCCTCTGTGTTGCGTCCGCGAAATGCTCCCATTAGCATTTCTACGAACTCTTGGACAGGGTTTGGCGGTACCCCTCCGGCGTTCACTGACTCTTCGGGTGGTGGTGGGGGTAGTCGTTGATTTCTTCTCTGTGGCGGCATTTTCTGTATAAAGAAAATTTAATTAATTAAAGTTGTTTCAATCTTTTTACTTTCGTTTTGTAGCTTAAGTAATTTAAACTAAAGCACAAATAATCATCTCGACACATATAAACATAAACGGAAATGCATTTATATTCATATGCCAAAACACAGTGCGTAGCACTTTTACATCATAAGCATACTGCTATAAACGCTGCTAACCCCGATAGTTAAAACAAAAGACGGGATCTAACATATCCCACAACTTCATAGAGTTGGGATTTACAACATACTAACCCTCTATCAAAACAAAAGTTGGGTTTCTACTGCATCTATGTACATACATCATAAATAAAGAAAATACAACTAACGGCGCATCCCTCGACGAACCGCATCGTCGTACTCCTCATCTCCAATAGTCCTGACCACACCCCTACTGATGGTGTGCAAGGTCTGGCCCTCCTCAGCAGGGTAATAGTGCACCCTACTCTGGATCCTACCAACTGATGAGCGATAGACGTAACTGAGTCTATCTATCCTCACCTTTTTCTCCCTAACCTCCTCCTCCAGCTCCATCATCTGCCCGTGAGCTGCATCACGCTGAAACTCCATATCTAACCTTGCCTCAACGGCCTGCTGCATCTGGCCCCTCATGGCCTCCCTCTCTGCCTGTGTCTGCTGAATCTTCAGCTCAGCGGCTACTAACTTGGCCTCCATCTCGGCCATCCTCGCCTTCAGCTCTATGTTCTCGCCAGAGAACATATAAGCTGTATCTCTATACTGCTGCTCTGTCTGCTGGTGGATCTGGTTCTGCTCCTCCAGGTGCTGAACCCTCTCCTCTAGCTCCTCGTTAGCCGTAGTGAGAGTATCGATGATGTCACTGGCGACAGTGCCCATGCCATCAACATACTCAGCTGGCTCCTCATCCTCATCATCATCAGTATCAGCCTCCTCCTCACTGTACTGCCCCATAACTCCGCCCCAGACAGCGTCCTCTCTATCTCCCTCCTCGGGATCTGACTCTGGCTCCTCGATCGGTGCAGCCACCCGTGGCTGTGCGGTATCCATAGGGATATCCGTATAAATCACCTCCTCTACAGCAGTGCTCGACTGGCCTATCTCCGTCATCCTACAATAACATAAATAACACATGTTAGTACAGCAATAAAATATATTCATTGATGAAATGAAATGATATTTTATCATGTACATCTCGGCTCGATGGATTTTCTCAATCCACCTCCAAAAATACACAACATGATGAATCTCCCCGATTCAACTCCTAACGCACTCGATGAGAGTTTAATACTAAGGTTATAACCTAGGTTTCGCAAATCCTAGCGTTTCTAACCTACAGCTCTGATACCAACCTGTGACGACCCCAAATCCGGGTTCTTTAGCCTCGGGTTTGGTTCTCACTGTACAATACTTAACAACAATGAAATACATATATTGTATTCAAACTACGCGGAATAATACAAAAGGTTCCTTATATAAAGGCTACACTTCCCAAGGTCTATTAACCTTAAATTGTAACATTACATATCTTAAGGGAAATACAAAAGATTTACAACAGTAATTACATAACCGCAATTTAAACTAGCATGTAATTACTACAACTAAGCATTCGCTTTCCCCTTGCCTTTGTTCGATTTAGAGCTTTCGGGATTGGCTGAAATATAGTCATGATATAGCAAGAATGAGCAACTAAATGGCTCAGCAAGTTTATAAACAACAATCATACGATATATCATGATGAAGGGAAATAACTTCAAGGTTTCAACAATAGCAATTGTGAAAGATAACAAGAATCAATGTTCAATAAAAGAAGGAATTGACTCTTTACTGCTGAGTGGTCTTTAATGACCATGAACTGCTACTAAGGTAGAACAGACATACAATGTCTGACTCCTTGTTAAAATAACGGGACACTTGAGGGGATCAGTCCTCTCATGTCCTATGTATATGCATCACATTTAGTTTTCTTGCGCGCTGTCGGGTCTCCGACAAATAAAAATCCCCTTTAACTAGGGTTGTTCTATCTCAGTCTTACTGTAAGAATCCGCACCAACCAATGGTTTGGATAAGCTTTTATAATATTCAATTAAATGAATTTAACATGCATTTGTCTAGCCGAAACAATTAGCTTAGACGTTCTTAGACAGTTTGCAAAAGCACTATGTGCGAATACAATAATCAATAATGATGTGAAGTAATTTTTGATAATTAATTCACTCAAAGGTCTGTTAAGTAACTACGGGTGTAGAATACTTGCTCAACAATAATTGAAATGTAAATACGGTTGAAAAATATCTGCAACAATAAATACAAGTTTAAGGGTAGAAAACTTGCCTGTCTGCACAGCTACAATAAATGTCTAGCTTTAACTACTTGCTTTGAAAGACCTAACATTAATAAAGTCGGTCTAATAATTAGCACGGCGTATTTGCATAACTATACGCTTGATAATGAACTTATTTACCACACATAAGTACTAACACATAATTTACATTAGTCAAAACAATATTATTAACCTTATAAACCCTTAATCATATTAGGTTAATAATTTAATAAGTTAGAAAATATTTTTCTTAAGTGTTGGACACTTATTAAACCTTTAAACAACTTATTATAATTGTTTAATTAAATTTAATTTATTTTATTAACTCAATCTCTTTTTAATTACTATTTAATATTGATTAAATAGAAATTAATTAATTAACTCTAGTTATTATATAAAATAATTAATAACTAATTGTACTTACTTATTATTTAATTATAATTAAATAATAAATAATTATTAACTTAGTTTTAACCTTCTTTAATTTAATGTTAATCAACCAATAATTAACCAAGTAATTAACCTTACTTATTATTTAATTAAGAAAATTAAATAATAGTTTACTAATCTTAATCCTCTTTAATTATTATTTAATGTCAATTAAATAATAATTAATTATTTAATTAATTTTAATTATTATTTAAGGTTAAATAATAATCAAATCATTCTTATTTATTATTTAAATTAAATAATAAATTATTACTCTAATAACTTAATTTCCATTAATCGTTATTTAATGCTAATTAAATAATAATTAATTACCTAATTATCCTTATTTATTATTTAATAATATTTAAATAATAAATAATAAATTTATAAATTTTATCTCTCTTTAAGTATTATTTAATAGGCATTAAATAATAAATGCTAATTTATCATCTTTATTTATTATTAACATTTAAAATAATAAATAAATAATAAATTTATTAATCTTAACCATGGTTTAGCTAACTAGATTAATATTTAAAATATTTAAATATTAAACTTAATGAAAAATATCCTCCCCAATATTATTTTTGTATTATAATTATTTTTGTTATAATTTTAATTTAGTTTTTAAATATTTAAATTAATTAAATTTAACCCGAATGGCATTTCCGTAAATAAGTCGAAATCTGAACCGAGGGCAGAATGGTCATTTCGCCGAAAAAAAACACGGAGGGGCATAATCGTAATTTCTCCGAAAAACGGTGCTCGCGCATTGCGCGCACCTTCAGAATCAACGGCCCAAAACGGTGCCGTTTTAAGAAGCCGTAAACGGCTTCCGCGCATTGCGCGAAGGTTATTTTCTTTATACGCCAAACGGCGTCGTTTGGCTCCGTGTCCGGCGATGAACAGTGCTCGCGCATTGCGCGGCCAGTGTTAATTTTTTTCTTCCAACCAGAATGTGAACAGTGTTCCGGCATACACATTTTAAATAAAAATATACCATCAAATAAGCTTTAACTCTTCAATAAAAATCCAAAAAAATTACCAATCACCTTATATTAATTTATAACATGAAAAAATAATTTTTCATGATTTAATTTCATTATTTTTTTTATAAAAATTTCTACATCACATAAACTACCATAAATCATAACTTTTTGTGTATAACTCCATTTTAAGTGATTCAAACTTTGTTTTTCTCATGATTTAATGTTCTATAATATTAGAACATCAAACCTTAGTTTTATAAAAATATTTTTGGACATAAATTCCAAAACTTGTTTACACACTAATAAATACATATTTTAGCATATAAAATATACCAAAATACAAACCAAACATATTAAACTCAAACATGACATAAATATTACAACTACACATTAATAATTATATTAACATGTTTATACTAACATGATGATTTATTTAATTTAAAAACAAACTACATTTAAAATAACAATTACCTTGTTTTAATAGCTATCTTCCTTTTTCTTCCAAAGTAGGTGATGAAAGAAGATGACATGCACTAGCTTAGCACTCCTTCTCCTTCTCTTGCTCTCTCTCAAAATATTTTGCTCTCAAACTCTCTCTTTTGATTTTTTTGGAGCAAAATGAAATAACATCTATCAACTTTTCAAGTATACTTGAAAAATTAGTAGATACACATAATGTATCTAATAATTTTGACCACTACAAGCTAGCTATTGGATACTTACACAAGTTAACAAGCCATGACTTGGTTGGTGAAAAGAAGCATGGTTCATGTACTTAAAAATTTAAAACAAGCAATCCTTAATTAAATAAATAGATAATAAACTAAAATAAAATAAAATAAAATAAAACCAACTCATTTTCTCTCTCCTTCATAGCATGCTCGGCTGACTTCTTCTTGTCCCAATTTTATAGTCACCTTTTTCACTTTTTAAACAATTAATAGTTAATTTAAGTATTTTCCAAGTGGGCCAAGCATTGGGCTTTAATTTAAAATACCAATTGGGCTTCTATTAAATTGTTTGGGCTACTAAATTGTCAAATTTTATTATTCTCCACTTGGACTACTAATTGACCCATGTTGGGCTAATTTAATAATTTACACATTAATTATTCAATCCATGATTAAATAAATAATTAGATTGAATAAATAATTAAATATTTTAACCCATAAGTATTAAATTACTAAATGGACTAATAAATATTATTATTAATATTTCACATTATTTATATTAATTAATAATCATATTAATTAATTTATTATATTTAATTCACTCATTATATTCAATTTAATTGAATATTTAATTAATAGGAAACTTATCAATTATTTTGATATTAAAACTTTAGGGTTTGTTCACTAATTTAATAACATATTAGTGACCCCCTTTAATTAATTTTAATAATTAATTACATAATTATTTAATCACATAATTAATTAATCACATAAAAAGATTTAAATAATCTCATAAAACTAACTCGTTGGAAATTAAATTAATAATTTAATTAATAAAGACGTGGAAATTCTAGGACATTACAAAGTTTGTATGCTTTTGCCCTTGGGCAGTGTACTGCTGAGTGAGGCGGTTGCAGGTGCGTTAAGTATGTGTGCTCTTTTCTTTGACTTCAATTTTTTTTTTGTCTTTCATTTCAAACTATTCTTTTTTTTTTCCATGTGGCATGCAACTACAGAGACCGAATTCTTTATGTCTTTACAAAAAAAAAATATATTTAAGAATGAACTATTTATATTAATTTAATATTATTTTAAATTATTTTATTTCATAATAAGAGATTAATAATCCTATAAATATTTCTGTAGACCATTTTTTTTTATTATCAATTTTAAAACTATTTATGTGAGATTATATAATTCCATTAAAAATTTAAAATTAATAGTTTTTCTCATTTCAAGTTATTAAATGACTTTATGAAACTAATAGTCTAACATTAAGGGATTAATAATCTCTCGTCAAATGATTAAATAATGCAAAGTAATATTAGATTAAGGCAAATAGTTTAATCTCAAACATACTTTTTATAAACAAACATAACCTAAGAGAAGGCTTGAAGCAGAAATGCTTACTTCTAATGGATAGTAATGGTTTGATTTTTATTTTTTTTAAAAAAATTTAGTACGCAATTTTTATTTGTTTTTGAATTTTTCTTAAATTTGTTCGATTTTGTGTTAAATTTACAATTGCGAGATATGCTAGGTCGCAAAGTAAGACTCCAGTTACATTTAGCCCCACATATCTGGTTTGTTGTAGGACTTTGTAGGGACAAACTGGGAAGGTTAGGATTCGTTTTTGCGATAAATTTGTATTGATTCTGATTTTATATTTATGTATGTGTGTGATTTTGTGTGTTTGTATGCATAATACATATTGGAAAAGATAATTAATTTGTGTAGTATATAAATGTATTTTGTTAAATGCATTGTAGTTCAGAGTTGATTTTTATCTGAGATGTTCTTATTTTTTTTGGTTTGTTTAATTGTATATTAGTTCATAAGAATCTTATCTTCCCAGGGTTTTCTCTTCTGGGCATTAGGGATTGGGCTCCAATATTTTTTACTCAATTAATTGTGTTTAAGTTCATAAATATCTTGTCTTTTCTAGGGTTTTTTTGCTTCTGGGTACCTGGCTTCAAGTATTTGTTTCCCAAGTTAATTGTATTTTAGTTATAAATATATTTTTTTTCGGGGTTTTCTGATTCTGGGGAATCCAAGTATTTGTTTCCCCAATTAATTGTGGGTTGATTTTGATATGTTTTGCCTTAATTTTATTTAAATATAGAAAGCAAAATTGGTTTGAGATTTTGAGAAAATATTAATAATGGACAGTTAAAATTATATCTTTTCGGGGAATCATTTAAATTGAATTATGACAAATAAGTTTTTAATTTGTCTCTTGAGTCTTAACTCATGTTTTTATTCTGATATTTTTTTTAGTTTGGATTTTGCATAAATTAGTAGTTTGTTTAGGGTTGTTAATTGCATATCGATTGATTTAGGCATTTATAATATGTTTGCAAAATTCAAACATTCCAAAACTGAATCATCGACATCACAATTCATCTGAGTCGATGAGACAAAAAGATTTAGTTAATATTAAGATTAATTCAAGTTTTATTTATTTAAAATAAAAATAAAAATCCGCCCTTGTCTATAGGTAGGAGTTTTGGAGTTTTTTTTTTTTTTTTTTTTAATATGGAAACTTGTTAATTATGCATGTTTTGAATAATTCATAAGAGTCGGCTTTTTAGAGAAAGAAGGGAATGAATTTGGGAGGGAGAAAATTTTCTAGAGAGAGAAAATCAAGTGTTTTAAAAAGAGAATTAATATTTTTAGAAAGAGAGATTTTTTATTATTATTTATAAAGATAGTGAAATTGCAAGATTAAATCATTGTTTAAGACTAATTGAGGAATTAGTTTGATATGGGTCAAAAATAAGTTAACTAGTTTGAACCCCCCCCCCCCTTCCACACACACACACACACACACATTATAATATGGTTCAAAAACCAACCCAACTTATGGTATCAATATAGTTATCCAACCTAATAAAATATAAGTAGGTTGGGTTGATCATATGGCTTTTAGCTTATATTAGGTTTACTAACATGTAAGTTATTGTTTCTTGTGTTATTAAGACACACCACTATATGGGATAGTTCTCTTATTTTGATCTTTTCAAGTCTGTTTTAACGCACAAGTTTGTTATAGTGCAGTCGAGAGACTCGAGAAATCAGTGTTCTGAAGATTCAAGAAAAAAATTATCAGGAGTGCAGAAAAGCATAATATAAGAGAATTGATGGCTCTTGAATTTAGTGCTTGTTTGCTTTTGAGGATTAATTGAATTAGTTTCTTGCAAATTAAGTGGTAGTCGAGACGATTTCTTTAACACATTATTTTATACATATCTAATTTGATTGAATGATCACAAAAAATTGTCAATTTGATAGATTTTAACTCCTCAGCAGTCAATTCTTTTAGTATCTCATTTTAATCTATTGTATTTGACTAAATGACCGACTAATTAAAGTTGTTTAGTCAATATCTCTAATTGATAAATTTAAAATTATCTAAAATTTACTAACACTATAAAAATAATATATAAACTTGATCTGACCGTCTCAATTTGACCTTTAAATTTATTTAATTTTTCTCAAAATATATTAGATATATTTCCCTTGTTTGGATCAAAACTTTGTTGCCTTCTTTTTGTTATCTTGATCATCAAGTTCCCAAATCAAACACTAAAAGAAATAGGATTACAAAATTTGTTGGAATACAAGATTGGAGATTATGATTGCCATGGACCAATTGGAAACAAGTCAAACAACCCAAAAAATACCACGTGGTATAAAATTATCCTTGAGGAGCACGAATAGGAAAAATTATTCGATATTTTAAAAATAAATGAATATTATATATTTTTTCTTTCATGACAGTGAGATTCACAAAAATTCTATTACTTATAAATTTTACAGTTATATAAAAAAAAAAAAATATTATATATTTACTCTTATAATATTAAATAATTTTTCCGCCCAAACGCACCCGTTCCTGTCCCTATCAAACACCCTGCCCCTTTTATATAAAGAATTGATATTTTCATATATATTTTTTAATATTTTCGCAAGACTGGTATGAAGGGCAGCTTGCCAAAATATCATTCATACGAGTGACCTTGCCAGAATATCAAAGAAGTATCAATTCTCTTTATAAAATCCCTGACCTCAAAACAAAACCCTAATTCGACGAGAGATATTTCCATCCTCGTTCGTAAAGGCCATCATCTTGTTCGAGCTCCGGGAATATCCTCTCTCTCCAGCGCTAGGAGTATCCTCCTGTATCCAGCACCGGTTCTGTCCTCTCTCCTTGCAGGTGATTTTACTCGCTTAGGGCTTGATTATACCTGTTTAATTCACGATGATTTCGATTATGTTTTTCAAAACCCAATCTCGTAGATTAAAATGATTTTTAATTAGTTTATTTTTTGTGATTTGTGTAGAATAATTCCGTTCATCTCCTAATACTAAATTTGTGAATATTTACGTATCACAGATATCCGTCTGCATAGTTCCGCCCCTTTTTTTGTCGCATCATGGCAACTAGTAAGTTATTCAGGCGTTTGCTTTTTACATATGTATAATGTTATATGCACGATTACACGTATGATTATATATGAATATTACTTATCTATGTATGTATGGTTCTTAATCTTTAATATTTGCCTTCAAAATCTTTGTATGTTAGTGTATGTATCGTGGATGATGAATGGGTTTATTTGTAGGGTTGCAATTTGAGAATTCATGTGAAATTGGGGTATTTTCCAAGCTCACCAATGCATACTGTTTGGTTGCAATTGGAGGTTCTGAGAACTTCTACAGGTTTGTGTATTTATTTTAGGGATATATTTATGCTTCCCAAAAACCTCCTCTGCTCTGAATTATCTTTCCTATTTTTTTTTGGATGTCAATAATAGTTTCAACTTACACACTGGACAAATGAATTGTTTTACACCAATCTCATCACTCTTAAAGTGAAAGCAAGTCCACTAGGAACAACTTGGTTGGGATTGAGGGAGTAGTTATTTGGGTGGGATTGAGGGAGTAGTTTTTTGGGGTTATGTTTTCACTTTTCATGACTAGATGAATGTTTCATTTTGCAGTGTGTTTGAGTCTGAGTTAGCCGGTGTTATTCCGGTTGTTAAGACATCTATTGGTGGGACTAGAATCATTGGAAGGCTTTGTGCTGGTAAGGGCTATAGAAGTTCTTTTGGTCTTGTATTCGAAGACTTTATCCTGGAATGCTTTGCGTATTAATGTATTACAGAAAATAACTTCTGGCTTAATTACTTGTTACTTCTTTATTTTGCAGGTAACAAAAATGGGCTCCTCTTGCCTCATACTACCACTGACCAAGGTACCGCCATGCCAACCATTTATCCTTTCTGATGTAGGAATGTATATTTACAATTTTACTTTATTCTTGAGTCTCACCTCCCGAATGCAAGCAATTTCTTCCCTTTAGTTGCCAAACCGTTTTATTCATCAATTAGGAAGCTAGAACATGTTTTATCAGACCAAAACTTTTATTGGGCCATGTACAATACTTCAATTAGGAAGCTAGAATATGTTTCATCAATTAGAAAGCTAGAACATTTTTCATTAGAAGGTGTTGGGACATGCGGGCATCAATATGAATTGGTTTTTACTATGAAGAACTGGCCGTCCTGTTCTTTCATTGGACAGACCTAAAATGATTCCCAGTTGCCATAGTCTGAAGGGAAAATAATATCTTATATTCTCTTATCTGAGAGAAGTTGCCCCTCTCCTTTTTTTTTTTGATGGGAGATTGGTTTTATTTTAATTACTTATTTGAGCTCTGGTCTTCATGTTGGTCTAGTGTGAAAGTTTAATCTGTGGTTGTAATTTTGCAAAGTAATTTGTTTGTTCCCTCAATTGGTTCAGCGCCTTTGTAGTGTTTGTAGCTGATCTTAATTTTATATTGTAATATTGGCTTCATAAGCTTTCCAGATGTAGCTTCTTCTTGGTGTTATAGTATTTTCGTTTGCTTTTTGCTTCTTTTGTTACTGTCCTGCTAATTAATTGGGTTTTCTTTAATTTTACACCTGTTGAAGGGTTGTGGACACAGTTGACGTCATTTTGATGTATGCCTAATGTTCCTAGTTTTATTTTTTTTGAAGAACTGCAACATTTGAGGAACAGTCTACCCGATCAAGTTGTTGTTCAGCGTGTTGATGAGAGGTTATCGGCCCTTGGGAACTGCATAGCATGCAATGACCATGTTGCACTTACCCATACTGATCTGGACAAGGTAAGCTCATATATTTCTTTGTGAACAAGAGTTCTCCTTATTGTATGTAATTCTTGATTTTGATTCGTATGATATTATTTACAGTAGAAGTGTTGGGGCTTGGTTTATATTATATTATCTTCTATGTGGGTAAAGCTTTGTGTATTACATAGCTTTGACAAATAATGCTTCACTCATATGTAAGCAACAGTAACAATGAACGGTATTCTATTGGAGTATTTTACAATACTAGGTAAACCAACTTTGGACATTTGATTTGGTACCCTGTCCAGCAAGATATGTTGAACCCACATCCCATACCCTCAGCTAGGTGCCAAGTGTACAGACGTATTTAGAAAATCCTTGAAAGAAAGAAGCTTACGATTCCGTAATAATTTTTTCTTAAACTTCTAAGATTCCTATAGCAATTTTCCTTTTGAGAGGCTCTTCATTGCTTGTGGAGCTTCTTCAGCTGTGTGGAGACTTTTATTTGTGTCGATGTTTATGTTAGTACATGTTTTAAGGAGAAAGTAATGCATTGGATTTGCGGTCATTTCTTCATGTAATACAAGTAGCGTGTTGATAGTAGCCTGCTTGAATTGAGGTGCAATAAGGGGGAAATGAAAATATTGATTGCTTTATAAAAACTTGTTGCTATCATAGACCTTATGTGGGGAGGCTCAGTATTGTTCTTGTGTTTTTTATCAGGAAACTGAGGAGCTGATTGCAGATGTCCTTGGTGTGGAAGTTTTTCGGCAGACAATTGCTGGTAACATTCTTGTGGGTAGCTACTGCGCCTTCTCAAATAGAGGTGGCTTGGTAAGTAATCATATTTTGCAATGGAGATGAAGTATCTTAAATGTTGCCTTCTGTATTCTGTATTCATTAAATACCGATGTTGGTGCAGGTCCATCCCCATACATCCATTGAGGACTTGGATGAACTTTCAACTCTTCTTCAGGTTCCTTTGGTGGCCGGAACTGTGAACCGTGGTAGTGAAGTGATAGCTGCTGGTTTAAGTGTCAATGACTGGACTGCTTTCTGTGGATCAGACACTACTGCAACAGAATTGTCTGTAATTGAGAGTGTCTTCAAGTTGAGAGAATCCCAACCTAGCGCCATTGTTGACGAGATGAGGAAATCTTTGATTGACAGCTATGTCTGAATTATTGAAGGGTGGTTAAATGTATAAAATACAGCGGTCTTCGTTCCTGGATTTGAATCAGTTGTTTCTAACCTAAGTTCATGTTTACGTTCAGTGGCGAAAGATGTTTTTGTTGGCCCACTACATGTTATTACATATTTTGATTAGATTTTTCAGATGTTGCTGTTGGTTTCAGATGGGCATAGTAGCCTAATTTTAGTTCTGTTTTTGAGAAATTAGCCCAGTTTTTATTTCTGTTTATGAAATTTGTAGCTTTGCTTACTTCCCTCCAAGTTACTCTTGTGGGTAAGAAAATATTTCAAAATATATGATTAATTATGATCTTATCAAGTCAATTTGAGATATTTTTTATTTTAAGCTATCTAAAAAGTTCTACAAATTGCTAGATTTATTATTTTTGGAAATTTCAAAACTATAGTAGTAATGATTTTTTCAAGTAGTATTTTATTACATGATCAATCACAAATAATCTAAAAAACCAATTAATACTGAAATATAATTTGAGACCCAAAAGTTGCGACATTTAGCATCTATCTTCTTGTAAAGTTGTTCTCTAGAGCGGCTGATATTAACGGTGGTGATAAATGTACACCCAAGCACCACCCGAGTATCACAAGGCTAGCTACTAACTTAAGCAATTTTTTTTTTCATATATTGTAACAGCCGATGTCCTAATAATAATAATAACAATAACAATAGTAACAATAACAATAACAATAGTAACAGTAACAATAACAATAACAATAATAATAACAACAACAACAACAACAACAACAACAACAACAACAACAACAACAACAACAATAATAATAATAATAATAATAATAGTAACAATAACAATAATAATAATAATAATAATAATAATAATAATAATAATAATAATAATAATAATAATAATAATATATAATTATTATTATTATTATTATAATTATTATTATTATTGTTGTTAATCACTTATTAAACTGATGTGCCACATGTGCGTTCAATGCACATGTGGCATGACACGTTAGGTCTTAAAATTCAAGTTTTTAAATAGTTTGAGGTTCGATTTATATTTAATCTATTGGCGGTGATACCGCGTCACTTTTTTTTTTTCTTGTACTTAAAAGTCTAGTTATATTACTATTTTGTCTTTTTATATTAGTTTCTATTTATTCTTCTAAATTTTAATATTTTTATTTTATCCCACACAATTTATACACCCAACGCGAGATGTCCCTCCTGGTGCTAGTTTCTAATAATTTAAACAGATACTCCTATTTCATTCTTTTCCATGTTTTCCCGGGGAGCATGTGAGAAATAATACTACATTTACAGTCCAATTAGTGTTCTGCAGCAAAAATTAAACACAAGGTAATATACTAATACTGAAAATACTATAATAAGTCCCTTAGGAAGGAGTAATTATTCAGTAGTCCCGGATTACAGTTACATAGTATTTTAGACCCATCATATCTCATCATTTTAGTAGGTCCCTCATTATTTTAGTAGGTCCACAACTATATGTAGTAAAACACATATAAAATAGAGAGATATAATTAATCTGAAACACCATGTAATTATGATCCGGGACTAGTGAATAATTTTCCCTCGGAAAGTTATAGCCAAGATAAATAAACTCCCGCTGATGTTGGGGTTACTCATTACCATTCAACACTAGCAGTAAGCAAAACGTTACATAATTAGCTCTACAATCTTATCGCGCACCACAACTAAGATTAGAGGGGGTTATGTAAACCACGAGAACAGATGTATTATATACTCCAATTGCCATTTATGAGCTACTGAGCTCGAGTTGGAGTCCGAATATAATACATCTATGCGCCACAATACCTTGAATGAGCCAAGTAACACAAGCGATTTACAAACCTTCTCAAAAGGTAGATAAACCGCTGCAGAGGGTTTTGATGGCTTTTATACGACATGGATTAGACTAATAACAAGCAAAAAATCCGGCAGCTGTCAAAAAAGAACAGCAGAACTACCACGAGATGTTCTTATGGAATCAAGTTGTGATGCATATTCCCCTCACATAGGCGATAGTGCCCAAATTCTATTGCTATAAAGGACATTCTATATTCACTTGGACAGAGTCTAACTGCATAACATATTTCTATAATATAAACAATTCCATTTAGTTCAATGTCAGGGCTAACATCTCCACATGTTGACATGCAAGAGTTGTACATAAAATCCAGTTACTCAAAAGGCAAGCTGTATGTTATTTCCCTTCACAACCAAAGGATCGAGTCGCGTCCTGCAATCTTTTGTAGCATTTGTGGTCCTCCTACTGATATCTATTATATAAAACCCCAAAATTTTAATATTTAACGATCTCAAATCAATTTAGACTTCAACATCCAACAGTTTAAAATCATTTGAGGCTTCAACATCCAACGGTCACTAATCTATCTCTCATTTCCCCCCCAATTCAACATCTTTTTTTTCAAAAATCTATTCACTCACATTTTTTTCCCAAATCAAATTCACCACTACACTATAATAATAATAATAATAATATAGTAATAATATAGTAGTAATAATAATAATAATTATTATAATAATAGAAATAATAATAATAGTAGTAGTAGTAGTAGTAGTAGTAGTAGTAGTAATAATAATAATAATAATAGTTATAATAATAACAATAATAATTATAATAATAGTAATAATGATAATAATAATTATAATAATAAAAATAGTAATAGTAATAGTAATATTAACAATAATAATAATAATAATAATAATAATACTATTACTACTACTACTACTACTACTACTACTACTACTACTACTACTACTACTACTAATAATAATAATAATAATAATAATTATAATAATAATTATAATAATAGTAATAGTAATAGTAATAATAATAATAATAATAGTAATAATAGTAATAATAATAATAGTATTAGTAATAATAATAATAACAATAATAATTATAATAATAGTAATTGTAATACTACTACTACTACTACTATTACTACTACTACTACTACTACTACTACTACTAATAATAATAATAATAATAATAATTATAATTATAATTATATTGCACGTAAACAACATGGGTCACCCTTTTAGCATTGTCGCAATTTTTCTGTTTTTTGAGTATTGCGGTCATTATGTTTCCACATGCAAATTGATTTGGGTGAAAAATTACAGGGACGGTTCAAATTCATTATAATTGATTTGTAAGTTATTTTAGGTTGCAAAGAATCTTTAGGTAATAGAGTATTTTTAAAATTTTAATCTACGCCGTGCCTTCAGGTACGAGCAATTATATGTCATCTCTTTGGTGTTTTTGCGGGCTATATCGTGAGCAACTATTGTAGTAGGCTCTGACTTATGGTATAAGAATCTTTTGTCCAATTTCAAGAAAAAATATAAAGGAAAAAATATTATGGTGATGTGATTTAGTTGGTGTTATGATAATACTTTTTTGTTTGGACTTAGAAGACTCATTTTATACTTTTGGGTATATATGCAAAAGTATTTCTTTTGAATTTTTACATCTTTTTTTCTCTCTCATTGAATCCCACCAAATGGCTTGAAGTACTACCTTTTTTCACAGAAAATACTGTTCATGGATTATATTGATCGATGGTTAGAGATATTGGAGGCAAATAAATACTGCCAAACTTCTCATTCCATTTTGTTAATAAAGGAAAGGGGTGTGAGATACTCGAAAACACTATATTACACAAATTTGAGTCCGATATCGCCAATCAATTAATTGTTCAAACCTGTCAAGAAGTAATTTTAAGTTTGAAATGAGTAGCATACTAATGTTTGTCTCAAAAATAAACTATGATTGGATTGAATATTAATTTTTTTGTATTAATGGTTGAACTCTCAGTTCTATTATGGAACTAAAAGTCCACAACAGTTTTAAATTTTTCAATCTAAAAATATTGAATACAGTATTCAACTGTTATATTAGTTACACCGTACCTTCAGACATGGGTTATCCCTAGTTAAGACATAATTTAACTGCAAAATTCACTTGGATGAGACAAGGAAGTTTATATACTTCTATTTCAGTGCGAACTTCTCCACTCGTTGGCCTGCAAGATTTACACATAAATCCACTTATCTCACAAACTATTATAATAAAACCACAGTAAATCATTCTTGTAGGATAATAGTAATATAAATGTACATGGAAAAGGAACATTACAAAATATTAATACATATTTGATCATACAATCATGTCCATGTATTTGTAGGATAGCAGTAATAGGAATATGATGACATTACCATCTTCACTCTCTTTTAAGTATGAGTGGACCAATAAAACTTTAAAGAGCTCACCCATTACTATATTTCCCAAGCCTACAGACAACCTTACTTCATCAGAGAAATACAACAGGATAATAATGTGTAAAACCATATGCTCAAGCTGAATCTGTCTGACTTGGCTCCACAAATGAAAATTTCTATAAGGCTTTTGATTTTCTTGACTTCTGATAAAGGATTTTGACAGGTTACTCTATGCATTGGAACTAAAATTTTCTTTTATTTTGATTCAGTTGACTTGTTCCTTCTGGTTCAGAAATAAATCCAATATTTTGACTACATTCAAAATAAATGCAAGATTGAAGCATTTTTTTGGTTTTGAATTAGTAGATTACAATCTAGTTCCTGTACTGTTGCAAATCTTTGTTGGGATCTTGCAATCCAAAAGAAGCTTCTAAAAAGAGTAATGAGATAACTTTTAAAAACTTGTTGGATCTTATAGTGGGAATCATTTGTAACCTCACTTTAAAGTTTTACCCTTAATCTACCTATGTTTACATTTAATCTAGGTTAAATAATATACTCTCTCCATTACAAAATATAAGAGCAACTTACTAAATATGAAAATTAGGAGATAACTTTTTGAGATGCTGTCGCAAGCAACCAAAAATAAAATTTTAGCTTTTTGAGATGCTGTCGCAAGCAACTAAAAATAAAATCTTACTTTGAAAAATATTAATATAGTAGTGTAAGCAAGAGTCGAACCCACAGAGAGTGAATTGTTTACACTACTACATTAATATTTTTTAAAGTAAAATTTTATTTTTGGTTGCTTGCGACAGCATCCCAAATTTTGGCGTCGTTGCCGGGGAGTGTTTTGCTTTAATTTATTCTTTGTTTTCTTTGTAATTTATTTTTCTAGTTTATTTATTTATTTTATTTTTGTTTTTCATAGTTTAATTGAGTGTACAGGTGAAGGAGAAAATCATGGTTTGGAACCAAAACGATGATTATTTTAATGCGGTAAAAATTTCTTCTCTTCAACAACAAGTTGATGAACTAACTTCTGTTATCTATGCTTGGGCTCTAGGTAGAGGACAACCAATGAAGGCTTGTAGGATTTGTTCCATAGTAGGACATCCAACGGAGTTGTGTCTAATGCTTCGAGAGGAGTTCTATGGACAAGTAAATAATGCAGATGGTTTCCTTGTACCGCAAAGGAACTATGATCCCTATTCAAACACGTACTACTCAGAATGGTGGGATCGTCCAAATTTCAGCTATGGGAATCCACAAGTGCACCAACCTGCAAGTCAACATTGGCCAGATTACCATCAGTTCAATCAGACATATCCCAACGATCAAGAACATGACCAATCTTCTAACTCTAATTTGTCTTTAGAAGATATGCTTAAATATTTTATGACTGATGCTTTGCAATTTCAACAGGAAACAAATGTGAATATTCGGCGTATAAGTATTCAAGTGGAACAACTGAAAGTTGCGGTCAGTCAATTGGAGGTACAAAGTGTTGAAGAATTACCATCTCACACAATGGTGGATTACGAGGATGATGACAATGAAATTGTGTTGAACAGTGGTAAAGATGAGGGAACTCTAGAAACGACAGATAATAAAAAGGAAAATCTGGAAGATCCCATTACTCATAGTTTGGGATTGACAAAAGAAGAAGAAGAAATTGAGCCGAAACAAGATTTGAAGAAGGCTATAGATTCATTACATTCTTTGCCATTGATTTTAAATAAATTTACAGAACTTTTCATTCCATTACCTGTTACTCAAAATACATTTTTACCTTTTATTTTACAGGATTTCATTCCGGAACAATCATATCATGCAAAGAAGAGATGTAATCTACCTATGAGGAATGTTGTGATGGATGGAGTACGCAACATACATGAAATTGGAGTGACGTAGTGGTTTGGCCTGTTGTCGAGTCAATGACAATAAATAAAGACGCTGCTTGGGAGGCAACCCAAGAGAAGTAGACTTTTCTTTCTTTTTATTTTTGTATTTTATTTTTGTTATTTGTGCCTTTATCTTTGCATTTTTACTTTACATTGGGGACAATGTAAGTTTTAAGTGTGGGGGAAAGATTTTAGGTTATTTTATTTAGGTTTAAAAAGAAAAAGAAAAAAAAATGTTTTTTTTATTATTTAGGTTAAAATTTTTGAATTTTTGGAATTTTGTGGGTATATTCACTGCAAACCCTCATAAGACAAAACTCGTCCAGTTAGGGTAACCTTGGGGTTTAAAGGCTTGTTGCACGTACATGCTAAGTGTAACCGTGTTGCCTACAAAAATGGGATAATTTTTTTTTTAGGATTGAGTCAGTTGAGCAATATTTTGATTTGAATTTTAATTTTTAACCGATGATAAAATTTTGATTTTTATTTAATAACTCTTGAAAAATTGATAAATTTTGCGTAATCTGAATTTTGAAATTTTTGTTGGTCAGTACTTTGTTTGAAATCTTTTATTTTATTATTTGCACATATCTTTATGTTTGAACTAATTTTAATTTGGAGAAAATTTATTTGGTTAAATGCTTATAAAATATGTTTTTAATTCTATATCTTATTTGAACATTACTTGAAGTGAATATAAGGTAAATATAATGTGGAGAAATGATTAAGGTAATTTTTCTGGGATTATTAGATTGACCTTACCCAAAGTAAAAGAAAAAAAAGTGAAACAATTGTCATGTGGTGGGTTGAGATGGAGCGTAAAACGCACTCACTCATAAACACATGCAACGAGATAGAGCGTAAAACGCACTCGCTGGTGAGATGGAGCGTAAAATGCACTCACCGTAAAAAAAAATGAATGAGGGAAAAAAGAGAAGAATTTTTTTTTCTTGCTAGTGGATTTTAATAATACTTGGGAAGGTATGTGACGCCCCCAAATCTGGGCCCATATAGCCCAAACTTGAGTCGTCAAAAGACTACAACAAAATTATTACAAGATAGAATAACGTTCAACAATACAGTGTATAATAATACACAACTAAGTCTTCATAATTATTATCACACTATATACAACATGTGAAGAGTACAATAGCTATCATTCGGACCGTCACTCCATTCCCCTGCTAGACCCAGCTACTCTCTCATTTTCTGAAAAACAATGGAATAAAAGAAAGGGTGAGCTTAAATAGCACAGTAAAGAATATCATGACTAAGATAATGACAAGTAAATTATCGTTAGCCTTCAACAGTTGAGTTCTTGATAGAATACAATAGACTACAAGGTTTGTATCAAAAACTGCAGTTAAATTCTTAAACAATGTTCAGATCAATAATAGCAGCGGAATGAGCAATCTATTAGAAGAATAATGCAGACTATAGTGTCCACTCGCTTCTCTTTTTAGTAAAAATATCATCAACTTTTATCATCTGAAATATCATTAGTCAAGATAATACAAATTCACAGTTCCTGATCATAATCATGCAGATCAACAGTTCATCTTTGCACTACGGGCCAAAGACATTCAATATAACACCAACAGTCATGATTATACCAGATTCAGCCTTTGGTCATAATCATACCAAACAACAGTTCATCTTTGCACTACGGGCCAAAGAGAACATTCACCACGTGCCATAAAAGACACCGAACAGATGTATTGCCTTTAACCTATTATATCGCCTTTAACCTATCATATGTTCAACAATTATATCGCATCTGTGCCCCCGGCCACAGATATTCACAACAACTTGAATTTGGATGATTAGAATGATATAAATGATGAACAGAAGAAACATGATAAACAATAAGTATCAGAAGTTTAATTTGTACAGATTCAAATAATGTCCAAATTGTCAATATGATGTGGAGTAAAATTTAAAAATGATATTCAAGATCCACAGTTCAAAATAACGGTTACAGTTCAATAGAAAGGTTCACGTAAATAGGATGGTTCAATTGAAATGATGAAGTGCAACTATTATGGAACATATAATATTTTCAGGAATTATAGAAGCAATAGTTCCATAATAAGTTTTGATTTAGGTGTATGAAAGAAAATAATATCCCTTACCGTAGCAGGTTTGATTAACAAAAGGTGAATGAAATTAATATCCCTTACCATAGTAAGTTTGAATAATGGAAGATGAAAAAGATGGTATCCCTTATGAGTATAAAGGAAAATAATATCACTTACGAATATGAAAGAAAATGATATTATAAACGAATATGCAATAAAAGTGTTATGTGATAATTCGTGTAAACAAATTATTTCCATAAGAGACAAATAAGAAATGAATACAAAGAGTAATTCACCAAATATGCGGTAATCCGCGTAGTCAGGTTATTCTCAGAGATTAATAAGGAATGAATACGAAAGGTTATTCACCAACAGGCGATAATCCGCACCGTAAGGTTATTCCCACAATTTAATAAAAATTGAATACGAATAGTCATTCACCAAACAGGCGATAATCCACACCGTAAGGTTATTCTCAGAGATTAATAAGGAATGAATACGAAAGGTTATTCACCAACAGGCGGTAATCCGCGCCGTAAGGTTATTCCCATAAATTAATACATGGAAATAAATGGCACATCTTATGAGTAAGAAAGAAACGATATTATTTTCGAGAATCAAATAATGATAATCCTTTACCTTAACACGTGACTGAATATTGATTTAAATGAGGTTGATTAACTTGAACAATACATGTACACTTATAAATCTTCACAAATACTCAAGATGACTTAAGCACACTTAGAGAAAACTTTCACAAGAAGTATTTAGAGAGAGAAAGAAATAACAAGTAAGGAAGTTTATGAAAAATCCTTAAGTTAAGGCTTCTATTTATAGCCAAAAATCTTATCATATCCAAGATTTTCTAATTTAATCCAAACCGTTCATTTCATATCACCTAACTTTATATTATAAACAAATAACTTTATCAATTCAATTATTCAACAATAATTCACACTTTAATCTACACCATTCATTTCATATCACCTAACTTTATATTATAAACAAATTATTCAACAATAATTTACACTTTAATCTACACCATTCATTTCATATCACCTAACTTTATATTATAAACAAATAATTTTATCAATTCAATTATTCAACAATAATTCACACTTATTCATTATTATGACTAATTGTTATAAATACAGTATAGTTAGCTTTCTGAGTTAGATATCAAGTCAATTAATTAATGAAATACAACTGTTTAAATAACACCGTAATAGCGATAACAATAATGCAGAAAGTATGTAAAAGAAAAATACGTTACTGTGTCATGACAATTATTGATTCAATAATGTGAATTACTGTGCATATGTTACTGTGACAATTAATAGGTTCAATAATTTTAAAAACAGTGCAGCAACAATTATTGAATTGATAATATAAAATATTATGCAGTGACAATTATCGATGAAATGATGCGTAACAGTTACGGTGTCAATTATCAGACCAATAATATGAGACACTATGCAATACCGTGTGTTACTGTAGAGTACCGTGTGCTACAAAAAATACCATAAACTACCGTATGTTACTATTCTTTTATCACCGGTATTTTAACAATTCCGTTGACTATTTTTATTTAAAAATGTTATTTCTGTCGTTTTCTATATCCGACAAATATTCCGTTGTGGGGTCCACCAATAATTTGTTATTTCGACGCCGTCGTACGGCACGAATATTCCCCGACCAAACGAATATTCCCCGACAAAGTGAATATTGTCCGACAAAATATAATTTGCATATAACATCCTTAACTTTTAACTTTATCAATTTAACTACTTATTGTTTCAGAAGAAAAATTAAATATATGAAGAAAAATTAAATTTTGTATTTCATAAAATTCGGGGTCTTACAAGGTATGTGATTAAAGTTAAATCCTAGTGTGGTTAAAATATAAAACCTTTTGATATTCTAGTTTGTATTTATCTGTATTAAATGGAAAGTGATGTGAAAATAAATATATAAAATTTTAATATATTTTGTGATGTATTTGATTGAAAATAAAGTGGAATTAATAATTAAGTTAAAATTTTGGATGATGTATTATTTTGATTTTTTTTAAGAGTTGTTGATTATAATCTTTGAGGTTGATGTGAAATTCTTATTAATTTATTACTCATGTAAATAGTCGAGTTGTTTGAGTCATGTAAAAAGTCAAGTTAGTTGAGTCGTTTTAATCTATTGGGCTAGTTAGATTTATTTTATTTTTTATTTTTTTTATTTTTGTTTTGCCCGAGGACGAGCAAAAGCTAAGTGTGGGGGTATTTGATAAGGATAAATTATATGATATTTTTATTCCCTAATACTTAGTTTTTATATTTATTGTGTGCTTAAATGTTTAATTATTTAGCTTATTTTGGTTTTAATATGTTTTATAGGATTTTAGTTAAATTATGTTAATTTAGGTAATTTTATAGTATTTTTATATTTCTTTTTATTTATTTTTAGTATTTTAGAAATTTTATTTATTATTATTATTATGTGTTTTTAGGATTTTTAGTATTTTTATCTATTTTATTTTATTTTGTAGGAATTTATTAATAAGCTGATGGCATTATGGTAATGAAGCAAGAAAAGACGCGGAGGGGCAGGATGGTAATTTCCGGAAAGATGAGTCCGCGTAATGCGCGCGCAAGGAAAAAATACGCGGAATTGGAATGACGCCGTTTTGATGATTGGACAGAAACGGACGACATCCGCGCAATGCGCGGATAACAGATGCATAACAACTGAGAGGCGACGACGTCGTTTCACTATAAGGAGAAAAACGCTCGCGCAATGTGCGAAAAAGGGCAAGTTAACGTCAGCAGACGCGGTTCCGCGTTGACCTGTCAACTGGCGCGTGAAGGGGCTGTTTGGTTGCGCGGAATTGCTGCAGAATAGGATTATTTCGGAGTTTTTGCTAATTTTTTGATTCTAAATTGGATTTTAATTCCAACTAGGGTTAGGATAATAATTATTTTAATTTTCTTTTATTTTTAATTGTAAATCCTATTAGGGTTTGGACAAGTTAGAGGCCTATAAATAGAGGATCAATATCTCATTATTCATAGTAAGTTTTTGGGAGATCTTTCTCCTAATTTCTTGGATAGAGCTTTTCAACTAGTGGAGATTATTTTGAAGCATGTTAGGCTAAGTTTTTATTTTCAGTTCTAAAGGGATGTTGAACCTTATTTTTAATTAATATTTTAATTGAGTTTTATAATTTATTCCTTCATGCATGAGATTTATTTTTGATAATCTGTTTTAATTGTTTTACAATATTTGCTTGATTAATTTGATAATGACCTGTTAAGTTAATCAATAATTTATCATATGCTAGATTAAGATTTGATATTAAGCAAACGATATTTTATCTGATCATAAATAACAATTAATAATATTTTTGAATATTATTATGGTTATCAAGATGACAAGTTAAATAATCTGTGATGTTAAGATTGTTGCTTGGAATAATTTAATTCTCTAATTTTTAATGCAACTGTTATATTAAATCTAGACTGATAGTTCTAGGTTGTATGATAGTTAGATTCTTTTGTGAGCGATTGCTGCATTAGATTTATAATTTAAGGAGGATTTCGGGTAGCTTGGCGATTGTCGGTTATCTAGGATTATTACTTTTAATTGAAGAAAAAGATAATAATAACTTGATTAATTTGTTGATTAAAAGAAGGGGATACTGAACTAAGGAACTTAATTTTTTTTAATTGATTTTTTCTCATATTTATTTATTATGCAGTTTTATTTGTTTGTTAATTAAAAATTCCAAATCCCCCATTTATTTAGATATTTTTGAAAACATTAGATTTATTAAAACAATTCACTCTCTGTGGGTTCGACTCTTACTTTCACTATTACATTAATATTTTTCAAAGTAAGATTTTATTTTTGGTTGCTTGCGACAGCATCAAAATTTGGCGACGGATCCATGATATACCTCCTTAAAGAGCTCACCAAGCTCACCCTCTTTAGCGACGGACCAGGCGACAGTTTGGTCCGTCGCCATAGGTTCGTCCGTCGCTAAAACTTTTAGCGACGAACAACATATTGCGACGGATAAACACTTAGCGACGGACGAACCTATGGCGACGGACCAAACCGTTGCCGAGTCCATCGCTAAAGGGGGTGAGCTTGGTGAGCTCTTTAAGGAGGTATGTCATGGATCCTTTCTATATATATATATATATATATATATATATATATATTATGATTTTGAATTTACAGTATACTCAAGTGGACGCAAGGTTGAAGAAAGTTAAACTTCAACAGCTTAAGTGTATGCAAAGATCTATTATTAAAGATTTTCTTAAACACTTGTAATGCTCATATGTTTGTTTTACATTTATTTGGTTCCACATGTAAGATTTTACTTTGACATTTAAAAATATAATTGTATTTTTCAATAAATGTTAAATAATTTTGTATTATGGATGTTTCAATATGCTCAGTTATATATATATATATATGAATAATCAATTGTATTAATAATATATATATATTTTTTAATATTTAGAAGGCTTATAGTGATAGTCATCGCCCGTCACTATAGGACTTTTTTAAGGCCTATAGCGATGGTTGGGACCGACCGTCGCTATTGATCTTTTTAATTTGGCACCTTTAGCGACAGTTGTGACCGTCACTATTGACATTTACTGACCGTTGGTAAAAGAACATAAGCACTCTTTTTTGTCTTGTTTTTTAGTGATGGTATAGTTGTGTAGGACCGTTGCTATAGGCTTTATTAACGACTGCTATGGCGAAAGTCCCCAACCGTAGCTAAAACCTTTAGCAACGGTCATTTGGCCTATAGCGATAGTCCCCAACCGTCACTATAGGCTGATTTTCTAGTAGTGTTGATATTATCATAATTCATAATAAGAATTGTGTAGTAGAGATCATATTATAAAAGGTAATTACCATACAAATTAATATTGGATATGGTAACTAGTTAATGCCTTAAGCGAAAAGGCAGCGAACTCAAGCTTATTGGACTTAAGAGTCCTCGTGTGAATGTACTAAACTTAACAGGCTGTGAGGACAAGACCCAATATGGGCAGCCTATTTGCGTTAGTAAATACGTAATCTAACATTATCCCACTCTTTCAGCATATAAAATAAGGTGAAGGAATAGAGAAAAAAGTTTCGGGAGCCCGAAAGACTTTTAGGACCGAAGACAGTGGGTTTCGAAAGTTTGAAGATTACAACAACTGAAGGCTGGCTTCGGGAGTTCAAAAACTACAATAACCGAAGACAGAACGATTTAAAAGTCTAAAGACTACAACAACTGAAGACAGTAGGTTTCGAGAGTCCAAAGACTGTAGCGACCGGATGTAGTAGGCTTCAGGAGTCCGAACACTACAACGACTGGAGCTAGTAGGTTTCGAGAGTTTGAAGACTATAATGACCAAATATAGAATGCTTTGGGAGTTTAAGGACTACAACGTTTGAAAGTAGTATGGTTCGAGAGTCTGAAGACTACAATAACCGAGGGTAATATACTTCTAGAGTTCGAGGACAACAATGTCCAAAGGTAGTAAGTTTTTGGGAGTTCGAAGACTACAATGACCGAAGATAGCAGAGTTCTAGAGTTCGAAGACAACAATAACTAAAGGTAGTATGCTTTAGGAGTTCGAGAACTAGAATGACCGAACCGAAGGTAGTAGGTTTCGGGAGTCCAAAGACTATAATGACCGAATGTAGTATGATTTGGGAGTTTGATGACTACAACAACCGAATGTTATAAGTCTTCGAGAGTCCAAAGACTACAATGACCAAAGGTAATAAGTTTTGGGAGTTCGAGAACTACAACGATAGAAGATAGTAGGCTTCAGGAGTTCGAAGATTATAATGACTGAAAATAGCAAGTTTTGGGAGTCTGAGGACTACAATGACCAAAGATAGTAGGTTCTAGGAGTTCGAAAGCTACAATGAACGAATGTAGTATACTTCAAGAGTACGAGGACTACAACTGTAATATCCTGAATATTTATAGCACTTATAAATATGATATTAAATGACTAAAGTAATTGTAAAGTTAATTTCGAGGACGAAATTCTGATAAGAAGGAGAGAATGTAATATCCTGAATATTTATAGCACTTATAAATATGATATTAAATGAGTAAAGTGAATTGTAAGTTAATTTCGAGGACGAAATTCTTGTAAGTTGGGTTGAATGTAATATCCCAAATATTTTAAAAGTGATCTGTCAAAATATGATAAAGGTTGTTAATTTAAAAGCCTAAAAACGATTGCTCAACAATACATTGAGCTATATTAAAGATTAAAAACGACTCGAAACTACGATTCGTTTACGATTAGAGGTTAAACTTTTAACCTAAACTATGTGTTATGTGATTTATAAAGCTTGTATTAACCTTTAAATGTGTTATGTAGTTTATCTATGTGAAGGATTTTGTGTTTCGGTTCAAGTAATTAACCTTAACACTTATTAAAATCGAAAAGTTATTTAAAGGTTAAAACCTAAAAACCTAATTCTAGGGTTTGGAAAACCTAAACTAGGGTTTGGTTAAACTTAGAAAAGGTTAAAACCTAAACCCTAAACCTAGAAACCCTAAGGGTTATAACCTAACCCTAATCACTATTCACAAATACACGTATAATACGAAAATTATACGGATAGAATACGAAAATAATACGAGAATAATACGAAAATTATACGGTATAAATACGAAAAAGTCAACTGTGAATAGTAAAAGTCAAGTATACAAGTTAGTAGAGAATTAACTAATGTTGAGTTAGTTGTTAACTCTAGTTAGTAGATAAAGTTAAAGCCTAAGCCAAGCCAAAGTCAAGCCAAAACTTGGAGCCAAAGAATAAACCAAACTTGAAGCCAAAGTTGGAGCCAAGCCAAACTTGGAGCCAAAGTATAAACCAAACTTGGAGCCAAAGTGGGAGCCAAGCCAAACTTGGAGCCAAAGTATAAGCCAAACTTGGAGCCAAAGTTAAAGCCAAGCCAAACTTGGAGCCAAAGCTTGATTGTCATTTTTACCATTTTACCCTAACTTGGAAAATCCTATAAATAGGAGTCTTCACTCTTCATAATCCTTACCAATTCACCAAGTAAATTAGAGCAACAAAGCTAGAGAGATATATTGATAGATTAATCTTGTTGATGAGTATTGAAGCCTTGCACAAATTGTTGTCAAAGCTTGCACTCCAAGAGGTAATCTCTAGTTGTTATTATGTAATTTTTCAATTCGTAGAGTATATGTGAATAGCTATAATGCTCGATTTATTTTATGTCTAGAGTAGTGAAATATAAATTATAAGTAGTTATACTGTCCATTTCATTTCAAGTATTTAGTTAAAAAGCTCAAAACACAAGCCGTTACGATGTTCGATTTTTCTTATCGTTCTTCGATTCGTTCTTCGTGTTCTTGAGAAAAAGTCATAAATTTCCATATAAGTAGGTTTATAATTTTGTTATTTTTATGTTATGAAGTGATACGGAGTGTTAGAACATGTTATCTTAGCAAATTAATGCTTGAAGTATCATGTTTTAGCAATCGGATCAAAGAAAGTTAAGTTTAATATCGTCGCAGAATATTTTTGCAAATTTCCGAAAATTTAAAGTCTTAATCTGCCTTAGAAACCTAAATGAAAGTTGTAGATCATGAAATTCTAAGCAATTTAGACTCAAGAATCACTCAAAAATGTTTTCGTATGACAAAGTTATGGCCGTTACTATAAAAGAGGTCAGAAATATGAATCAGTTTTAGAGTAGTCCCCTTTAGGCCGAAATCTGTACAAATCTGTCAGGAATCTCGAACTTTTTTCTGAATGAAAGTTGTAGAGACGGAAGTTACGAACGCGTGGAATTTTGAACGACTAAAAAATGTTTTAAAACGAAGAAGTTATGGCCGTTTAACTGAGCCGGGGTCTGGCAGTCCAACAATCTGCCCAAATCCGAAAATTTGGCTTAAAAATGAGTTTTTGAGTTAGCCAATTTTCCAAATAATTCCACCTATTGAAATAGTTTAAATAAGTTAATATAAGACTTATGAAGTTATATAATACGATGAATCTAACCGCTTATGCACTAAATGACTGTGTAGGGTTTAACGCTCCGCCGGAAAACCCTAGTTTCAATTTGAGGCAAGTTCTAAACTTTTATGTGTTATTTAGTATGTTCTAAGATTGTTCATGTTATTATGTGATAGTTTATATGTGAAAGTACATGAATGAAGGTCTTATGTGATTAAATGATTAAGTGTTAGTTATTGATTAACTGTTAAATGTTAATTGATATTTGATGATGCATATGAGTATGTATAAAATATGTTTATTGTTAAAGCATAAATTAATATGATTATTAACTGAGATGTATGTTCAGTCAAAGCATGTTAAAGTTTATATGAAAGCATAAACTGTGTATGTGATAATATGTTAGACTTGCTGAGCCGTCGTGCTCATTCTTGCGAATAAAACCTTATTTGCAGATTAAAGATGAACGTTAAGAAGATCTTGAACGTAAAGATGAAGCGTAGATTAGGTTTTCATGTTTATTACTTGTATTTGTATAAGTCATAATGACTGTTGTAATACGAACAAACAAACATGTAACCGAATATTAAATGAATGATATAAATTATTATCATCAGAATGTTGTTATGTCTTTAAATTTGATATAATGTAGAATTATTAAATATTAAAACAATATTGATAATGATCTATTTATCTGGATGAGGATCGGTAAATAACTTGTGAGTGCTGTACATCTGAGACAGAACTAAGCGATGTTGACTGGTCAAATCCATCGTTAAGGTTCCTCGGACCCAGGTATAACTCGTTATTACTATTCTGAATACCATATAAATAGGATTATTGATATGAAGAGATATCTTTGTATATTGATACTTGTAGTACGAATGAGACCGTTACAAGTGGACGTATATAGAATATTTAAATCCTAAGGTTAAAATTAAACTGTTATATATGGTTTTATCCATTTATACGGATGAAATACAAGTTGATACTTGTATACATATGAGACTGAGATTAAGTTAAGATCCAGGGACAAAGTTAAGAGAAATTTTTAATGTATAGTCTAAAATAAGACTAATTCAACCAATATGATTATGGGATCATTGGTTAAGTCGATAGATGTACGAAATTAACGCACAAGGTCCGCCGCGTGGAAAGCGCGGGGATTTTGGGGGCGTTACAGTTGGTATCAGAGCAGTGGATTATAGTTTCGAGGTAACAAGTACCTTGGAGTATAATCTGATGGATTAAAAAAGAAATGGACTTGTGAAGAGTCCGTATATAATTAAAAGATACGCATAAATCTTATTAAATCTTAATACATAAAAATTATTATGTGAATGTAATATATTGAATAAAGATAAACTCTTTACGAGAATATCTGAAGTTAAATAGACTCATAAAGAGTTTTCAAAGCAAGCAATAAGATAAAATAATCTTATTGGTTTTTGTGTGAAACTGTTTCATAAAAATGAAATGGTATGTTTGGTATTATGTGTAATTATACCTAAGATAAGAGATGAGTAAACTCATAGAGATACGTTAATGAGAAATTCATTTGGAGATACTTTATTTGGAGATTGTAAGAATTAAGCTTATAATGAGTTGTAAATGATACATTAATGAATTCAGGGAATTCATAAGATAGTTATAGAGAACGATTAGAGATTGCAATTGAAAACTCATATTAGTAAAACTGAGTAGAACGACTCTCTTGTATGGGAAAGAGTTTAATATGCTTCAGAGAACCGATCTAACTACACTGTTGGTATGAATGATTCATGGTCAGTGTTCTCAAAGCGGGTTACACACTGAATGATATCATTTGAGGATAGTGTTGATGAGACGGGGAACTGATTCATTAGTTCTTGGGTGGAGGAATAACTCAGTTTGCTATATTGATAAGTAAATTAAAATCTTGTGTCAACTCTTCTTTGTATATATTCTGAGAAGTTAATTCTTCACTCATATGTATATTGATTAGTTATTAGTTGTTACGTCAAAACTAATGGTTTTAAAAGATATTTGTATGTTAGTTACTGAGTGAACGAACCCTTGTATGGGCGGGGGCTATGATATGTCAGTCGAACCAACTATGAGATGCGGCTACGAAAATGTCATTTCGGTAAGAATATTGGAACAGACTGATATGAACTGAGACATTTTCAATCCCGTGTTAATAAGAAGGGGAATTGATATATTTGTTCTTGTGGTTTAAACAACCAACCAGTTTACTATATTACTATATATTTGCAAAACTTGTGTTTGGTTAGAGAATAATGGAAAGGATAGAGAATTAAGAGTATTCCAAAATCTTCTAGCTATGCTAGATCTTCATGGTTATATTCGCACTTGAGTGTGCCTTTGAAAAGAATTGTTCACTAGTTGAACTGAAAATTTTTGTTAACTACATCTATGCTAATTTTTCAAGCTAGATAGAGTTAAATTTAATGAATTTTATCATGAACACATGGTCAAATGTTGTGGTTATGATCGAAGATCATCAATGCACAGTTATAGGGATGTGGGTGTGATAAAAATCATAAAATTGATTTTCAAAAATGGAAAATTTTTGGCTATGTTATTCTTATGTCTATGCTAATTGTTTTGGCTAGGCGTATTTAATGTGAAGGATAAAAATGATTTATTCATCAACACCCCATTTAACCTGGTGTGAAGATGATACATGATGAGTTATCAACGCACATTGCAAGGTGTGGTATACAGTCATAAAATTGCTTTTCAAAAGTTTGAATGGTTTAAATATGAGTCAATGCCAATTGTTTTGGCTAGACATTTATGGTTATGATAAGTAAACGGACATATGATTCCGGTTGATGCAACATACCGCGTCTTTAAGAGATAATATGGTACGACAGGCTGATCACCTAATGTACTGTCATGAGTGTTCTCAATCTTATTTGATTGCTACACAAGAATAGTGTTTGTCAATCCAAGTGATTGTTAAACTTGTGGGTCATCTAGCATCCATAGTATTTAAAAAAAGGTCAAGGTCTTGATTGACAGCAATATAAGTTCGAAGAATCCTAAATAAAGGAAGAGTGAGACTGAACGTCAAGTTTGATAAAAGAAAATGTGTAGAGATAAGTGAACATTGTTCAGACCTAATCAAAGTATTGGAAGTTTAATATGAGTAAAAGATGAATTTAGAAAATTCATATTGAAGAGTAAATTGGAGATGATTATATTATAATTTCGAGGACGAAATTCTGATAAGAATGAGAGAATGTAATATCCTGAATATTTATAGCACTTATAAATATGATATTAAATGACTAAAGTAATTGTAAAGTTAATTTCGAGGACGAAATTCTGATAAGAAGGAGAGAATGTAATATCCTGAATATTTATAGCACTTATAAATATGATATTAAATGAGTAAAGTGAATTGTAAGTTAATTTCGAGGACGAAATTCTTGTAAGTTGGGTTGAATGTAATATCCCAAATATTTTAAAAGTGATCTGTCAAAATATGATAAAGGTTGTTAATTTAAAAGCCTAAAAACGATTGCTCAACAATACATTGAGCTATATTAAAGATTAAAAACGACTCAAAACTACGATTCGTTTACGATTAGAGGTTAAACTTTTAACCTAAACTATGTGTTATGTGATTTATAAAGCTTGTATTAACCTTTAAATGTGTTATGTAGTTTATCTATGTGAAGGATTTTGTGTTTCGGTTCAAGTAATTAACCTTAACACTTATTAAAATCGAAAAGTTATTTAAAGGTTAAAACCTAAAAACCTAATTCTAGGGTTTGGAAAACCTAAACTAGGGTTTGGTTAAACTTAGAAAAGGTTAAAACCTAAACCCTAAACCTAGAAACCCTAAGGGTTATAACCTAACCCTAATCACTATTCACAAATACACGTATAATACGAAAATTATACGGATAGAATACGAAAATAATACGAGAATAATACGAAAATTATACGGTATAAATACGAAAAAGTCAACTGTGAATAGTAAAAGTCAAGTATACAAGTTAGTAGAGAATTAACTAATGTTGAGTTAGTTGTTAACTCTAGTTAGTAGATAAAGTTAAAGCCTAAGCCAAGCCAAAGTCAAGCCAAAACTTGGAGCCAAAGAATAAACCAAACTTGAAGCCAAAGTTGGAGCCAAGCCAAACTTGGAGCCAAAGTATAAACCAAACTTGGAGCCAAAGTGGGAGCCAAGCCAAACTTGGAGCCAAAGTTAAAGCCAAGCCAAACTTGGAGCCAAAGCTTGATTGTCATTTTTACCATTTTACCCTAACTTGGAAAATCCTATAAATAGGAGTCTTCACTCTTCATAATCCTTACCAATTCACCAAGTAAATTAGAGCAACAAAGCTAGAGAGATATATTGATAGATTAATCTTGTTGATGAGTATTGAAGCCTTGCACAAATTGTTGTCAAAGCTTGCACTCCAAGAGGTAATCTCTAGTTGTTATTATGTAATTTTTCAATTCGTAGAGTATATGTGAATAGCTATAATGCTCGATTTATTTTATGTCTAGAGTAGTGAAATATAAATTATAAGTAGTTATACTGTCCATTTCATTTCAAGTATTTAGTTAAAAAGCTCAAAACACAAGCCGTTACGATGTTCGATTTTTCTTATCGTTCTTCGATTCGTTCTTCGTGTTCTTGAGAAAAAGTCATAAATTTCCATATAAGTAGGTTTATAATTTTGTTATTTTTATGTTATGAAGTGATACGGAGTGTTAGAACATGTTATCTTAACAAATTAATGCTTGAGGTATCATGTTTTAGCAATCGGATCAAAGAAAGTTAAGTTTAATATCGTCGCAGAATATTTTTGCAAATTTCCGAAAATTTAAAGTCTTAATCTGCCTTAGAAACCTAAATGAAAGTTGTAGATCATGAAATTCTAAGCAATTTAGACTCAAGAATCACTCAAAAATGTTTTCGTATGACAAAGTTATGGCCGTTACTATAAAAGAGGTCAGAAATATGAATCAGTTTTAGAGTAGTCCCCTTTAGGCCGAAATCTGTACAAATCTGTCAGGAATCTCGAACTTTTTTCTGAATGAAAGTTGTAGAGACGGAAGTTACGAACGCGTGGAATTTTGAACGACTAAAAAATGTTTTAAAACGAAGAAGTTATGGCCGTTTAACTGAGCCGGGGTCTGGCAGTCCAACAATCTGCCCAAATCCGAAAATTTGGCTTAAAAATGAGTTTTTGAGTTAGCCAATTTTCCAAATAATTCCACCTATTGAAATAGTTTAAATAAGTTAATATAAGACTTATGAAGTTATATAATACGATGAATCTAACCGCTTATGCACTAAATGACTGTGTAGGGTTTAACGCTCCGCCGGAAAACCCTAGTTTCAATTTGAGGCAAGTTCTAAACTTTTATGTGTTATTTAGTATGTTCTAAGATTGTTCATGTTATTATGTGATAGTTTATATGTGAAAGTACATGAATGAAGGTCTTATGTGATTAAATGATTAAGTGTTAGTTATTGATTAACTGTTAAATGTTAATTGATATTTGATGATGCATATGAGTATGTATAAAATATGTTTATTGTTAAAGCATAAATTAATATGATTATTAACTGAGATGTATGTTCAGTCAAAGCATGTTAAAGTTTATATGAAAGCATAAACTGTGTATGTGATAATATGTTAGACTTGCTGAGCCGTCGTGCTCATTCTTGCGAATAAAACCTTATTTGCAGATTAAAGATGAACGTTAAGAAGATCTTGAACGTAAAGATGAAGCGTAGATTAGGTTTTCATGTTTATTACTTGTATTTGTATAAGTCATAATGACTGTTGTAATACGAACAAACAAACATGTAACCGAATATTAAATGAATGATATAAATTATTATCATCAGAATGTTGTTATGTCTTTAAATTTGATATAATGTAGAATTATTAAATATTAAAACAATATTGATAATGATCTATTTATCTGGATGAGGATCGGTAAATAACTTGTGAGTGCTGTACATCTGAGACAGAACTAAGCGATGTTGACTGGTCAAATCCATCGTTAAGGTTCCTCGGACCCAGGTATAACTCGTTATTACTATTCTGAATACCATATAAATAGGATTATTGATATGAAGAGATATCTTTGTATATTGATACTTGTAGTACGAATGAGACCGTTACAAGTGGACGTATATAGAATATTTAAATCCTAAGGTTAAAATTAAACTGTTATATATGGTTTTATCCATTTATACGGATGAAATACAAGTTGATACTTGTATACATATGAGACTGAGATTAAGTTAAGATCCAGGGACAAAGTTAAGAGAAATTTTTAATGTATAGTCTAAAATAAGACTAATTCAACCAATATGATTATGGGATCATTGGTTAAGTCGATAGATGTACGAAATTAAAGCACAAGGTCCGCCGCATCGAAAGCGCGGGGATTTTGGGGGCGTTACAACAACGACCAAAGGTAGTAGTTAGATAAAGGTGGGCGATTTGCTAAGTGTATGCTGATGAGTATCTACTGAATCTGTATGGAGTTTTAAGAAGTGGGCTTTGACCTACATGACAGTCCAGGCACAATTTTAAATTTTAAATGGGGGCTCTATGGTCTAATTTACTCGAGCGTGTAAAGGATTTCAATTTGTCTTAATGGTGGGAAATCTCCAGAACATAAGCCCGTGGGTATAGGAAGTCGCGTGCCATTACTCTTTTAACTGTTGGATTGAGATTAATTAGATCGTCGATTTTAGGTATAAACAGAGAAAAAGAGCAAAAGCTTCATCTGTGAATTTAAAATCTTTTAAAAGAGAATAGAGTCCTAGTTCTTATCTGGTAGCAGAATCGACGTCGATCTTCTAATCCATCTCATTTTTTTTTATTCTCAATATCCTTTTTGTTCTTAATATTACTTGCAAATGGCTAACTCTTCTAGAAATTTGGACCCGTTTTCATCTTCCCGTGCTAAGGATGAAGTTATAGTGGCAATAATGGGGATCCCTGAGGAAAAAACTTATAAATTTCATGTAGTAGAGCGCTTTAGGACCCCAAAAGATGTAGAGGCACATAATAAAGCTAAGAATGCTTGGGATATTTATAGAACGACTGACACCCCTTTGGATATATCTAAAGTACATGTAGAGTTATTGAAGACTAAATTTTATAGATACCCAAAGATTATAAGGTTAGGAAGTTTCGTGAAGAGGAGATGATGTATTGGCAACCCAAAGATGGGTGTATTATTATATCAAGATAGCTTCTTCTTTTTGGTCTACGTTTTCCTCTTTAAGAGTTTGTTCTTAAACTTCTGCATACTGTTGGTCTCAGTTTGAACCAACAAGTTCCCAACTCTTATATTCATCTTCATAGTTTTATTGTCTTCTGCCATTCTTAGGGTGTTAGGCCCTCTTTAGATTTTTTATACCAATTATTCTTTATCAGTGGTTATAAGGAGAAAGTGTTCTTCCAATTCAATAAACATATAGGTAGAGAAGTTTAGATGGGAACCTCTTTGAGCAATAAAGGGTTGCAAAGTGATTGGTTTTACATAAAGGGTTCGAATACCGAGTTAATTGGGATTCCTAGCCGAATCGATCTCAGTTGAACCTTATTAAGATCAGTATGGTCAGATTGGGGGAATTCGACAGAAGGCTTTCAACCAAGGAGGGCAGAAAAGTCTTTAAATGATTAAGACTAGTTATTCAACCACGATTGTGAGTGTTTAACCTTTTGTTTGTATAATGCTAGCATATATGCTTATTTAATTGCATATGTTATTCATTATCTTGGTACTGACTATTTTTTCTTTCTTTTTCGTAATTGTAATGGCCAATCGGCTAAAGAAGGCTTTGAATGAGGCTATTTTAGAAGAGGTGAGAGTGTCTAAAAAACCCATGACCCCCATCGAAAAGCTTAAGTTGGCTCGACAGCATAAATAGAAGGTTATAGTAGCCCTAACTGCTGAGGTTATTATATATCCTCCTCCTTTTACCCCAACTATAGAGGCTGTTGTACCATATCCACATCTTTCAGTTCTCAACCCTCCTCATTCTTCTCTAATTGTTGACTTGGATGAACCACTTCAAGTGCCACCAATTAGAGAAGTTGCGGTAAATCTAGGTGCCAAAGAAGCTATAAAAGAGAATAGGAAGGCTCCTATTGAGGGTAAGGGTAGTTCAAACCTCCAATCTAATTTTAAAAGGCAGAATATGATGACCTGAAGGCCCTAATGGAAAGTTAGAGCCTTTGCCTATTTCTTTGGAGAGCATGAAGACGAAACCATTGGTTTGTATAACAGCTTCAAGTTGTCGGCTAATACGAGCAAGGATATGAATGGATGGATTTACATTCCTTCATTCTTATGCAAGGAAAATAAGAAGGCCATATATCTCTGCTTTTATTTGTTCATTCTTTTTTTCATTATTTATCTTAGTTTCTTTTTCTATGATCACTGATCGGTGAATAATTCTGAACAAACCAACGTTACTTTCTCCCGCATAATTGGTGTTCAGCAAACAATCCTCAATCATTGTGAGGAGGTGGATAACTGTCTTATCTAGTTGTAAGTAGAAGTTTTTTATGCGAAGAAGCTAGTTGAGGAAAAGGAAGAGTGTTGAGGGTTTCCTATAACATTAATTCGACAATCTAAAAAGCTAGCTAAATGAAAGAACGCTAAAATTGGTAAAAAGAAGAAGCTGGTGTTGATTTGAAGGTTGACGAAGCTATAGCCAAAGTTGCCAAAGAGATAGCTGAAGTCGACTTAAAATCTGCCGAAGCTGTTGCTAAAGGGGAGAGGGCGAAGGTAACTAATCAATTGGAGTAGAGACTGAGAGAATCTGAAACGTTTCTTCATGGGAAGATTGCTTAAGTTTAGCAATAGACTGAGTAGATTCAAAACTTAACGACCAATATCCAAAAGGTTGTTGAGGATTAGCCTACAAAGGAGGCTGAATGGAAAAAAAAAAGTCTAACTCTTGAGTCCTTGAGTCTCATTCTTTTGAAAGTGCGCTAGCAGATCATTAAAGAGTATAAAGAGTTTGAGGAGTTCACCGAAAAGATCAACCTGAAAGTGGCCAATGAGTTCGACGAAAGCTTTAATATGCCAAATATCTGGTCCGGGAGAAGGGGCTTTTCTTTAAGAAAGTAGGAATAATTAATCTTTGATGTTGAAATGACTTTTTTTTTATTTGAATGTTAGAATATAATTTCTTTAATATGATTTTCTTTTCTTCCTTTTGTGATGAATGAGTTATGTAATTATTATACAGTTTGACATCATGTTAGAATTTAGGCTTCCCTGGCCCTTAACCTTATTTGATGTAATTAAAGGTAAGACTGAAGAGCAAGGTTAGTTATGCATTAGATCAAAACAAAATAGTATGAAAAAATAACACTAAGACATAATTATTATTTTATTGATTTGAAGAAGCAACACACATCGGTTGAAATAACCTCAAAAATATTATAAGACAACAGAACTGACTATTTAATTTATAGTATAGCTTAAGCCGAATAGTATGCCATATATTAGGGATATGTTTTTTTTCCCCATGGTTTGAAGCTTATATGCACAGGTTTTAGTACTTCAATAATCATATAGGGACCTTCCCAGGTAAGCATTAATTTTTTTTGTATCTTGAGGTGTAGATGTTTCAGCTTGCTAAAAGACCAGATCCCCTACTTTAAAAGTTATGGTTTAAACCTTTACTTGTAGATGAAGTGATCACCATTTTAATTGGTATTAGGGTTTCGACTCCATAGAACTTGAAAGTAGTCTATCTTGTAGTGGTCCGAAGAGTGGTTTGGTAGGCTCATAAAATGCGCAAAAGCTCTTAGGGCCGCCACCTACCTTTAACGTCCTTTAGCCTTCATTTAATTCAGTTGAGGAGAGATCTATTAGTAACTTTAACTTGGCCATTGGCTTGCAGATTGCCAATAGAGGTTTGGAAGTGTTAAATGTGTAACTCTTATAGAAACCCTTCAATTTTTCACCCCACAAACTGCAATTTGTTACCAGAAACTAGGACCATATGGATGTCAAAACGATAGACCACCTATTCTTTGAAGAATTGAAGGAAAGTCTCTTCAATAATATGGGTCAGGGGCTTGACTTCTACCTATTTAGTTATGTAATTGATAACCACAGTCACAAATTTCATCTGCCCTTTCCTCTGTGGGAGTGGTTCCAATAAGTCGATTGCCTAGATGGGAAAAAGAATCGGGGATAAAACCATAATAAGCTATTCGGGAGGTTAACGAGGCATTGAGGCAAAAAGCTAACATTTATGGCATTTTCTAACAAATTCCTTGATGTCTTGTATCATTGTTGGCCAATAATACCCTTGTCGTAGGATCTTATGTGCCAATGTCCTCGCCCCCACATGGTCTCCACAAATTCCTTTATTTATGTAACGACCCCAAAAAATCCCCGCGCTTTCCACGCGGCGGACCTTGTGCGTTAACTTCGTACATCTATCGACTTAACCAATGATCCCATAATCATATTGGTTGAATTAGTCTTATTTTAGACTATACATTAAAAATTTCTCTTAACTTTGTCCCTGGATCTTAACTTAATCTCAGTCTCATAAGTATACAAGTATCAACTTGTATTTCATCCGTATAAATGGATAAAACCATATATAACAGTTTAATTTTAACCTTAGGATTTAAATATTCTATATACGTCCACTTGTAACGGTCTCATTCGTACTACAAGTATCAATATACAAAGATATCTCTTCATATCAATAATCCTATTTATATGGTATTCAGAATAGTAATAACGAGTTATACCTGGGTCCGAGGAACCTTAACGATGGATTTGACCAGTCAACATCGCTTAGTTCTGTCTCAGATGTACAGCACTCACAAGTTATTTACCGATCCTCATCCAGATAAATAGATCATTATCAACATTGTTTTAATATTTAACAATTCTACATTATATCAAATTTAAAGACATAACAACATTCTGATGATAATAATTTATATCATTCATTCAATATTCGGTTACATGTTTGTTTGTTCGTATTACAACAGTCATTATGACTTATACAAATACAAGTAATAAACATGAAAACCTAATCTACGCTTCATCTTTACGTTCAAGATCTTCTTAACGTTCATCTTTAATCTGCAAATAAGGTTTTATTCGCAAGAATGAGCACGACGGCTCAGCAAGTCTAACATATTATCACATACACAGTTTATGCTTTCATATAAACTTTAACATGCTTTGACTGAACATACATCTCAGTTAATAATCATATTAATTTATGCTTTAACAATAAACATATTTTATACATACTCATATGCATCATCAAATATCAATTAACATTTAACAGTTAATCAATAACTAACACTTAATCATTTAATCACATAAGATCTTCATTCATGTACTTTCACATATAAACTATCACATAATAACATGAACAATCTTAGAACATACTAATAACACATAAAAGTTTAGAACTTGCCTCAAATTGAAACTAGGGTTTTCCGGCGGAGCGTTAAACCCTACACAGTCATTTAGTGCATAAGCGGTTAGATTCATCGTATTATATAACTTCATAAGTCTTATATTAACTTATTTAAACTCTTTCAATAGGTGGAATTATTTGGAAAATTGGCTAACTCAAAAACTCATTTTTAAGCCAAATTTTCGAATTTGGGCAGATTGTTGGACTGCCAGACCCCGGCTCAGTTAAACGGCCATAACTTCTTCGTTTTAAAACATTTTTTAGTCGTTCAAAATTCCACGCGTTCGTAACTTCCGTCTCTACAACTTTCATTCAGAAAAAAGTTCGAGATTCCTGACAGATTTGTACAGATTTCGGCCTAAAGGGGACTACTCTAAAACTGATTCATCTTTCTGACCTCTTTTATAGTAACGGCCATAACTTTGTCATACGAAAACATTTTTGAGTGATTCTTGAGTCTAAATTGCTTAGAATTTCATGAGCTACAACTTTTATTTAGGTTTCTAAGGCAGATTCAGACTTTAAATTTTCGGAAATTCGCAAAAATATTCTGCGACTATATTAGACTTAACTTTCTTTGATCCGATTGGTAAAACATGATACCTCAAGCATTAATTTGCTAAGATAACATGTTCTAACACTTCGTATCACTTCATAACATAAAAATAACAAAATCATAAACCTACTTATATAAGATTTCATGACTTTTTCTCAAGAACACGAAGAACGAATCGAAGAACACGAAGAACAAAGTTTCATCGTTCTTCGTTTCGACTACTAAAACTTGATGCCACAAGCATTACTTAGCAAGGCCATCATGTTTCATCATCCCATAACACTAAATTACAAAATCATAAACCTACTTATAAGGAAATTTATGACTTTCACTCAAGAACACGAAGAACACGAAGAACGATAAGAAAAATCGAACATCGCAACGGCTTGTGTTTTGAGCTTTTTAACTAAATACTTGAAATGAAATGGACAGTATAACTACTTATAATTTATATTTCACTACTCTAGACATAAAATAAATCGAGCATTATAGCTATTCACATATACTCTACGAATTGAAAAATTACATAATAACAACTAGAGATTACCTCTTGGAGTGCAAGCTTTGACAACAATTTGTGCAAGGCTTCAATACTCATCAACAAGATTAATCTATCAATATATCTCTCTAGCTTTGTTGCTCTAATTTACTTGGTGAATTGGTAAGGATTATGAAGAGTGAAGACTCCTATTTATAGGATTTTCCAAGTTAGGGTAAAATGGTAAAAATGACAATTAAGCTTTGGCTCCAAGTTTGGCTTGGCTTTAACTTTGGCTCCAAGTTTGGCTTATACTTTGGCTCCAAGTTTGGCTTGGCTCCAACTTTGGCTTCAAGTTTGGTTTATTCTTTGGCTCCAAGTTTTGGCTTGACTTTGGCTTGGCTTAGGCTTTAACTTTATCTACTAACTAGAGTTAACAACTAACTCAACATTAGTTAATTCTCTACTAACTTGTATACTTGACTTTTACTATTCACGTTTGACTTTTTCGTATTTATACCGTATAATTTTCGTATTATTCTCGTATTATTTTCGTATTCTACCCGTATAATTTTCGTATTATACGCGTATATGTGAATAGTGATTAGGGTTAGGTTATAACCCTTAGGGTTTCTAGGTTTAGGGTTTAGGTTTTAACCTTTTCTAAGTTTAACCAAACCCTAGTTTAGGTTTTCTAAACCCTAGAGTTAGGTTTTTAGGTTTTAACCTTTAAATAACTTTTCGATTTTAATAAGTGTTAAGGTTAATTACTTGAACCGAAACACGAATTCCTACACATAGATAAACTACATAACACATTTAAAGGTTAATACAAGCTTTATAAATCACATAACACATAGTTTAGGTTAAAAGTTTAACCTCTAATCGTAAACGAATCGTAGTTTCGAGTCGTTTTTAATCTTTAATATAGCTCAATGTATTGTTGAGCAATCGTTTTTAGGCTTCTAAATTAACAACCTTTATCATATCTTGACAGATCATTTTTAAAATATTTGGGATATTACATTCAACCCAACTTACAAGAATTTCGTCCTCGAAATTAACTTACAATTCACTTTACTCATTTAATATCATATTTATAAGTGCTAT